>CM061132.1:17497997-17831207 GCA_030789695.1 Scilla litardierei
AGACATCCTTGCTTGTTTCAGCCCATTCACTGTTGATCAACTAGTCGGTCCAAGAAGGTTCACCGACCGACTAGATGACGATCTAGTCGGTTGGAAATCCTTCTCAGACCGACTAGTTATCCTAATTAATTCAAGCCTATTTGTTGACCAATTAGTCGGTCCAAGAAGGTTCACCGACCGACTAGTTATCCAACTAGTTGGTTGGGAATCCTTCTCAGACCGACTAGTTCTCCTAGTGAAATTCGACTTCTTTGCATATTAGCATTGCATTCTTGCTTGGGTTGTTGATCATTTCTTTCATTCAGCATTTGTTGGTTAATTAGGGTTTTATTTGGCGTAAATTCCTTATAATTCTATAAAACACTATTCACCCCCTCTAGTGTTTATTCCTCATAGCACATGGTCACTACAATTGGTATCAGAGCGAGGTAATAGCTATGGCAACCAACAACAACACCACACGATGTCCTATTCCACTATATCTCATTGGACCCAACTATCAAATTTGGTGTGTAAAGATGAAGGATTATATTCAATCCATTGACGATGATTATTGGAAGCTTGTGGAGAAGCCCCTTCGCGCACCTACCACTTCCGAACATAAGTGGACAAATGAGCAAAAAGAATTGGTGAATAAACATCAAGAGGTAATGGATATCTTGCTTGAGTATTTATCTTATAACATTCTTATGCGTGTGTCCAAGGTAACAACGGCATATCAAATATGGCACATGCTAGCGGAGCAAGAAGAGTCCACCTCGGAGTGTTCTTCCTCCAATGATGAAAGGGATTCATTCATGGGTTTGATGGGACGAGAGGATGCCGCTATGGGTGACTCTAGTGACACATCAAGTGATTCGAGTGGAAGCGATAGTGACGATGAAGAGGTAACTTTGGATGAACTTAGATTAGCTAATGAACAAATTTGGTCTAAGTATTCTAAATTGGTAAATAGATATACTAAGATTAAAGATGAGCTAACTAGTCTCTAAACCTCACCTAAGCCTATCATCATCAACAATGACACCATTGTTGAGACACTTGCCATTGAAAAAGCAAGTTTGCTTACTCAAAATGGCATGTTGAGAAATGAGGTGGAGTCCCTCAAATCTCAACTTGATCGTGTTTTCATTGTGGATAGTAATGATCTTGAGATTGAAAATCTTCAATCTCAAAACACTAGCTTGGGCATTGAGAATGAGGATCTCAAATCCCAAGTGCACGAGCTCATCACACATGCATCCACCTTGAATGCCACTATTTCTTCAATTTCGAAGAAATATGAGCTCATGTCCTCCATTGTTAAGAGATTCAATAAGGGAAAGGACAATTTGGATGATTTGCTAAAGAATCAACTACCGGTAAACCATCGTGTTGGCCTTGGTTATTCTAAGGCAAGTGCATCCAATGCACGCACCTCCTATAGTGAAGTAACTATAGATTTTGTGAGGCCATCCTTCGGTGCATCCACGAGTGGTGTCTATAATAACTTGTGTAGTTCTACTACTAAGGAAACCACCACTACTATTCTTCCCTCCTTTGCTAAGAAACCCACCAAGGGTGGACCTCCAAAGAAGGGTCATGCATTTATGTACACCAATACTATGCCACGTAGGAACACACATCCTACTCCACATGTTCACACATATGATGGTTTTTATGCTCCACACCCACAAGCACGTGCAAACACTCATTTGAGACATTCTCATGCACGTACTCATGCTCATGCACCTTCACATGCTTATGATCACACATCACATCCACATATGCATGCTTATTCTCATGATCATCCTCATGCATACACACCTCATATTCATCCACGTATGTATGCAACACCACACCATGGATCATATGCACATCATCATGCTTTAGCAAAACACAATGTTCCATACACATTTCCTCATGCTCTTGCTAGATCTCATGTTTCTATGCCACATGCACCACGTAGAGATCAACCTTTTGTGCATGCAACCACTAGGAAGATGATACCCAAATCATACACTATTTGGGGCCCTAAGAACACTAGTAATCATGCTAAGGATATGTATGTGCAATCTTATATTCATGATATTATTTTGAATGCTGATTATGTTGGGAAATCTCGGTCCTCTTGGACTTGGTTTCCAAAGGGTTAGTTTATGTTGACCCTTCATTGCTTGGTACCATAAGTTTATATTCATTTTATGGGTACCAAAGCATTTGTGTTAAGAATTAATTTACTCTTTTGTTTGCATTTTGGTCTTAGATGCTCATGTTTGTTAGAAACGTAAATTCATATTGAATTTGATTTACATTGCATGTTTATTAGTAAATCATTGTGTTTATGATTTTCATGTCTAAAATATTTAATATTTTTATGCAACACATGCTTTGGTTCATATTTATGTTTTGTTGCATGTGATGCATGTCATGCTTTTGGATTAATATACATATTTACTTTTGGTACATTTGGTACATGCATGTAAATGGTTATATATTTATCTAGTAACATGATTACATGTTTCATTAATATTGTGTATGATTACATTAGGATATGGGTTACAATAATTTGAATTTAGTTTGTTAAATTTGTTGCCTAACCCATAGGATCCAAAAAGGTTTTTGGATACCAAAATTATGTTTTCTAGGTTCAATCCACATTGGGATACCAACCCTACCAACTCCTTGATTTGCAAAGACTTTCATTCAAATGGAGTTGATGGTGCTTAAGTGATGCACCAAAGTATGGGGAGCTTAATGTTGTAAGTATATTCTTACATTTGGTATCCATGTGTGTTGGATGCATGTAGATGTCACTTTGTGTTTGAGACTATCTCATGCATATCCTATGTTTGCATATTGCGTGTCTTGTATGTCATTCATGTCTATGTATTTTACGTGTGTCAAATTCTTGACTCATGTGCATTGTTTATTCATAATCCATACTCATATATTTATTCAAGGATTATTTATAACATGTGGCTTAAAAAATTTAATGTTAGAACTAATGCACATTTGTATGTTTCACACATGGGACACGCTTATATGTATGTTCCACTTCACAAGCGTGCATCCCAACTTCCTACTCATGCCACTACACAACCTCTTCTTAAGAATCCCAAATCACTATCTTTTGGATTCCTAAGATTGTTTCTAGGCATGGTATGAACACACATATAGAATCGTATATTAAGAATGACATATTCTCATGCGACTATACATATATATATATATAAATCAAATTCAGTCTTTATTTGATTTCCACATTGTTTACTCACTCATATTGCACTTCATTGCTTGGGTACCATACTTGTATGATTACTTTTTTGTACCCATATATATATGTGTGAGTTCATCCACTACTCCCAAGTTTGCATTGTTTGTATGACATGTGTGGGAGTATGACATTTTCATTTATATGTCATTGCATTTCATTCATATTATGTTGTGCATATAGATCAGTTGATTTCTCTGACCCTTGGTGATTTATTATCAATTTGCACCTTCCTATCTTGTTGATATGCCAAAGGGAAAGAAAAATTTGGTTTTGAAAATTAATACTTTATGTTTTTCATGCACACTCTTTGTGGTATTACTTTTCATGCCTTCCTTCAATATGTGTTGTGCCGTGAATGTTTATTTTGTGCACATATGCATATTGAACGAGGAATCTTTCTAGCACACACTATTGTATTAGATGTATGTATTCATAATGATGTTGCTTGATTAATTCATATGCATAGGAATTATTAGTATATGTGTATCTAATTTCTAATGATTTAGAATTGTTAATTCCTTATATATATGATTTTCGTGATTATAATAACTCCTATTAATGCATGTCATGCATTTCTATTGATGAGTGTTATTTACAATTGTTAAATGATTGGTTATTGGACTACTTGATTTTGTTCCTTAACCTATTGGATCCAAAAGGTTTTTGGATACCACCAATTGTTGAATTGTCAGATTGTTGTGCAAGATGCCTACTCTACACACTCCTTGGTTTACAAATGATGGATCAATTCAAAGGAAAGGATGGTGCATTGGAGATGCACACATATAGGGAGAGCTAAATGGTTGTAAGTATGTGTTTTGTACAATTGGTATTTTAATATATTGGTTTTGACTACCATATTTACAATTGGTATTTTTAATATATTCGATTTGTGTAATATAGCATACTTCTTTATTAGCTCATTCTTGTTACACCCTCATGAAAATTGTTTGTTCATGTGACTACCTTGTTCATGTATGTCATATATGTCTTATTACGACTCATGTACAATGGTAGCTATAACATTCATATAATGAATTGGTTAGTTGCTTATTGATGTTCATATCTTTTTCATGCCATGAATAAGATTAATGATTTAGGATTTTTATGCATATTTGTTCATTGTATCACCACACATCTCATGCTTTTCTTATAGTTTGTATGATTATCTTTATGAGACGTATTGATATGATTTGGGGTGATCAATGTATGTTACTTGTCATTTTAATTACTTCATGACTGATGTTTAGATATAATTTTATTCAAGAGATCTTTCATGTCTATAGCTAAATCTTTCATGTATGATATTTTCACAAGTGACATAACACTCATTCATATTAGTTAGTGATCTTCAAGCTATATTTCTCACTATGTCATCTCTCATCTCATGCTCATATTTTGTGCTATTTTTATGATATGTTAGAGATAACTTGTGCTATACACGATCATATAAGCTTTATATTGTGTTTGATGATATGTATATTCTGTCATAGATATTCTTCCATGAATATATCTTGATGCACTATGACTTTTTTGATGCTACCTCCGATTATATTGTGCTTACACAAGCTTTTTATTCTATTCGCACAATTGGTATGCATGCATGCGATGTTCATGATAACTTTATTCGTTTATGTCCTACCTTGTGACTTTGAACGTAAACTATCTTCATGCCTTTGCTCAAAAGATGTTTTGTCACATTATGCCTCATGTTGAATCCTTTGTGATAATTGAGCTAGGATGAGATCATGTTTCTATTTGTTCACTTGGTTTCCTTCTCAAGTGATGTCATGATCTTGACATTATTTGCCTGCTTTGCACACTGTGTTAGACTGTTTATATTGGATATCATCTTTACATGCTCTTGCTTGATGCTAGTTTTGAGCTTGTGATATAGTGCTTATCTTCCTTATGCTCATGGCATTCCATGCTTATCATTGACTCATTATGTGAGTATCTATTCTGGAATGCATGCTAGTACTATGGTTCTTTTGAACATTGTTTCAATTAGTATCCTAGTGTGCTAGAATTGTGTATGCCATACGTTTTATGATGTTTCTATCTCTATTTGGCATAACACTTTTGCATGATATAGATATTTGTGTATGCCCACATCGCACACTTCACTTAGATTTGGTATGCTTACTTTTGGAGATGATTTGGTATGCATACAATTGGTATCACATGCCATTATACTTAATTTATGTTATTATTTCATAACATAACTTTGTACACATGGTTAAAAATTTCCATAGTCATGTTTGTTGCATTTTTTATGTTTGACTTAGATCTCAGTTTATTGATATTATTTGTTGATCTTTGTCATTGTGATGATTTTGATTCCACCATTATGTATTTAATCATGTTCATGTCATATGTCATGCCCTTGCTCAAGGACAGTCTATCACATTATGCTTAATGTTATAAATTTTGTAATAATTGAGTTTGTTTGTGTACTTGACACTATTTGATCACTTGTTTTTCTTTCACAAGTGATGTCATGATTCTTGCATTGTTATCCATATTCTTTATCATATTTATAGCCAGTAGCTACTGCTAATTATGCTATTGTCACTTTTCTAACACTGCTCACACTACTTTTTACAATTAGTATCTATTGTAATCTTTTATCACATATACTTATTGCTTATCTTCTTGTGATAATTGAGGGTAATTGAGTTGTTGTTGGATATTTGCTCTTGCAATTGATATCTTTATTTTGATATCTTATTTTAAATTGGTAGCTTATCTAGTTTACATTAGATATACCTTTTAGTTTTCCACTCTATTTTTGCTTTTGTTGTTTCTATACCCCCATGTCTTTTGGATAATGCCAAAGGGGGAGAGAAATAAACAAAGGATGTGCTTATTAAATGTTGAGTGTTAAACAATAACTTGAATCATATAGACTTTATGTATGATCGTTCATGTATATGATTCAGGGAGAGCATTGGTGATTACCTTAGTTTATATTGATTACATAATATATATATTGGTAATCATGCTCATGTTTATGATGTGTATCACCTATATGATTTGTATTGTGTACGCATATTATTTCTGGTCATTCATGCGATATATACACAACCTCATGTGATACACACACTATTAACTGCTGAATGATGCTATTGATTATTGATATTAACTTGATTGGCATCATTGCAGGGGGAGTAAGTATATTTAATGCACAATTATTTATTTTGTTTATATTTGGTTTGTCATCATCAAAAAGGGGGAGAATGTTGAATATTGGACTCTCCACCTTGATTTTGATGATGATCAAACACAAATCATTGTGATTAACTCATGTGTTTGCAGTTAGCTAAAAATTCGCCAATTAGATTCAAGAAGATCAAAAGTGACTACACGTGTTGATTCAAGTGGAGGACTATGTAGATCAACAAAGGTGAAGCATTGGCTTGAAGAACTCAAAGGCTGCCGCAAACCTCAAGCCAATGGCATCAACAAATGAATGGAAATTCAATCCAAAGAGAAGATATGAATGGATGAGTCAAAAGCTTCGAAGACTATGACGTTGGAGATATTCAAGTCATTCAACTAAAAGACTCAAGACCATGAAGAATTATGGAGATCGTCGCCAAAGTACTTTGTTCATCTCAAGCGACGTCCCAAGACTTCCTCAACACGCGTGATCGTTGGCCTGAAGCCCTGTTGAAGCTCAAGGAGTTATTCATGAAGTCAAGGGATTCGGATTCTCCATGTTGAAGCTTTGAAGACGGTACGTCATGTTATTTATATTGTCTTCTAGCTTCGGTTTAGTAGAATGTTAAGCCTTGAGTAGTACTTGCCTAGAAATCTTCATAACTTTCATATCTTATCTCTAGGATTGCCTTAGAAGCCATTAGAAAGTTTCACGTTGCTTATCACTTCTTTTCATGGCTTCATATGCATCTTAGTTGGTTCAAGGAGAAGAACCAACCGACTAGATGACGATCTAGTCGGTTAGAAATCCTTCTTGAACCGACTAGACGTCCTTGCTTGTTTCAGCCCATTCACTGTTGATCAACTAGTCGGTCTAAGAAGTTTCACCGACCAACTAGATGACGATCTAGTCGGTTGGAAATCCTTCTCAGACCGACTAGTTATCCTAATTAATTCAAGCCTATTTGTTGACCAATTAGTCGGTCCAAGAAGGTTCACCGACCGACTAGTTATCCAACTAGTCGGTTGGGAATCCTTCTCAGACCGACTAGTTCTCCTAGTGAAATTCGACTTCTTTGCATGTTAGCATTGCATTCTTGCTTGGGTTGTTGATCATTTCTTTCATTCCGCATTTGTTGGTTAATTAGGGTTTTATTTGGCGTAAATTCCTTATAATTCTATAAAACACTATTCACCCCCCCCTCTAGTGTTTATTCCTCATAGCACAGGGGTCACTACAGTAAACTCCTCCAAACATCTAATTACTAATGTATTTCTAGTTAGTGGTTTGTGTCACAATCTCATTTCCATTAGTCAACTTTGTGACAAAGGTTACAAGGTTAACTTTGGAGAAGGATTGTACAACATTGTTGATTCTAATTCAAATGTTTTATTTACCGGTATTAGGCGTAAAAATATTAATTATTTGAGCTTGCCTAAAACCGTAGAACATTGCTTAGTTGCTAATGTTGAATATTGGACTCCCCGGATTTGGTTTTGGATGATGAGCAAACATAAATAATTCATGAACTAACAATTTGTGAGCGCAGTATTGGAGATCGTCGCCAATTTCACGAGAACATTCAAAGCGACATCTCAACACTTTCCAAAGCTCATATTCATGCCTAAAGCTTCGTTGAAGCTCTTGCGATGCTTTGGAAAATATGAAGATTCAATCGAAGCTATCGAAGACCGTTTATTAAGGTTTTATTTATAGTCTTTTAGCTTCGATATATAGAATGTTAAGCCTTGAGTATATCTTACGTCTATATCTTCATTACGCTCATTTCGTAGCTCTAGGATCCTTGCGCAAGTTCATTCTAACTTCCTCGAAGCGTCGCGCTTCGATTCGGACTTTGTTGTGCATGTTAGTTGGTACAAGAACAAGTACTGACCGACTAGATGGTGATCTAGTCGGTCGGCAACTGTTCTTGGACCGACTAGTTTGATTCCTTAATTTCTTGGACTTTACTGTTTACAGTTAGTCGGTCTACGTTGACTCACCGACCGACTAGTTTGTGAACTAGTCGGTCAGTGATGCTTCTTTGACCGACTAGTTGTGACTTACTGTTCACTCTAAATTTCTTCTGAGCTACTGTTTACCGTTAGTCGGTCTAAGAACGTTTGATGACCGACTAGTTGACAATTTAGTCGGTCAACTTTTGTTCTTGGACCGACTAAGTCACTTTGTATTCAGACTAAGTTATTTTGCCTCTTAGTCGGTCTACGTTCATTGACTGACCGACTAGTTGTGAAACTAGTCGGTCAGAAAGTGTTCTTGGACCGACTAGATTTCTAGGTCTGAAATTCTATCTCTTCTCAGATCTACTCTTAGTCGGTCCACGTTGTTTGGCTGACCGACTAGTTGATGAACTAGTCGGTCAGTGATTGTTCTTTGACCGACTAATTCACACAGATTTCTATCCGTTGATGAATGACCTAACTTGTGTTTTTGGGTTCCTATAAATACGAACCTAGGTCATTTCTATCTAGGAAAGAGCTTCCATTCAGAGATTCATTGAGATCAAAAGAGATAGCTATTCTCCCTCAAATCTAAAGCTCTCTTCCTCACAAGAAACCCATTCTCTCTCATTTCTAGATCTAGAGAGAAGCTTGTTCTTGGTGAGCTTTTCAAGCTATTGCTTGATCCAAGTCTCCAACTCTTCCCTAGGCACCCATTGCTGCTCATTTCCTTGGTGCTAGGGCTTGGTGACTTCATCTTCCTCAAATCCTTCATTCCACCTATTGGGTAAGAAAAACTCAAGGTATAGGATTTTGTGGTAAGAGTATTTATTTCATCTAAACTCTTTTATATTGCTTATTGGCTCTCTCGGTTGTGAGAGAAGTTTGTGATCCCGGGTTGTGGGATTCACTTTGCCATTGCATGTATGATTTGATCTTGTGAAGGTTTTTCACAAGATATTCATAGTGGAAATCTTGAGTTATGGTTTCTAACTCAAGTATCCGGAGGGGATCCGGGTGGTTGGGACGTAGGATCACCGGGAACAAGTCGGGGAGACTTGGGTGGATCCGAACCCATTAACATCGTTTGTTAGCATTGTTAATTTCATTGTTGTCATTCAATTTAAGCTTCCGCAAATTGATTTGGTAGTTGTGTGCAATTTAATTTGGAATTATACGCCTTATTATTTTAAAGTACTATTCACCCCCCCACTCTAGTACTTGTGCAGTAGCTGGTAGGGCATTACATTTGGTATCAGAGCCAGATACACAGCTATGTCTGCCAACGACAACAAGACCGTGCGTCCACCTTCCAACTATGACACCTTCAGGAACCGTGAAGGAGCATCTTCCGTGATGGAAGGACATTCCTCTACGAGGCCTCCATTCTTCAACGGTACCAACTACGGGTACTGGAAGTGTCGGATGGAAACCTTCCTCCGAAGTGCATCTTTATGGAGAACTACAATGAAGGAGTATATTGAACCCGAAGAAGAAGATTTTGAGAAATGGACTACCGCGGAGGTCGCCGCGGAGGTAAGCAATGCCAAGGCAATGAACGCCTTGCAATGTGCATTGGAGCCCGAGGATTTCAATAAGATATGCACATGTAAGAGTGCATATCAAATTTGGAACTCCCTCCTCATTCTACATGAAGGGACGAGTAGGGTAAGAGACTCTAAACTCGTAGTCGTAACCAAAGATTACGAAATGTTTCATATGCAACAGGGCGAGAAGATGAAAGAATATTACGCTCGCTTCGTTGACATAATAAACGAGTTAGAGGCCCTCGGCAAGACCCACACTCAAAAGGAGAAGTGCTTAAAGCTTGTTGAAGGACTTCCCTCTTCTTGGGAAAAACGTACCTTCGCCATCGAGGAAGGTAATGACATGAACAAATATACCGTAGTTCAACTAATGGGTACCTTGATGTCATACGAGGTACGCAAAGATAGCAATGTGAAGCTACAAGAAAAGATGAAGTCATATTTGAACCTAGATGCGCCTAAGAAAAAGGCGATTGCATTCAAGGCGGCTTCATCCACCTCTACCGATGATGAAGAATCGGAAAACGAGTTGGACTTGGAGTCCATGGCACTCATGGCCAAGAAGTTCAACCGTTTCTTCCGAAAAGGTAACTTCAAGAACAAAGCTAAATTTGGTTCTACTAACGCCTCTTCCTCTCCTTTGTGTTTCAAGTGTAATAAGCCGGGACACATGAAAGCGGAGTGTCCCCTCAATAAGCACAAGGAGAAGTGGAAGGCGCCAAAGTATGACAAGTCCAAGAAGTACACGAAAGGAAACAAGAAGGGACTTGTCGGAGCTACCTTCACCGACTCCGAGGATTCCTCAAGCGGAGAGTCGGATGATGAGCAAGTGGAGCAAGCACACATGTGCTTCATGGCAAGAGAGGAGCACGATCAAGGATCCTCCTCTTCCGATGATAGTGATGAAGAAAGCGATGAGGTAATGATGGATGATCTTAGAAATGCTAACTCTCAACTTTGGTCAAAATACACTAAGTTAGTAAATAGATATACTAAGGTAAAAGATGACCTAGCTAGCATTCAAACATCGCCTAAGAATATCATCATCATCAACGACACCGTTGTTGAAGAGTTAAGAAATGAGATTGTGAATCTCAAATCTAAACTTGAACATGCTAGCATTGAGGATGCGGAAGAAATGAGATAGCGGATTTAACTTCTCAAAACTCGACTTTGAGTATTGAGAACGAGAATCTTAAATCTCGTGTTTATGTGCTCACATCGCAAATATCCATTTTGGATATTTCTTTGCGTTCTCTCAAAGAGAAATATGAGGACACATTGGGCCGAATCAACAAATTCAACAAGGGTAAAGGCCATTTGGATAATATCCTAAAAGATTTACTTCCGGCCAAACACCACATTGGCTTGGGGTATATGATGGGAAATTCATCCAAGTCGGTCACTACTTTTGTTAGGCCAACTTTCGAAGCCTCAACGAGTGGGAGCAAACACTCTATTGGTAGTTCATCTACCAATGGTGCTTCCACCTCGTCCACACCCTCTTTCGGAAAGAAACCCACTTTGGGTGGACCTCCAAAGAAGGGGCATGCCTACATGTACACTAATAACATGCCACGTAGGAACACACGTCCTACTCCACCGGCTCACACATATGATGATTTTTATGCAACACATTCTCGGGCACGTGCACACCAAGTGAGACACCCTCACGCACGTGTTCCCACACATGCATATGTACACCCACCTCATCATATGAATAATTCTCGTCGTGCACCATTCCATCATGTCCCGTATGCCTATCCACAACATGCATCACGTAGAAATCAACGTCGTATGCATGCACCCAATAGGATGATGGCTCCCAAAATTTTCACTATTTGGAGCCCAAAGGACACAAGCATGGACGAAAAACAAATGTATATGAATGCTTATTTTTCGGATGTTGTGCATAGTAAGAATTATGTGGGGAAGTCTAAGTCCACTTGGACTTGGCTTCCAAAGGTCTAATCCCTTGGACCCAATGACCTTGGGTACCATGATATGAAAGCCTCTATCTTTAGGTACTCAAGGAAAAGAAAAAGAAAAGGAGCATCAAATTTAAATTTAGCTCCAAAGGAAATTGGATACTCGATAGCGGGTGTTCCAAACACATGACGGGTGACGCTCGTTTGCTCTCCGGAGTGGTTCCCATTACGAATGGAAACCGCGTCGTATTTGGAGGCAACGAGAGCGGAACCATCATAGGTGTTGGTAAAGTCGGTAACCCTTCTAAACCATTAATTAGTGATGTTTATCTTGTTAGTGGTTTAAATCATAATCTTATTTCAATAAGTCAACTTTGTGACAAAGGTTACAAAGTTAGCTTTGCGAAAGGATTGTGTCATATTTTAAGAAAGGATAATGAAAAATTATTATTTTCCGGAACTCGTCGTAAAGACATTTATATTTTGGATCTTCCTAAGTCATATGAACAATGTCTCGTTGCCAACACAAGTGAACAACACTTATGGCATCGACGCTTTGGACATGTGAACTTTGGAACACTATATAAGCTTTCAAAATTGAATTCTATTAAAGGTTTTCCGAAGCTTGTTTTTGAAAAGAAAAGTTTTTGTGATTGTTGTCAACGCGGCAAGCTTCCTAAATCTTCATTTAAACCTAAGAAAAGCATCTCTACTAAAAGGCCACTAGAGCTATTACATCTAGATTTATTTGGGCCAACTAGAGTAGCTTCCTTAGGAAATGCAAGGTATGGACTTGTCATCGTAGATGACTATTCAAGATTTACTTGGGTATTTTCATTGTGTAATAAAAATGAAGCTTTTGAAAACTTCACAATTTTTGTTAAGAAAGTACAAAATCTCTTAGGAACCACCATTGTCACTATTCGTAGTGATCATGGAGGTGAATTTGAGAATGAGTCTTTTGAGACATTTTGTGATGAAGTTGGTACTACTCACACCTTCTCTTTCCCTCGTGCACCTCCTCAAAATGGTGTAGTTGAGAGAAAGAATAGGACGCTAGTGGAGTGTGCTCGCACTATGCTTGATGATAGCCAACTTGGCCATCAATTTTGGGCGGAAGCGGTACACACCGCTTGCTATGTGTTTAATAGAATACTTTTGAGGCCCGGCACTAAACAAACTTGTTATGAATTATTGTTTGGTAGGTTGCCTCAAGTTAAACATTTTCGTGTTTTTGGTTCGAAATGTTTTATTAAGAACACATATGGTAGTTTGGACAAATTCGATCCAAGATCCGATGATGGGATTTTTGTCGGATATTCTTCGCGTAGCAAAGCCTACCGGATATTCAACAAACGAACCTCAACGATCGAGGAGTCGCTTCATGTCTCATTTAATGAAGGATTTGTTCCAACTAGAATTTCAAATGATAATGATTCTATAGATGTTTTATGTGATTCGTTTGATAATTCTAAGCCTAATGATTCTATTGATTCTATTGAGACTAACCCAACTAATGAAGTTGTTGAGAATGTTCCTAGTGATCAAGGTATTCCCAAACGGCTTCATTCGGTTCGTGACCATCCCCATGAGCAAGTCATTGGCAATATCTATGATAGTGTCAAGACGAGATCACAAGTCCACCACTTCGCAAATTGTGCCTTTGCCTCATCGATAGAGCCAAAGAATATTAATGAAGCATGCGAAGATAGCGCTTGGATCTTAGCCATGGAGGAGGAGCTCATTCAATTTGAGAGGAATGAAGTTTGGGAGCTTGTTCCATTGCCATCGAAGAACCACACCGTCATAGGGACAAAGTGGATCTTCAAGAACAAAACCGACGAAAACCAAGTCGTCGTCCGGAACAAAGCTCGGTTAGTAGCTCAAGGCTATCGACAAGAGGAAGGTATCGATTTCGAAGAATCTTTCGCTCCGGTAGCTAGATTAGAATCAATTAGATTACTTTTGTCTTTTGCATGCCATAAGAATTTTAAATTATTTCAAATGGATGTTAAAAGTGCATTTTTAAACGGAGATGTCGTTGAGGAAGTTTACGTTTCTCAACCTCCGGGCTTCATAAATGAAAAATTTCCAAATCACGTTTTTAAACTAAAGAAAGCTCTTTATGGTTTGAGACAAGCTCCTCGAGCTTGGTATGATCGCCTAAAGAATTTTCTTTTGGATTTGAATTTTAAAATGGGCGAAGCCGATTCAACACTTTTTATTAAGCATGCGAATAATGATATTTTATTAGTTCAAATTTATGTTGATGATATCATTTTCGGTGCTACTAACTTCGCTCTTTGCGAAGAGTTTTCTAATGTGATGAAGGAACAATTTGAGATGAGCCACATGGGCGAACTCAAATATTTCTTAGGTCTCCAAATTCGCCAATTGAACGATGCAATCTTCATCCACCAAACGAAATACATGGTGGAGTTGCTAAAGCGATTTGGAATGGAGAATGCCTCCGGGAAAAAGACTCCAATGAGCACGACTACGCATCTTGATAAAGATACGGGCGGAAAAGATGTAGACATTCGTCTATATCGAGGTATGATAGGTAGCTTACTTTATCTTACCGCGAGTAGGCCCGATATTATGTTTGTCGTATCTATATGTGCTCGTTATCAGTCTCAACCTAAGGATTCTCACTTAGTAGCGGTTAAACGTATTTTTCGCTATCTAAGTTACACTTTAGATTTTGGATTACTTTATCCGAGATCTAGCACGTATGAGTTAGTCTCATATAGTGACGCTGATTATGCGGGATGCAAATCCGACAGGAAAAGTACTAGTGGCACTTGCCATTTTCTAGGAAATTCTCTTGTCTCTTGGTTTTCCAAGAAGCAAAATTCGGTATCACTTTCAACCACCGAGGCGGAATACATTGCCGCCGGTGCCGCTTGTGCCCAGGTTCTTTGGATGAGACACACATTGAAGGATTTTGGTATTCATTGTGATACTAGCCCTATCATGGTGGATAACCAAAGTGCTATTTGTCTTTCAAAGAATCCGGTGCACCATTCCCGATCGAAACACATAGATGTCCGACACCATTTCTTAGATGATCATGTTGCTAAAAAGGACATCATTTTAGTGTACGTTGAAACCCAAAAGCAAATCGCCGATATTTTCACGAAACCCCTAAAGGAGGACTCATTTGTGCGGTTGCGTCGAGAATTGGGGATTATGGGTGAATCCGAGATATAGGATTCATATTTAAATTCAATCATCTTGCATGCTAATATATTTCGCGATATTTCATTCATGCTAGATTAATTGAATTTTTGGGAATTTTATGTGATTTATTTGAATTTATGATCGAATTCGTATTTCAATGTCGTATTTAAGATTTCGATGTTTTATGGGGTAATTTAGATGACTAATGAGTGAGTTAGGATGTTTCATCCAAGTGGTTTGTGAAGAGAAATCAAATTTCAATTTTTGGACTCTTCTAGTCGGTTTCAGTTCTCTTGTCAACCGACTAGATGCTCATCTAGTCGGTCAGCAAATGAACTCAGACCGACTAGATCAAGCAAATATCCATCTCCTATCATTTTCTTTCGTTAGTCGGTCATAGTACACTTTCCGACCGACTAGATTGAAAACTAGTCGGTCAGTAAGTATACTGCGACCGACTAAATCTAGCCCTAAAAATCACTCTGTGCCTCTGTTTCGACTTAGTCGGTTCAAGCTCATTGACCGACCGACTAGATCGTAATCTAGTCGGTCAGTGCTTGAACTGTGACCGACTAAGTGTGTTAGGTCAGTTACGTCTTTTTGATTCCAGACCGACTTATACTCATTTTTCGTTCGACTAATTTCTTAATTAGTCGGTCTTCTCTCCAGCTCACACTCGAAAACCCCAAACCCCCATCGAGCCCCTTCGCATTCTCGTCGTCTCCGGCCATTTCTCCGGCCATCGCCGCCGTCCGCCGCCGTCGACTCCACCCCTAGGTATCTTCCTCCCTCTCCTAGGTCGATTTCTTGCCCTAGGGTTCGATTTCTCCTCCTAGGTATTCTAGGGTTTCGGATTCTAGTTTTAACCTAGGGTTTGTGCTTTTCGATTTCATTTGGTATTCTAGGGTTTGTGCTAGCTTCTAGGGTTTGTGCTAGGATATTTGATCTTCGTTATCGATTGCTTGTGCTCGTAGAGCTATGGCTAAGAATAGAATTTCTATCGCCTCTTCCGGGGCCTCCCCTATGACCGTAGGGCCTTCCGACCCTAGGAATCCCCCGAAGCCTAAGCGTCGTACCAAGTCTACCCAAGCCTCTCCTTCGTCGCCTTCTCTTAAGAAGCCTAGGACTGCCATAGTCAAACCCCGTAAATCCAATACCAAAAAGCCTATTCTCCAATCTCCGGCTACTCCTCCCGATTCCGATACTGATTTTATCCCTGAGGATGAGCCTACTAGGGAACCTACCCCACCTCCGAAGACCCGTAAGGCCAAGGGTAAAGCTCCTATGCCAGTTGGCGGTGTAGACATATCGTTGTGCCGCGATGACCCTCAGTGTCTCACCGCGTACAACCGTATAGAACACTGTCCACTGTTGTTAGAGCATTATGTTCAGTTCTCTGATTTTCTCGGCCTTGCTGATCTTCTGTCTTATAGTGACCTTCTAGATTATCTCCGATACGACCCCAAGGCCAATCCCAAACCGTACCCTCGCCTCGTGAAATTGTTCTATGCCAACCGTATTCGAGGCCAGTATGACGCCAGCCACTCCATTGAGACGACTGTCTTGGGAACTCCAATAGTTCTCACGGCAGAAATCTTGGGGGAGATCCTTGGTTGTGCGTCGTGTGGTCTCCTCCCCTCGGACATTTCCGTAGTCGACATTTCTTCCTTGGATCAGTCTATGCTTTCAGAGATTTTCCAGGTTATCCCCTCCGCATTCATTGGTGTTCCATCGAAATCTTTTAAGCCGAATGTGTGGGTTCTTAACCTGATTTTGAAGTCGTGTCTCCTCCCTAAGTATGGATCCTCTTCACCTCCCATCCCAGCCGTTCTTGAAACTCATATACGCTCTTTTCTTGGGGTGCGAGATAAATTGGGCTCGCGTGATACTCGATAAGATGGATTCTTTCGAGTGTATACGCAAGACCAATAAGTCTGCGCACATTCCATACCCTTGCCTGTTGACTCTCGTATTCCGTCATTTCCGAGTCCCCCTCCCTCCTGACGATGAGCGTCCCTTGGGTACGCCTCTGAACGCGACGGCCGTGAAGAAATCTCTAGCGGCACTTCGTCACGTGCAGAGGTCTACCGCATCTGCTTCCCAGTCTACTCCGTCAGCTGCTGCAGCCTCGTCTTCCCCTGCTACATTGGACGATGTCGTACGCCTACTTCGTCAGCACGACTCCCGTTTGGCTCGTACTGAGGAGGTAGTCTGCCGTATGGCTCGTATGATGGGGATTGAGCTTCCTCCTTCGGTGTCTGAGGCCGAGGAGATGGACGATGAGGAGCTTGACGAGCTTGCTACTTCTTTTGCCCGTGGCGATGAGGCCACTGCTGCTGCTGTTGCTGGTACTACCACTTCTGCTCCTGGAGTTGGCACCACTTCCGGTGCTCCAGAGCCTTCTGCTTCAGCACTTCTGTCTTCTGAGCCTGCTGCTGACCCTGTTGCTGAGCCTGCTGATATTCCAGTTGACAATTCTGCTGTCGAGACCCTTGCTGCTGTAGAGCCTGTTCCTGAGATCTCGACTCCTGCCCCGACGATTCCATCTGTTGAGACGCCTCTACTCCCTGCAGATCCTGAGTCCACTCCGTCGACTGGACCCACGGACGCTGCAGATCCAGCCTCCTCCTCGTGATCGTTGTTCCGAGGACTCTCCATATACGCTTTTGATGATATATCTTTGCGAGAGTATTTTGAGTTAGGATTGAGTATGAGGGTTATGATGTTTTGATGTATTTTGGATGTTGTCGTTGTTGTAGTATTTATTTTGATGAGGATGATGATGATGATGTATTTCTTCTTGATGGGTATGTTGTATTTTGATGTATTGATATCTTCTTGGATGTACTCTTGATGTTATCATTTATATATATACATCGTCGTTGTCTTTATCTTAATTCGTCGTGCACATTTTAATATTCGTTGAATGTATATGAAATGTGATTTCGTCGCTCGTAGCATGCAAACTTGGTTAAATAGATTTAAATTCTATAATTTTATAGAATTGTTTTCCATGCACAAATTTAACCAAGAATATTGAATATTGAAGAGTATGTTTCTTTATTCAAGAAATGAATAAACATTTGGTATTTTTGATGATTTTGATTATCGTTGATTTTTTTTAATGGAAAATTTGGCACACCTTGTTTTGATTTCCACAATTTTTCCCTTGGTGTCAAGTTGGTCCATTGCCTTTGTCTACGACTCCCGATGTTGGATTTTACATTTCCTAATTGTTGTCGTTGTATGCCCCCCATTTTTGGGATTATGCCAAAGGGGGAGAGATAATGATAATAAATAGCGCAAATGAAAATTTAACTCAATTTCCAAGAATCTAGTTTGATATGTTAGATTCAGGGGGAGTTAAGATACATATAAGGATTTTCAAAATCCGATATTTCAAAAATCAATTCACTTTATTTATCTTACTCGTCTGCTTGATGCAATTCATTTATATTCAATTTGGAATTAACGTGTCATCAATGCAGGGGGAGTAAGTAATTTACATTTGAATTATTATTTTTGATTATTATTTATGTTGGTTTGTCATCACCAAAAAGGGGGAGAATGTTGAATATTGGACTCCCCGGATTTGGTTTTGGATGATGAGCAAACATAAATAATTCATGAACTAACAATTTGTGAGCGCAGTATTGGAGATCGTCGCCAATTTCACGAGAACATTCAAAGCGACATCTCAACACTTTCCAAAGCTCATATTCATGCCTAAAGCTTCGTTGAAGCTCTTGCGATGCTTTGGAAAATATGAAGATTCAATCGAAGCTATCGAAGACCGTTTATTAAGGTTTTATTTATAGTCTTTTAGCTTCGATATATAGAATGTTAAGCCTTGAGTATATCTTACGTCTATATCTTCATTACGCTCATTTCGTAGCTCTAGGATCCTTGCGCAAGTTCATTCTAACTTCCTCGAAGCGTCGCGCTTCGATTCGGACTTTGTTGTGCATGTTAGTTGGTACAAGAACAAGTACTGACCGACTAGATGGTGATCTAGTCGGTCGGCAACTGTTCTTGGACCGACTAGTTTGATTCCTTAATTTCTTGGACTTTACTGTTTACAGTTAGTCGGTCTACGTTGACTCACCGACCGACTAGTTTGTGAACTAGTCGGTCAGTGATGCTTCTTTGACCGACTAGTTGTGACTTACTGTTCACTCTAAATTTCTTCTGAGCTACTGTTTACCGTTAGTCGGTCTAAGAACGTTTGATGACCGACTAGTTGACAATTTAGTCGGTCAACTTTTGTTCTTGGACCGACTAAGTCACTTTGCATTCAGACTAAGTTATTTTGCCTCTTAGTCGGTCTACGTTCATTGACTGACCGACTAGTTGTGAAACTAGTCGGTCAGAAAGTGTTCTTGGACCGACTAGATTTCTAGGTCTGAAATTCTATCTCTTCTCAGATCTACTCTTAGTCGGTCCACGTTGTTTGGCTGACCGACTAGTTGATGAACTAGTCGGTCAGTGATTGTTCTTTGACCGACTAATTCACACAGATTTCTATCCGTTGATGAATGACCTAACTTGTGTTTTTGGGTTCCTATAAATACGAACCTAGGTCATTTCTATCTAGGAAAGAGCTTCCATTCAGAGATTCATTGAGATCAAAAGAGATAGCTATTCTCCCTCAAATCTAAAGCTCTCTTCCTCACAAGAAACCCATTCTCTCTCATTTCTAGATCTAGAGAGAAGCTTGTTCTTGGTGAGCTTTTCAAGCTATTGCTTGATCCAAGTCTCCAACTCTTCCCTAGGCACCCATTGCTGCTCATTTCCTTGGTGCTAGGGCTTGGTGACTTCATCTTCCTCAAATCCTTCATTCCACCTATTGGGTAAGAAAAACTCAAGGTATAGGATTTTGTGGTAAGAGTATTTATTTCATCTAAACTCTTTTATATTGCTTATTGGCTCTCTCGGTTGTGAGAGAAGTTTGTGATCCCGGGTTGTGGGATTCACTTTGCCATTGCATGTATGATTTGATCTTGTGAAGGTTTTTCACAAGATATTCATAGTGGAAATCTTGAGTTAGGGTTTCTAACTCAAGTATCCGGAGGGGATCCGGGTGGTTGGGACGTAGGATCACCGGGAACAAGTCGGGGAGACTTGGATGGATCCGAACCCATTAACATCGTTTGTTAGCATTGTTAATTTCATTGTTGTCATTCAATTTAAGCTTCCGCAAATTGATTTGGTAGTTGTGTGCAATTTAATTTGGAATTATACGCCTTATTATTTTAAAGTACTATTCACCCCCCCCCCCCCCCCCCTCTAGTACTTGTGCAGTAGCTGGTAGGGCATTACAGCTAATACAAATGAACAACTATTATGGCATCGCCGTTTTGGTTATGTTTATTTCAAGCACTTATATAAGTTAGCTAAGCATGATCTAGTCAAAGGTTTTCCGAAAATTGCTTTTAGTAAGAAAAACTTTTGTGATTCATGTCAGAGAGGTAAACTTAGTAAATCATCTTTTAAGCTTAAAGAAGGCATTACTTCTAAGAGGCCCCTAGAACTACTTCATCTAGATTTGTTTGGGCCAACTAGAACCGCTTCTTTAGGCAATGCTCATTATGGATTAGTTGTCGTTGACGACTTATCTAGATTTACTTGGGTTTCATTCTTAACTAATAAGAATGAAGCTTTTGAAGAGTGTACCATATTTGCAAAGATGATTCAGAATCTCTTAGGATCCACTATATCACTATTCGTAGTGATCATGGAGGAGAATTTGAGAATGAGTCTTTTACAAAGTTTTGTTATGACACCGGGATAACTCACAATTTTTCTTTTTCTCGTGCACCACCACAAAATGGTATTGTAGAGAGAAAGAATAGGACTCTTATTGAGCGTGCTCGTACTATGCTCCATGATAGTCATCTTGGACTACAATTTTGGGCAGAGGCGGTGCACACGGCATGTTATGTGCTCAATAGGATCCTAGTGAGACCCCGAACGAACAAAACTTGTTTTGAGTTATTTTATAACAAAAAGCCTCAAGTTAAATATTTTCGAGTTTTTGGTTCAAAATGTTTTATCAAGAACACCTTTGGTAATTTAGATAAATTTGAGCCAAGATCCGATGAAGGAATTTTTGTTGGATATTCCATACGTAGCAAAGCCTACCGGATATACAACAAAACTTCTTCAACGATCGAGGAATCACTACACGTATCATTTTATGAAGATTTTGATTTTCCTCATGTTATTGATGATAGTGTAGATGCTATATGTGATTCTCTTAGTAATGTCAAGATTAATGATTCAATTATTGAGACTAACACTACTAATAAGATTGTTGAAGATGTTCCAAGTGATGCAGGAATACCCAAAGCTTACCCAACCGTTCACAACCATCTACATGACCAAATTATTGGAGATATTGGTGTGGGTGTTCGAACAAGGTCTAGAATTGAAGAATTCTCTCAGTACGCATTTGTCTCTACCATTGAGCCAAAGAACATCCAAGAAGCTTGTGAGGATAGCTCTTGGATAATGGCAATGGAAGAAGAACTAATGCAATTCGAGAAAAATGAAGTTTGGGAGCTCGTTCCTCTTCCAAGAGGTCATCAAGTTATTGTGACCAAATGGATTTTCAAGAACAAGACCAATGAGAACGAGGTCATCACAAGGAACAAAGCAAGGTTAGTAGCTCAAGGCTACCGGCAAAAGGAAGGTATCGATTTCGAAGAATCCTTTGCCCCCGTAGCTAGATTAGAAGCTATTAGATTGCTTTTATCTTTTGCATCTCATAAGAATTTTAAATTATTTCAAATGGATGTTAAAAGTGCATTTTCAAATGGGATTGTCAATGAAGAAGTGTATGTTTCTCAACCTACCGGTTTCATTTACGAGAAATTTTCAAACCATGTTCTCAAACTTAAGAAAGCGTTGTATGGGTTGAGACAAGCTCCTAGAGCTTGGTATGATCGACTCAAGACATTTCTTTTCGATTTAGGTTTTAAAATGGGTGAAGTTGATTCAACACTTTTCATTAAGGATTATTAAAATGACATCCTATTGATTCAAGTTTATGTAGACGATATAATATTTGGTTCTACTAACTTTAATCTTTGTCAAGAATTTTCTAAGTCCATGAAGGATGAATTCGAGATGAGCCACATCAGTGAGCTCAACTATTTCCTTGGATTGCAAATTCGACAAATGAAGGATGTGACTTTCATACATCAAACCAAGTACACAGGGGAGCTTATCAAGCGATTCGGGATGGAATCGTCTCAAGCAAAAGGACTCCCATGAGTACGACAACCCATCTACACAAGGATGAGAACGGAAAAGATATAGACGTTCATCTATATCGAGGTATGATCGGTATCTTACTCTATTTAACTACTAGTATGCCCGATATCATGTTTTTCGTATGTTTGTGTGCTAGGTATCAAGCTAGACCTAAAGAGTCACACTTGATTGCTGTTAAACGAATTTTTCGTTATCTCAATCATTCACTAAATTATGGGTTACTTTATCCTAAATCTAGCACATATGAGTTAATCTCATATATTGATGCCGACTTTGCCGGATGCAAATCCGATAGGAAAAGTACTAGTGGCACTTGCCATTTTCTAGGAAATTCCTTAGTTTCTTGGTTCTCCAAGAAACAGAACTCGGTATCATTGTCCACGACTGAAGCAGAATATATTGCCGCGGGTCTTGCATGTGCACAAGTTCTTTAGATGAGACATACTCTTAGTGACTAAGGTGTCAATTGTGATATTTGCCCTATCATGGTTGATAACCAAAGTGCTATATGCCTTTCCAAGAATCCGGTACGTCACTCCGTACCAAACACATAAATGTGAGACACCACTTTATCAATGATCATGTAGCTAAGAAGGACATGATCTTAGAGTACATTGAAACCCAAAAATAAATTACCGACATCTTCACAAAACCTCTTAAAGAAGATTCATTTGTAAGGTTGCGTGGAGAATTAGGAATTATGGGTGAATCTGAAATTTAAGAGTTCAAATTACTTGTTATAATTTATTTTGAACTCATATCATCATGTTGCCTCTCTTCTTTTGATATATCATATATTGGGTTTAAGAAAGGCTATTGAGATTTCTTTGATTACATGAGTTTTCAGATTATTTTAAGAGATTTATGGTATAAATGATTTATCGTTTGATATTGATTTTATGATGAGTTTATGTTAGAGTATAGGTCCTAGGGTGATTTGTGCATATCCTCTAGATTTTAACCTCAATGTGCATTTTTGGACCAAGACAGACAACTGTCTTTCATTCGACAGTCGACTGCTCTACTCTATCTTCTCAGTCAGAAGACTGTATCTTTCGCCCAGGTAATGACAAATTTACAGTCGACTGTTGGATCAACAAGCGACTGCATTTTAGTCATAAGGCGCCTGTCTATTTCGTCAGTACTATCTGTTTTATCATCAATTTTATTGATTCTCAGTTAGTCGACTGATGAGTATAATACAGTCGACTGTCTCACGGACAGGCGACTGTAAGTTACTCAACAGTCGACTGTCTGTCTACCTAAGCCTATCTCTTATCACTTCGACCAGTCAACTGACCATTGTTCTACAGTGACTGTCTCCTATTGTGGTGGTTCGCTCATTTTATCTAAGCCGTCGATTCTTTGATCCAACGGCCCAGAAATTTTTGCCCCTTCAATATTTGATCGAGAGAGTTCATTTCGATCTAAATTTTCTCTCTCATCCGATAGAAACCACTTCGTCTCCTCCGATTAAAACCCTCTATCAATCATTCCGCCGGCGATTATCCGTTCGTCTGGTCGTCCCTCGGACCCCACTGTCATCAACATTCACTGATGCTGCAGCTGATATCTTTTGGGACACTCACACTGAGACCCACATTTTTTTGGTTTTGTTTTGGTTAGGGTTGAGTGGTTCTTTGTTGTATGTGTGATGGATACATTTTGTGGAGTGATGATGTTGTATTTTTTATCATTTTGATGGACATGGTGATGTTCATATGACTTGTACTCATGTCGTCGTGTATGTATGTGTGTGTGTATATATATATTGTTCCTGTTTCTTCATCTGTTTCACACATTGTATAATTGCCTATCATATCTGTGTGAATTATGAGATATTGTCTCAGTATATGCTGTATTCTTCATGCGATGTGTTTTGAGATGATATGTAATGTTGATATTGGACTGCCATTCCTCTAATCACATAAGTTTACGATGTCGTTTTATGAGTTTTTGATTTATATATCTTTAAACTCTTGTAATTGTTACTAGTTCTTATTTAGCACGATTGTTGTTGTTATTTTACTCCCACCTTTTGGATAATGCCATAGGGGATAGAAATAAACATATAGATTCATAATGAATGTGCTAAGTATATACTAATAACATTTGAATCTAAAATAGAAATTAACATATAGATTCAGGGGGAGTAAGATACAATGAATAGGGATTTTTAAATCCTAGATTTCATGAATTCATTTCATTCATGCATATCTTACTCATTTGCTTCAATTGATATATAAATGCCCTAATATTTATTGACTAACTTGATTGGCATCTATGTAGGGGGAGTAAGTTTTCCTTTAAGCACAATTATTTATCTTCTTGTTTATGTTTGTTTGTCATCATCAATAGGGGGAGAATGTTGAGTATTGGAGTTCTCCCTACTTGGTGTTAATGATGAGTAAACATAAATACTTGTGACTAATCCCTTATTTTGCAGTTAATCCATTGCCTAAGCTTATTATGAAGATCTACTTGCAATGGATGATACTCAAATATCATTGAAAGCAAATGAAATGGGTTGGATGATCGTAGATGGTGATTGAAGCTCCTAGAAGACTTCAAGCTCTCATGCGTTGGATAGAAGAGAGAGTTCGTCAAATGTATCTTTTCTTTCTCTTCTAGTATGTAGCTTAGAAGTAGAACTTTGTTGGAGCGCACACACATCTTCATTTCAGTCTTAGGATATCATTAGATCAACCCTCCTTAGACTCCAATTCATTTCTAGCTAGATTGTGCATGTCATGTTTATAACAGTTGAGTGCTGAACAACTTACAGTCGCATGTCTCAAAAACAGTCGAATGTGTTTTGTTCTACAGTCGCCTGTTATGCATAAACTTTTACAGTCTAGTTTTGGGCTTCTCTGTTTTAACTATCACATGCGACTTATAAACGATTCACGGGCGCCTGTCCAAGTGACAGTCGACTGTGCTGTGTTAATCAGTCGCATGTCTATCTATAGCCCAAAATCTATTTCTCTGTTAACTCTGGCCAGTCAACTTATGTTGGATTGACAGTCGACTGTCCAACGGAACAGTCGACTGTCAATGCTACAACAGTCGTCTGTCCTTGAGCCTATTTGATGACTCAACTCTCTGGAAAATCTCAGGGTTTTGACAGTCGTCTGTAGAAGGAATTATAGTCGCATGTTCTGATTAACAGTCGACCGTCTTCTCCTCATCAGTCGTATGTCCTGTTCTCCAAGACATTTTCCAGATTTCATCTACTTACCCATCTTGCGGCCAGTCGCCTGTAGTAGGATTTACAGTCGACTGTCTATCTCTCATCAGTCGACTGTCTATCCCTCATCAGTCGACTGTCCACGTGGTAAGGTACTGTTATGAATTCTCACCTACCCTCTCTGACTGTGCAGCAGTCGACTATGGATTCGTCAACAGTCGACTGTCGCGGACGCAGATTCTATCCGTTGAGTTTTTCCTCACGGATTTCAAAGGGGTTTTTGCTGATTTCGGTTGAAGGGTTTGAGAAACCTATATAAGAAGCATCTACTGTTCCATTTAGAGGCTAATGATCTAAAAACTCTCTTGCTAAAAGACTCAAGCTTTCATTCTCTCTAGATCAAAGCTCTCAAGCACTAAAGCCCTAGATTTCCAATCTTCTATCTTTTGCTCTCCAACCTAGAACCAAAGAGAAATCTTCTAGGCATTTGGTGCAGTCAAGAGAAAGGGCTTTCCTCTCTTCTAAGAGTCTTCTCAACACACAACACACTTCTCCTTCAAGTTCTACTTCAAGGCATAGGTGATTGTAAGTGTTGCTTTATTTCATATTTCATAACTTTCGTTATTTGAATTTACCTTGGGTTGTGAGAGTGGTTTGCTTGCTCCCAAGTTGTGGGAGTCAAGGTCAATCGATTGTATTTCGATTTCACTTGTAGGGTTGCTACAAGTGGGTTTTAAGGGAACCTCAAGGTAGGGTTCTAACTTGAGTATCCGGTTGTTAACCGGGTGGAAGGGACGTAGGATTACCGGGAACAAGGTGGAAAGTGACTTGGGTAATCCGAACCCTTGAAACATCCTTGTGTTTGCATTTGTTTCACTTTGGGTTTATTTTCTATTCCGCACTATTTGTTGGGTAGGAATTTAAATTGTTGTAACTATCTTTTTAAATTGCATAAACACTATTTAACCCTCCTTCTAGTGTTTTCCCTATAGCCAGGGTCCTTACAGGGTGCCCTCTCGACTTACAGTTGACGATAAGGCTCATTCGGTAGCGTGGGGCGGGGCCCCTTCGTCTTACGGCTGACGACGGTCGAGAGTCGTTCAGTGGCGAGGGGTGGCCCCTCGGTTTACGGCTGACGACAAGGGTCGTTCGGTAGCGAGGGGCGATGCTCCTTCGTCTTACGGCCGACGATGGTCGAGGCTTGTTCAGTGGCGAGGGGTGGCCCCTCAGCTTACGGCTGACGACGATTATAAAACATTAAATAAATAGGAAAAATGATCGACTTGGTATTCATCATAAGTTGGCATAAAGTAAAAAAACAAAGGTAAGTTTCGATCACCACAATGTATCTCCTATTGCTGGTACAACCATTGATAGTACTTTCGTAAATGCTCATCATTCTAATGATGGGGAAGCTCCCTGTCATCCAGTGTAGCGAGTCGATATATGGCCGAGCTGAGAACATCAATCATCTTGTGGGGGCCTTCCCATTTCACAGCAAGCTTTCCTTATTTGAGAATCTCAGGAATAAAGGCAGCCTTACGTAACACCAAGTCACCTATACGGAAACTGCGCCCTCGTACTTTGGAATTGAAATATCGAGCCATGCATCCCTTTTGTTCAATAAGGGTCACCAAGATCGTTCGCTAACCTCGTCGATCAACTGTAGGTTGAGCTCGAGTCCCTCTGAGTTTCTTTCCTCATCGTAGTATTGGAGGCAAAGCGGTCGCTCATTAACCTCTACTGGGACAACATCTTCACAACCATAGGCAAGCATGAATGGTGTTTCACCTGTCGAAGTTTTATGGGTCGTTCTGTACGACCACAATATGCCTGGGATCTCTTCTGGTCATGTTCCCTCGAGCATGGCTATCCTCTTCTGCAGGGGTTCAAGGATGCATTTATTAGCAACCTCTGCTAGCCCATTGGATTGGGGATGTGCGATAGAGACGAAATGTAATTTGATCTTCAGCTCGGAGCAGAAATCCCTGAAGCTAGTGCTATCGAATTGCGTCCCGTTGTCTGTTACGATGGACTGAGGATGCCAAACCGACAAATAATAGATTTCCAGACGAAGCTTCTGACCTCCTTTCACGTAATTCGAGCCATGGGTTCTGCCTCGACCCACTTAGTGAAGTAATCGATAGCCACGATCAGGAATGTTCGTTGTCTGCTTTCTTGCTTGAACGGACCTAGGATGACCAACCCCCATTTAGCAAAGGGCACTGGACCGATGATTGGAATCAGATCAGTTGGAGGGGCTGAGATGATTCTCAAGAACTTCTGGCAAGTTGGACCTTTTCGCACATACTCAACTGCTTCCTTGAACATGGTCGGCCAGAAGTAACCTTGCCTTATGGCCTTCAAGGCTATATCTTTTCCTCCGAAATTGTTCCCGCAAATCCCCCTCGTGAATATCTTGGATAACATAGTGTGCTTCCTATGTGGTTAAACATTTGAGGTAGGGAAAAACGTCATACCTGGTCCACCATCTTTTATACGATGAACCGTCTAGTAGAACAAATTGGTAGGCCTTTCGTTCTAGTTTTTGCACCTCTACCGGGTAGGTCGGCTTCTCCCCCGTGTTTAGATAATGGATTATAGGATCCATCCAAGTGACCCCTTGGTTAACGCTTAGCACTTCCTGCTCAAGTATGTTGGGGTGTGGCAGATGATGTACGTGTACTGTTCGAATGAGTCACGTGAGTGAGGATGACACAAGCTTCGAAAGGGCATCGACTCGGTGATTCTTTGACCTTGGTACATGGTGGATCTCCACTCGTCTTAACTTGACGAGCTCCGCTTTAGCAATCTACGTGTAGCTTTGCATTGTGTCCTCGTGGGCTTCGAAACCTCCGTTTAATTGGTGGATGATTAAATTGGAATCGCTGAGCAGCTGAATCACCTTTGCGCCTAGGGCTCGAGCCAACCGGAGCCCGTTGATGGCAGCTTCATACTTCGCTCCATTATTCGTGGTTTGGAAACCGAAGCGGAGAGCATACTCGAATATGTTACTCGTTGATGTTTGGACAATTATTCTGGCCCTGCTTTCGGTTTGAGTGGCAAAGCCGTCCACTTGTACGATCCACATTCACTCATCTTCAATTGTATCGATCGATGAATTGAGACCCGTCGAGGGAGAAGAGAAAGCATTGGGTCATTTTTTAGCAACATGTACCTCTTCTGGCGGGTTGTTCATAAGTGAATTCGACGATGAAGTCGGCTAGAGCTTGTCAATTAATGGCAGTCCTCGGCTTATACTGGATGTCGAATTCACTCATCTCGACTCTCCACTTCGTCATTCTCCGCGACCGATCCAGCCTCTTCAGAGTCTGCTCCAAGGGAGTGTCGGTGAGGACCAAGATTGTGTGCGCTTGGAAGTATGGTGGTAGCTTCCTCACGGATTGGATTAGTGCAAACGCCATCTTTTCTATTCTTGAGTAATTTATTTCTACACCCTGGAGGACTTGGCTGAGACAGGTCGTTGCACTCCATAGTCTTCCTTGACGAGTGTTGAGCTTACGGCTTCCATTGTAGCGGCCAAATAAATGATGAGTTGATCATCCTTATCTGGCTTGGTCAGGAGCGGTGGGCTGCAGAGATACTCCTTCAGTTCGAAGAAAGATTTTTTGCAGTCTGTGTCCCACTCGACGACCTTCTTTCCATTTACGGTGGATTCTATTGCCTTTCTCAGTACTTTGAAGAATGGCATAGATCTCTCGGCTGACTTGGACAAGAATCGGCTTAAAGCCACTATTCTTCCATTCAGTCTTTGAAGTTCACTTATGGTTGAGGGCTCATTCATCGCCACGATAGCCGTGATTTTGTCGGAGTCAGCCTCAATTCCTCGGTTTGTCAGCATGAAACTGAGAAACTTCCCCGATCGAACCCGAAAGGTACACTTGGAGGGTTCATCCGAAGGCTATAGCATCGGAGTTGTGCAAATGTCTCTCGGAGATCTGCAATGTGATCCGCTGGCTTCTTCGACTTGACCAACATGTCATCAACATAGACCTCCAGGTTTTGCCCGATTGGAGCCTCGAAGACTCCGTTCATCATATGATATTACGTGGCTCCTGTATTCTTCAAACCAAATGGCATTTTTGTATAACAGAAAATATCTCGATCCGTGATGGAAGAAGTCTTTTCTTCGTCTTTTGGGGCCATTTGGATCTGGTTGTAGCCTGAAAAAGCTTCCATGAAGCTTAGGAGTTCATAGCCCGAGGCATTGTCGACTAGATGGTCGATCCGGGGTAAGGGGTAGCTATCTTTCAGACAGGCTTTGTTGAGATCGGTGAAGTCGATGCACATTGACCATTTGACGTTCACCTTTTTCACCATCACTACATTCGAGAGCCATTTGGGGGTATTTGACCTTTCGAATGAAGCCTGCCTCTAGAAGTCGATCCACTTCCTCGATCGCGGCCTTCATCTTTTTGCCTCCCATGTTCCTCTTGTTCTGCTTCATGGGTTTGGAAGTCAGTTAAACTTCCAGCTTGTGGGATATTAGCTTGGGGTCAATATCGGGCATATCCCTCGGGGACCAGGAGAAAATGTCAGCTTGTTCTCTCAATAGAGCGATCAACTGCTCACTTAGGTCGAACGGGAGCATTGACCCGATGGAGACGGTCTTTCCTTCTTATTCAGAGATCCGAATGTTCTCTGTCTCTTTGACTGTTGCGGGTCGTTGATCCTCGCCATTGGGATCGACTGGATCTGTCTGTCCCACCCTTCTCAAAGCGGTGGACAGAGAGTAACACGACCATGCTTGCTTCTGATTCCCTCTCGCCTTTCCAACTCACTCAGGAGTTTGGAATTTGATCATTTGATGGATGGTTAAGACCACCGCTTCTATAGCATTGAGCAGCGGTCTACCGATGATTCCATTGCACGCTGAGTTAATCTTCACCACTATAAAGTTGGTCAGGCGAGTGACCTGTCGTGGATGCGTAACAAGGGTCACTGGTAGGGTAATGATGCCTGCTACTGGGGCAGAATGTCTGGTGAACCCTACAAGATGTCCCGGACAGGATCTCAACTCTGTCGAAGACATCCTCATTCTCTCCAATGTGGTGAAGAAACGCACATCGCATGAACTCCCCGTGTCGATGAGCAATATTTTCATGGTAACCTCGTTGATGGTGGCAGCGACGACGACGACATCATCATGTGCTAGTTCTACACCCTCTAGATCTTCATCTGAGAAGGATATAGGAGGTGTAGAATCTTTGGGGTGTTTTCTACCCACGGGTATTGTCATCAACCTATCGGCGTAAGAGTTTTGGAGTGAGATTGATAGCTCCGGTTGCGGAGGACCTCCCATTATCATGTTGAAGGAATTGATGCTGGGAGGTGCCAAGGCATCTCCAGAGAGTATTGATGGGTGAGTCGACATGGTCGAGATGTTTTGTTGAGTGGGATGTCGACTCATGTTTCCACAGATGACGCTATTAAGGCCAAAAATGACCGAAACAATTAAGATGCTGACGTGGATCCTCTATTGCTGAGTTGGAGCCTCATCAGTCGGTTAAGTGGGACCCTAAGTTGGAAGAACCAGGGTCGTTGGTGGATGGTTGTTGACTTGTAAGGCTTGTTCGACCCTTGAACGGATCGAGCTCGGTCGATCGATGTTGAGAAGCTTAGGCACGACCTCGCAGGATCGGGATTCGATGATCTGCACCATAAGGAAGCGCCAGTGGGGTCGGATCTGTGTCTCTACCCAAATCCCATCCGATGCTTAAGTTAGAATAGAACTTAAGAGAGGGAATGATTGAGCTTGGAGCAACTGAGATCGACTCACGGAGGCTCGTCTCAAGTCTGGCGTCGCAAGCTCCTTAGTGGAAGAAATATAAGTTGAGGTATGTAATCTCATAGTATCAGATCTCGTATGTCGGGAGTTGGAACCCTTTTAGCATTGTCTTTTCAAGTATTTATAGACGTTGGTCCAACGATTGCTAATAACTGTCACGACCCGCTTCCCTAAAATGGAGGCGAGACGTGAAAAGGTCCGCACGAGAGTGGAGCTGTGAAGCCCCAAACCCGATAAGCGTCAATAATACATAAGCAGGTCCCTGTAACCACAACGGAATAACAATAATAACACAAGGAGAGACTGAAATAAAACCTCACATCTCATAAATTGTCCAACAAGAAAATAAGTCCAACATCCAGAAAAGCCACCAGGCTAAAGGAAAAGAGTCTAAGGCCCAGAACAAGGCCAACAAAAGAAACAACGACAAAACAAGGTATAGGTGCTACGCACCGATAACAAAACAACTGTCTAACAAAAGTAAAACACAACGAAGACACTAGGACTGGTCCCCAGTGTCCACGTACTCCCCGTCAAACACAAGCTCGGGCTCGGCGTCAGTAAACACCTCGTCCTCAACAAGGTACTCAGGCTCAGGATCTAACATATGTCACCCAAAAGAGTAAAGGGGCACATGTCAGCAAGTCTAAAAGACTTGGGCAAGGAAACTGAAAGTAAGGCAACTAGCAACCTAGCAGTTTAGTATGCATGACATGTCAGTTATAACATGAGTGCACAATTTAAGACATGGCAAGACAATTTTGTACAAGGGAACAATTATCGGGACAAGACAAGAGTAGCCAAGCTACTATCAATCTCAATCAATTCACATTGTTGTAGGTGTTTACGCCCTTCAGCTGAATGGTTCATCATTCACACCGATCGGCACTAAACCCAATTCACGTTTCACGGTTGTTTGTAGATGTTTACGCCCTTCAGCTGAATGGTACATCATTCACACCGATCGGCACTAAACACTACCCCACCCCAGAGTTTACGCCTTACAACTGCAGTTGCTGATCGGGCAGACTCCCAGTTGAATGGCCGCTTAACCCTTACCCCATCCCACACGTAAACAAGCCAGGGTCCCTGCACATGAGCCCAGCAAGTGAGCCAGGGTTGCCCCACACGGGAGCTTGTTTCTTAGTTCACAATTCAATATATCGAGCGTTGGGGTTAGCAACTCATTATGCTCGCTTCTGGTCACGAGCCAGGAACACAAGTAGTGTAGCGATGCTACGCAATCACGGGATCACCAAAAGAATGCAATGACATGACATTTAATTTACGTACCGTTAATGAAAAGTAAACATGACATGGTAATTGTGCAACATGCTAAATGTCGGGACTAGCTTCGTTGTCAAGCTAGTTCCCCAATTTGCGCCTAGGCGAGTATCATTTCGTCGCCTAGTCTCTTTTACGCCTACAACAAGCAAATGGCCTAAAACATGGCCTAAACCCTAAGTGGCAAGTTTCACTTGCCTAGCACCGGGGATGACGACCACTTCGTCACACGGATGCCAATCTACGGGGAAATCGCTGTTTTGGGGGAACAATCATCAAACAACAAGAAATTTTATTAGGGTTTCATAAAAATACAACTAGGTTATGAAAACAACGGTAGATCGATTTCTTACCGAGAGGAAGCGGAAGAAACACTCCGGAGAACCCTAGGATCAGATCTGGAAAAGATTGGAGAAGTTTGGGAGAATTAGGGTTTTGGGGGATTTGGGGATTTTGATGGATTTGGTGAGATTTTGGGGAAGATGAGAGGTAGATAGAGTGGATGGATGGTTTAGATGATGGATTTAGGGCTTGGAATGAAGGATTGAAGCTTGGAGGAAGATGGGGGGCTCAAGGGGGAAGATTTTAGGGTTTTGGGTCGTGTTGAGGAAGAAGAAAACGTTTGGGTTGGGTTTAAATAGGATGGGCTGGCGGCTGCCCAGAAATTAGGGTTTTAACACAGGTTAGTCGGTCAAAGAGCAACCACTGACCGACTAGTTTGGCAACTAGTCGGTCGGTCGACCAACGCAGACCGACTAAGTGCAAACAGTAACTTCTGAACGAAAATAGGATTTTAGAGTTAGTCGGTCCATGAACAAATACTGACATACTAGTTTAGCATCTAGTCGGTCGATGAACGTTCTTAGACCGACTAAGAGTAAACAGTAACTCAACTAAAATTAAGATGATGTGTTAGTCGGTTAAAGAAGCATTGCTGACCGACTAGTTTGCAACCTAGTCGGTCAACCAACGTTCTTAGACCGACTAACGATAAACAGTAACTCCTGAATAATTTAGAAAGCCAACTAGTCGGTCCAAGAAGGATTGCCGACCGACTGGATCGTCATCTAGTCGGTCGATGCCCCTTCTTATACCGGCTAATGAGCACAAAAAGTCCCGATACGGAGCGCGGGGCCCCGGGATCGATTCCTAAGACTCCTAGGCTTGATCTAATAGTTAGATACGACCGTTATGAAGTCCGTCACGAGTGACATACTTCGAAATCAACGATCCTAAGGAAGAAACGAGAAAATACGACGAATCGATCGAAAATGAAAGCTACGGAGACGAAAACCACACATGAGGAGGAAAATCCACCAAAACATATATTATATTATATTAAATCCAGATACATGAAAAGCAGTCGTTACATCCTCCCCAACTTAAGAAAAATTCCGTCCTCGGAATTTCCGAATACTCACGAGTCCGGAAACAAAAGTGGGAAACGCTCTCGCATCTCATCCTCATTCTCCCAAGTAGACTCTCCAGGTGAGCCGTGTCGCCACATCACCCTCACAAGATTGACAATCTTGTTCCGAAGCGATTTCTGACGCCTGTCCAAGATCTGCACTGGATGCTGGTCATACGTCATATCGGGGCGAACGGTAATCTCCGAAAAATCTACCGCATGAGATGGATCGCTAATGTATCGACGAAGCTGCGACACATGGAAAACATTGTGAACTCCTTCCAAAGATGGCGGCAAGGCCAAGCGATAAGCTACCTCGCCAACCCTCTCCAAAACGTCAAACGGTCCAATGTATCGCGGGCTCAACTTCCCACGCTTCCCGAAACGAATCACACCACGATTCGGGGAAATCTTCAAGAACACATGGTCGCCCGGCTAAAACTCCAAAGGACGACGTTTAGCATCCGCCCAATGCTTAAAACGGTCCTGAGCAATCCTCAACCTCATCCGAATATTCCTGACGATATACACGGCCTCCATGATCATCTCAGATCCCAACAACTCCCGATCACCAACGTCATCCCAACTCAATGTCGATCGACATTTCCTCCCATAAAGAGCGGCGAAAGGCGCCATGCCAATACTCGCCTGGAAGCTGTTGTTGTAAGAGAACTCCACCAAGTGTAGATGGTCCTCCCACGAACCCTTGAAATCCAACATGCACGCCCTCAGCATGTCTTCCAAAATCTGAATCGTCCTCTCGGACTGGCCATCCGTCTGCGGATGGTACGTCGTGCTGAAACTCAGACGCGTACCCAAGCTCTTCTGCAAACTCTGCCAGAACTGAGATGTGAACCTCGTGTCTTTGTCCGACACGATACTCACGGGGACTCCATGAAGTCACACAACCTCCTGCACGATTCACGTTACATCACTATCCAAACTAGGAAAAGGAAATAAAAACGGAGAGTAAAAGAATTTTACCTCCATATATCTCCTTGCTAGCGCCTCAGTGGACTGTCCCACTCGGAACGGAATAAAGTGCGCAGATTTGGTCAATCGATCTACGATCACCCAAATCGCGTCATTCTGCTTCGGACTCCGAGGTAGTCCAGTCACGAAATCCAAGTGATGTGTTGCCATTTCCACTCCGGAATCGGAAGCGGTTGTAGCAACCCGGCCGTACACTGATGCTCCGCCTTCACTTGCTGGCAAACCAAGCACTTGGCTACACTCCGAGCCACGCTCCTCTTCATGCCATGCCACCAATAATTCAGACGAAGATCCTGGTACATCTTGGTGCCACCAGGATGCACAGAATACGACGAACTGTGTGCCTCCACCATCAACTCCTCTCTAATATCCCCAGCTGGCACACACAACCTGGTTCCAAACCTCAGCGAGCCATCCTCATGAATCAAAAAGTCAGTCCGCAGACCGGCTTCCACCTGCTCCCGAATCCTCACCAGCTTCGGATCCTCAGCCTGGCCAGCCTTAATCCGATCCACGATCGTCGACTGTACCTGCATGTACATCAACGACGAAGCCTCTCCAGGAAGAACAATCTCCACGCCAGACTCACAAAAATCCTGCTGCAATCTCCACTGCGAGGTCAAAATCATCACCGCTGGAAGTCTACTCAAAGCATCCGGAACCACATTCACCTTGCCAGGGTGAAACTGCAAATCAATCTCATAATCCGCCATAAGCTCCAACCATCGACGCTGTCGCATGTTGAGCTCCTTCTGAGTGAAAATATACTTCAAGCTTTTGTGATCGGTGAAAATCTTCACTTTCTCACTCAGCAGGAAGTGCCTCCAAATCTTAAGAGCAAACACAACGGCAGCCAACTCCAAATCATGCGTCCGGTAATTCTTCTCATGAACCTTAAGCTGACGAGACGCATATGCCACAACATGCCCATGTTGATGCAACACACAACCGAGACCCTTGCCAGAAGCATCGTAAAAGATCTCAAATCCACCGCTGCGATCAGGCACAACAAGAATAGGGGTAGTCGTCAACCTCTCCTTCAGAACGCCAAAAGCACTCTCACAATCACCCGACCAAACAAAAGCAACATCCTTCCGCGTCAACCTGGTCATCGGCTCAGCAATACGAGAAAAGTCCTTAATGAATCGCCGATAATAACCAGCAAGTCCAAGGAAACTCCGAATCTCAGACGCTGACGACGGAACAGGCCACTCCCTGATGGCCCGAATCTTCTCGGGATCCACTGAAATACCATCTCCAGTCACCACATGCCCGAGAAAAGCAACTCTATCCAGCCAGAACTCGCACTTCGAAAACTTAGTATACAACCGATGCTTCCTCAAAATTTCCAACACCGTCCTTAAGTGCGAGGCATGCTCTTCCTCCGACTTCGAATAGATCAGAATGTCGTCAATAAAGATAACGACAAACTTATCCAAAAAGTCGTAGAAAATCAGGTTCATCAGATTCATGAAAACTGCGGGCGCGTTAGTTACGCCAAAAGGCATAACCACGAACTCATAGTGTCCATACTTCGTCCTGAACGCTGTCTTCGGAACATCTCCCTTCTTCACCTTCAACTGATGGTAACCACTCCTCAAATCCAATTTAGAAAACACCCTCGAACCTCCAAGCTGATCAAAAATATCATCGATGCGAGGCAACGGGTATTTATTCTTAATGGTCACCACATTCAACTCCCGATAGTCCATGCACATGCGACGCGAACCATCCTTCTTCTTAACCAGCAACACCGGTGCTCCCCACGGAGACACGCTAGGATTAATATAACCCTTCTGCAAAAGCTCATCCAACTGCTTCCGCAACTCTTCCAATTCTGCAGGTGTCATACGATACGGCGCCTTCGAAATCGGCTGCGCACCTGGAATGAGATCGATAGAAAATTCCAAAGCTCGATCAGGCGGCAAACCAGACATCTCCTCGGGGAAGACGTCGCCAAAATCTCGCACCACAGCTGGCCACTCCAGCTCCATCTGCATAGCCACAGCCTCCACCGGCCTGGCCCGAAATCTGACAGGACCAAGCGAACTGCTACCACGAATGAACTCAAATACTGGATGTCCGGGAATCTCGAACACCACCTTCTTTCTCCGACAGTCGATCGTAGCATAGAAGCTCGCAAGCCAATCCATCCCAAGAACTGCATCATAGTTGATGATGTCGTGGACAATGAAATCAGTGAAAAGCTCATGTCCACAGACCACCAAAGAGCAAGAATTGCAACCACGATGCACCGAGACCACACCATTCCCTGTAACGATATTCCAACTCTTTGGAAGAGGGGACGTCGATAATGAATGCCTCTCCACGAAGCTCCGAGAAATAATGCACATCGATGCACCAGCGTCAAAGAGGACTCGTGCAGGAAATGTGCAAACCAAAACCACACCTAACAATCAATTAACAATCAAACCCTAGTCTAGCAAACAACCATGTTCAAGCAAACAACACAATCTAACAATCAAAACCAGCTAGGAAAGTAACAGCTAGATTGAGGATTACCTGCGATAACCTCATCCACAGCCTCGCTCTCCGCAGCGGTCATCAGAAAAGCCTGCCTCCTCGGCGGAACAGCCTGCTGAAAAGCCTGCCTCTGCGGAACAAGAGCTGCTCCACGACCAGCAGGAACAGACGCTCGCTGCTGCAACGGCTGTGCTGCAACAGGAGCCCTCCGCAGCGGACCCGCATGCCGACAATCCTTCGCGACATGAGAAGCATCACCGCAAACCAGACACTGGCCCAAAAACTTCCGACACTGATCCTTAACATGGTCAGGCTTGCCGCAGAAATGGCAAGTCTTCAGAATAGGCCCTCCTGGCCTCTTAAACTGAGCAGACTGATTAGGCCTGAATCCAGGTCTAACCACAGCTCTCGCCTGCTCCACAGGCCTCTTCCCAGCACCAACAACAAACCCCCTCCTCTGGTTCACGAGCAGCTCCTGCCTCTTAGCTGCTACTAGAACCTTCTGATAAGACTCCCGGTCAGAGGAGGTCACAAAACTCTGGAGCTCCGAAGCAAGCCCCTGCAGGAACCTCTGAGCCTTCTCCTCAGCGTCCTGCACCATCTTTGGTGCAAACCGACTCAGCCTCATGAACTCATGGTGATATAGGTCCACCGACGAGTTCCCTTGCTTCAAATCGATAAAACGCTGCAGCATCTCCTCCCTGGCAGCTTTCGGGAAGAACTCACCCTCAAATCTGGCCTTGAAGGTAGCCCAAGCTATCGGCTCCACCAACATCTTCTCTTCCGCATCCCACCAATTCCGAGCATTATCCTTGAGTTGCCTCTTTGCCAAATCAACCCATCCAGCCGGGGTGATCTTGGCCATCTTCAGATTGTCCTCGATGTTCCGAATCCATTCATCGGCAGCCAGAGGACCCTCAGAACCATCAAAATATGCGGGACCCAGCTCCCGAAATTGCTTCGCTCCTGGCTCAGAGCGAGGGGCATCCGGAAGAGCCCGGGCAGCTCGAGCAAGTGGAGCATTCTGGACTTGCAGAAGCACGCCCTGCTGCACTTGCATCATCTGCAGCATCATCCACATCATCTCACCGCTGGTGGGTTCCCGCTCAGGCTCCTCATCATGAGGGATCGCACCACTACCCACCACCACGGGTGAAACGTCTTCCTGCCATCTAGTGACACAGAAAACGAATCAGATTAGACTCATAGCTTATGACTCGGACGTCGAACTTAGTTTATTGGACATTCTAATATTATTATCGCTATTCCAAAAATCGCAGTTACAGAAGGACCTGCATGGGCCACCAACAAAACCTGTCACGACCCGCTTCCCTAAAATGGAGGCAAGACGTGAAAAGGTCCGCACGAGAGTGGAGCTGTGAAGCCCCAAACCCGATAAGCGTCAATAATACATAAGCAGGTCCCTGTAACCACAACGGAATAACAATAATAACACAAGGAGAGACTGAAATAAAACCTCACATCTCATAAATTGTCCAACAAGAAAATAAGTCCAACATCCAGAAAAGCCACCAGGCTAAAGGAAAAGAGTCTAAGGCCCAGAACAAGGCCAACAAAAGAAACAACGACAAAACAAGGTATAGGTGCTACGCACCGATAACAAAACAACTGTCTAACAAAAGTAAAACACAACGAAGACACTAGGACTGGTCCCCAGTGTCCACGTACTCCCCGTCAAACACAAGCTCGGGCTCGGCGTCAGTAAACACCTCGTCCTCAACAAGGTACTCAGGCTCAGGATCTAACATGTGTCACCCAAAAGAGTAAAGGGGCACATGTCAGCAAGTCTAAAAGACTTGGGCAAGGAAACTGAAAGTAAGGCAACTAGCAACCTAGCAGTTTAGTATGCATGACATGTCAGTTATAACATGAGTGCACAATTTAAGACATGGCAAGACAATTTTGTACAAGGGAACAATTATCGGGACAAGACAAGAGTAGCCAAGCTACTATCAATCTCAATCAATTCACATTGTTGTAGGTGTTTACGCCCTTCAGCTGAATGGTTCATCATTCACACCGATCGGCACTAAACCCAATTCACGTTTCACGGTTGTTTGTAGATGTTTACGCCCTTCAGCTGAATGGTACATCATTCACACCGATCGGCACTAAACACTACCCCACCCCAGAGTTTACGCCTTACAACTGCAGTTGCTGATCGGGCAGACTCCCAGTTGAATGGCCGCTTAACCCTTACCCCATCCCACACGTAAACAAGCCAGGGTCCCTGCACATGAGCCCAGCAAGTGAGCCAGGGTTGCCCCGCACGGGAGCTTGTTTCTTAGTTCACAATTCAATATATCGAGCGTTGGGGTTAGCAACTCATTATGCTCGCTTCTGGTCACGAGCCAGGAACACAAGTAGTGTAGCGATGCTACGCAATCACGGGATCACCAAAAGAATGCAATGACATGACATTTAATTTGCGTACCGTTAATGGAAAGTAAACATGACATGGTAATTGTGCAACATGCTAAATGTCGGGAATAGCTTCGTTGTCAAGCTAGTTCCCCAATTTGCGCCTAGGCGAGTATCATTTCGTCGCCTAGTCTCTTTTACACCTACAACAAGCAAATGGCCTAAAACATGGCCTAAACCCTAAGTGGCAAGTTTCACTTGCCTAGCACCGGGGATGACGACCACTTCGTCACACGGATGCCAATCTACGGGGAAATCGCTGTTTTGGGGGAACAATCATCAAACAACAAGAAATTTTATTAGGGTTTCATAAAAATACAACTAGGTTATGAAAACAACGGTAGATCGATTTCTTACCGAGAGGAAGCGGAAGAAACACTCCGGAGAACCCTAGGATCAGATCTGGAAAAGATTGGAGAAGTTTGGGAGAATTAGGGTTTTGGGGGATTTGGGGATTTTGATGGATTTGGTGAGATTTTGGGGAAGATGAGAGGTAGATAGAGTGGATGGATGGTTTAGATGATGGATTTAGGGCTTGGAATGAAGGATTGAAGCTTGGAGGAAGATGTGGGGCTCAAGGGGGAAGATTTTAGGGTTTTGGGTCGTGTTGAGGAAGAAGAAAACGTTTGGGTTGGGTTTAAATAGGATGGGCTGGCAGCTGCCCAGAAATTAGGGTTTTAACACAGGTTAGTCGGTCAAAGAGCAACCACTGACCGACTAGTTTGGCAACTAGTCGGTCGGTCGACCAACGCAGACCGACTAAGTGCAAACAGTAACTTCTGAACGAAAATAGGATTTTAGAGTTAGTCGGTCCATGAACAAATACTGACCTACTAGTTTAGCATCTAGTCGGTCGATGAACGTTCTTAGACCGACTAAGAGTAAACAGTAACTCAACTAAAATTAAGATGATGTGTTAGTCGGTTAAAGAAGCATTGCTGACCGACTAGTTTGCAACCTAGTCGGTCAACCAACGTTCTTAGACCGACTAACGATAAACAGTAACTCCTGAATAATTTAGAAAGCCAACTAGTCGGTCCAAGAAGGATTGCCGACCGACTGGATCGTCATCTAGTCGGTCGATGCCCCTTCTTATACCGGCTAATGAGCACAAAAAGTCCCGATACGGAGCGCGGGGCCCCGGGATCGATTCCTAAGACTCCTAGGCTTGATCTAATAGTTAGATACGACCGTTATGAAGTCCGTCACAAGTGACATACTTCGAAATCAACGATCCTAAGGAAGAAACGAGAAAATACGACGAATCGATCGAAAATGAAAGCTACGGAGACGAAAACCACACATGAGGAGGAAAATCCACCAAAACATATATTATATTATATTAAATCCAGATACATGAAAAGCAGTCGTTACATCCTCCCCAACTTAAGAAAAATTCCGTCCTCGGAATTTCCGAATACTCACGAGTCCGGAAACAAAAGTGGGAAACGCTCTCGCATCTCATCCTCATTCTCCCAAGTAGACTCTCCAGGTGAGCCGTGTCGCCACATCACCCTCACAAGATTGACAATCTTGTTCCGAAGCGATTTCTGACGCCTGTCCAAGATCTGCACTGGATGCTGGTCATACGTCATATCGGGGCGAACGGTAATCTCCGAAAAATCTACCGCATGAGATGGATCGCTAATGTATCGACGAAGCTGCGACACATGGAAAACATTGTGAACTCCTTCCAAAGATGGCGGCAAGGCCAAGCGATAAGCTACCTCGCCAACCCTCTCCAAAACGTCAAACGGTCCAATGTATCGCGGGCTCAACTTCCCACGCTTCCCGAAACGAATCACACCACGATTCGGGGAAATCTTCAAGAACACATGGTCGCCCGGCTAAAACTCCAAAGGACGACGTTTAGCATCCGCCCAATGCTTAAAACGGTCCTGAGCAATCCTCAACCTCATCCGAATATTCCTGACGATATACACGGCCTCCATGATCATCTCAGGTCCCAACAACTCCCGATCACCAACGTCATCCCAACTCAATGTCGATCGACATTTCCTCCCATAAAGAGCGGCGAAAGGCGCCATGCCAATACTCGCCTGGAAGCTGTTGTTGTAAGAGAACTCCACCAAGTGTAGATGGTCCTCCCACGAACCCTTGAAATCCAACATGCACGCCCTCAGCATGTCTTCCAAAATCTGAATCGTCCTCTCGGACTGGCCATCCGTCTGCGGATGGTACGCCGTGCTGAAACTCAGACGCGTACCCAAGCTCTTCTGCAAACTCTGCCAGAACTGAGATGTGAACCTCGTGTCTTTGTCCGACACGATACTCACGGGGACTCCATGAAGTCACACAACCTCCTGCACGATTCACGTTACATCACTATCCAAACTAGGAAAAGGAAATAAAAACGGAGAGTAAAAGAATTTTACCTCCATATATCTCCTTGCTAGCGCCTCAGTGGACTGTCCCACTCGGAACGGAATAAAGTGCGCAGATTTGGTCAATCGATCTACGATCACCCAAATCGCGTCATTCTGCTTCGGACTCCGAGGTAGTCCAGTCACGAAATCCATAGTGATGTGTTGCCATTTCCACTCCGGAATCGGAAGCGGTTGTAGCAACCCGGCCGTACGCTGATGCTCCGTCTTCACTTGCTGGCAAACCAAGCACTTGGCTACACTCCGAGCCACGCTCCTCTTCATGCCATGCCACCAATAATTCAGACGAAGATCCTGGTACATCTTGGTGCCACCAGGATGCACAGAATACGACGAACTGTGTGCCTCCACCATCAACTCCTCTCTAATATCCCCAGCTGGCACACACAACCTGGCTCCAAACCTCAGCGAGCCATCCTCATGAATCAAAAAGTCAGTCCGCAGACCGGCTTCCACCTGCTCCCGAATCCTCACCAGCTTCGGATCCTCAGCCTGGCCAGCCTTAATCCGATCCACGATCGTCGACTGTACCTGCATGTACATCAACGACGAAGCCTCTCCAGGAAGAACAATCTCCACGCCAGACTCACAAAAATCCTGCTGCAATCTCCACTGCGAGGTCAAAATCATCACCGCTGGAAGTCTACTCAAAGCATCCGGAACCACATTCACCTTGCCAGGGTGAAACTGCAAATCAATCTCATAATCCGCCATAAGCTCCAACCATCGACGCTGTCGCATGTTGAGCTCCTTCTGAGTGAAAATATACTTCAAGCTTTTTTGATCGGTGAAAATCTTCACTTTCTCACTCAGCAGGAAGTGCCTCCAAATCTTAAGAGCAAACACAACGGCAGCCAACTCCAAATCATGCGTCCGGTAATTCTTCTCATGAACCTTAAGCTGACGAGACGCATATGCCACAACATGCCCATGTTGATGCAACACACAATCGAGACCCTTGCCAGAAGCATCGTAAAAGATCTCAAATCCACCGCTGCGATCAGGCACAACAAGAATAGGGGTAGTCGTCAACCTCTCCTTCAGAACGCCAAAAGCACTCTCACAATCACCCGACCAAACAAAAGCAACATCCTTCCGCGTCAACCTGGTCATCGGCTCAGCAATACGAGAAAAGTCCTTAATGAATCGCCGATAATAACCAGCAAGTCCAAGGAAACTCCGAATCTCAGACGCTGACGACGGAACAGGCCACTCCCTGATGGCCCGAATCTTCTCGGGATCCACTGAAATACCATCTCCAGTCACCACATGCCCGAGAAAAGCAACTCTATCCAGCCAGAACTCGCACTTCGAAAACTTAGTATACAACCGATGCTTCCTCAAAATTTCCAACACCGTCCTTAAGTGCGAGGCATGCTCTTCCTCCGACTTCGAATAGATCAGAATGTCGTCAATAAAGATAACGACAAACTTATCCAAAAAGTCGTAGAAAATCAGGTTCATCAGATTCATGAAAACTGCGGGCGCGTTAGTTACGCCAAAAGGCATAACCACGAACTCATAGTGTCCATACTTCGTCCTGAACGCTGTCTTCGGAACATCTCCCTTCTTCACCTTCAACTGATGGTAACCACTCCTCAAATCCAATTTAGAAAACACCCTCGAACCTCCAAGCTGATCAAAAATATCATCGATGCGAGGCAACGGGTATTTATTCTTAATGGTCACCACATTCAACTCCCGATAGTCCATGCACATGCGACGCGAACCATCCTTCTTCTTAACCAGCAACACCGGTGCTCCCCACGGAGACACGCTAGGATTAATATAACCCTTCTGCAAAAGCTCATCCAACTGCTTCCGCAACTCTTCCAATTCTGCAGGTGTCATACGATACGGCGCCTTCGAAATCGGCTGCGCACCTGGAATGAGATCGATAGAAAATTCCAAAGCTCGATCAGGCGGCAAACCAGACATCTCCTCGGGGAAGACGTCGCCAAAATCTCGCACCACAGCTGGCCACTCCAGCTCCATCTGCATAGCCACAGCCTCCACCGGCCTGGCCCGAAATCTGACAGGACCAAGCGAACTGCTACCACGAATGAACTCAAATAATGGATGTCCGGGAATCTCGAACACCACCTTCTTTCTCCGACAGTCGATCGTAGCATAGAAGCTCGCAAGCCAATCCATCCCAAGAACTGCATCATAGTTGATGATGTCGTGGACAATGAAATCAGTGAAAAGCTCATGTCCACAGACCACCAAAGAGCAAGAATTGCAACCACGATGCACCGAGACCACACCATTCCCTGTAACGATATTCCAACTCTTTGGAAGAGGGGACGTCGACAATGAATGCCTCTCCACGAAGCTCCGAGAAATAATGCACATCGATGCACCAGCGTCAAAGAGGACTCGTGCAGGAAATGTGCAAACCAAAACCACACCTAACAATCAATTAACAATCAAACCCTAGTCTAGCAAACAACCATGTTCAAGCAAACAACACAATCTAACAATCAAAACCAGCTAGGAAAATAACAGCTAGATTGAGGATTACCTGCGATAACCTCATCCACAGCCTCGCTCTCCGCAGCGGTCATCAGAAAAGCCTGCCTCCTCGGCGGAACAGCCTGCTGAAAAGCCTGCCTCTGCGGAACAAGAGCTGCTCCACGACCAGCAGGAACAGACGCTCGCTGCTGCAACGGCTGTGCTGCAACAGGAGCCCTCCGCAGCGGACCCGCATGCCGACAATCCTTCGCGACATGAGAAGCATCACCGCAAACCAGACACTGGCCCAAAAACTTCCGACACTGATCCTTAACATGGTCAGGCTTGCCGCAGAAATGGCAAGTCTTCAGAATAGGCCCTCCTGGCCTCTTAAACTGAGCAGACTGATTAGGCCTGAATCCAGGTCTAACCACAGCTCTCGCCTGCTCCACAGGCCTCTTCCCAGCACCAACAACAAACCCCCTCCTCTGGTTCACGAGCAGCTCCTGCCTCTTAGCTGCTACTAGAACCTTCTGATAAGACTCCCGGTCAGAGGAGGTCACAAAACTCTGGAGCTCTGAAGCAAGCCCCTGCAGGAACCTCTGAGCCTTCTCCTCAGCGTCCTGCACCATCTTTGGTGCAAACCGACTCAGCCTCATGAACTCATGGTGATATAGGTCCACCGACGAGTTCCCTTGCTTCAAATCGATAAAACGCTGCAGCATCTCCTCCCTGGCAGCTTTCGGGAAGAACTCACCCTCAAATCTGGCCTTGAAGGTAGCCCAAGCTATCGGCTCCACCAACATCTTCTCTTCCGCATCCCACCAATTCCGAGCATTATCCTTGAGTTGCCTCTTTGCCAAATCAACCCATCCAGCCGGGGTGATCTTGGCCATCTTCAGATTGTCCTCGATGTTCCGAATCCATTCATCGGCAGCCAGAGGACCCTCAGAACCATCAAAATATGCGGGACCCAGCTCCCGAAATTGCTTCGCTCCTGGCTCAGAGCGAGGGGCATCCGGAAGAGCCCGGGCAGCTCGAGCAAGTGGAGCATTCTGGACTTGCAGAAGCACGCCCTGCTGCACTTGCATCATCTGCAGCATCATCCACATCATCTCACCGCTGGTGGGTTCCCGCTCAGGCTCCTCATCATGAGGGATCGCGCCACTACCCCCCACCACGGGTGAAACGTCTTCCTGCCATCTAGTGACACAGAAAACGAATCAAATTAGACTCATGGCTTATGACTCGGACGTCGAACTTAGTTTATTGGACATTCTAATATTATTATCGCTATTCCAAAAATCGCAGTTACAGAAGGACCTGCATGGGCCACCAACAAAACCTGTCACGACCCGCTTCCCTAAAATGGAGGCGAGACGTGAAAAGGTCCGCACGAGAGTGGAGCTGTGAAGCCCCAAACCCGATAAGCGTCAATAATACATAAGCAGGTCCCTGTAACCACAACGGAATAACAATAATAACACAAGGAGAGACTGAAATAAAACCTCACATCTCATAAATTGTCCAACAAGAAAATAAGTCCAACATCCAGAAAAGCCACCAGGCTAAAGGAAAAGAGTATAAGGCCCAGAACAAGGCCAACAAAAGAAACAACGACAAAACAAGGTATAGGTGCTACGCACCGATAACAAAACAACTATCTAACAAAAGTAAAACACAACGAAGACACTAGGACTGGTCCCCAGTGTCCACGTACTCCCCGTCAAACACAAGCTCGGGCTCGGCGTCAGTAAACACCTCGTCCTCAACAAGGTACTCAGGCTCAGGATCTAACATGTGTCACCCAAAAGAGTAAAGGGGCACATGTCAGCAAGTCTAAAAGACTTGGGCAAGGAAACTGAAAGTAAGGCAACTAGCAACCTAGCAGTTTAGTATGCATGACATGTCAGTTATAACATGAGTGCACAATTTAAGACATGGCAAGACAATTTTGTACAAGGGAACAATTATCGGGACAAGACAAGAGTAGCCAAGCTACTATCAATCTCAATCAATTCACATTGTTGTAGGTGTTTACGCCCTTCAGCTGAATGGTTCATCATTCACACCGATCGGCACTAAACCCAATTCACGTTTCACGGTTGTTTGTAGATGTTTACGCCCTTCAGCTGAATGGTACATCATTCACACCGATCGGCACTAAACACTACCCCACCCCAGAGTTTACGCCTTACAACTGCAGTTGCTGATCGGGCAGACTCCCAGTTGAATGGCCGCTTAACCCTTACCCCATCCCACACGTAAACAAGCCAGGGTCCCTGCACATGAGCCCAGCAAGTGAGCCAGGGTTGCCCCGCACGGGAGCTTGTTTCTTAGTTCACAATTCAATATATCGAGCGTTGGGGTTAGCAACTCATTATGCTCGCTTCTGGTCACGAGCCAGGAACACAAGTAGTGTAGCGATGCTACGCAATCACGGGATCACCAAAAGAATGCAATGACATGACATTTAATTTGCATACCGTTAATGGAAAGTAAACATGACATGGTAATTGTGCAACATGCTAAATGTCGGGACTAGCTTCGTTGTCAAGCTAGTTCCCCAATTTGCGCCTAGGCGAGTATCATTTCGTCGCCTAGTCTCTTTTACGCCTACAACAAGCAAATGGCCTAAAACATGGCCTAAACCCTAAGTGGCAAGTTTCACTTGCCTAGCACCCGGGATGACGACCACTTCGTCACAAGGATGCCAATCTACGGGGAAATCGCTGTTTTGGGGGAACAATCATCAAACAACATGAAATTTTATTAGGGTTTCATAAAAATACAACTAGGTTATGAAAACAACGGTAGATCGATTTCTTACCGAGAGGAAGCGGAAGAAACACTCCGGAGAACCCTAGGATCAGATCTGGAAAAGATTGGAGAAGTTTGGGAGAATTAGGGTTTTGGGGGATTTGGGGATTTTGATGGATTTGGTGAGATTTTGGGGAAGATGAGAGGTAGATAGAGTGGATGGATGGTTTAGATGATGGATTTAGGGCTTGGAATGAAGGATTGAAGCTTGGAGGAAGATGGGGGCTCAAGGGGGAAGATTTTAGGGTTTTGGGTCGTGTTGAGGAAGAAGAAAACGTTTGGGTTGGGTTTAAATAGGATGGGCTGGCGGCTGCCCAGAAATTAGGGTTTTAACACAGGTTAGTCGGTCAAAGAGCAACCACTGACCGACTAGTTTGGCAACTAGTCGGTCGGTCGACCAACGCAGACCGACTAAGTGCAAACAGTAACTTCTGAACGAAAATAGGATTTTAGAGTTAGTCGGTCCATGAACAAATACTGACCTACTAGTTTAGCATCTAGTCGGTCGATGAACGTTCTTAGACCGACTAAGAGTAAACAGTAACTCAACTAAAATTAAGATGATGTGTTAGTCGGTTAAAGAAGCATTGCTGACCGACTAGTTTGCAACCTAGTCGGTCAACCAACGTTCTTAGACCGACTAACGATAAACAGTAACTCCTGAATAATTTAGAAAGCCAACTAGTCGGTCCAAGAAGGATTGCCGACCGACTGGATCGTCATCTAGTCGGTCGATGCCCCTTCTTATACCGGCTAATGAGCACAAAAAGTCCCGATACGGAGCGCGGGGCCCCGGGATCGATTCCTAAGACTCCTAGGCTTGATCTAATAGTTAGATACGACCGTTATGAAGTCTGTCACGAGTGACATACTTCGAAATCGACGATCCTAAGGAAGAAACGAGAAAATACGACGAATCGATCGAAAATGAAAGCTACGGAGACGAAAACCACACATGAGGAGGAAAATCCACCAAAACATATATTATATTATATTAAATCCAGATACATGAAAAGCAGTCGTTACAATAACCCTCACTCATTGATTTGGGTAGGATCTTCTCCGGGATTGGTGATAACGTCCGACTATTTACTCGCTCTCATTAACTCCTCTCTGAGTATCAGCGGGAGTTTAATGGTCGAGTGAGCCGTTCACTTGACTAAGTATTATTCTGCCTTAATGATGGATTGCGGATTGTATGCTCTAAATCAGTCGCATACCGTGACACCATTTGGTGGACTGTACCCGTGCACCAATAGTGACCAATGAGGAAGTTCTCAAATTCCTTTCTTGGGCACCTTAACCCATTAACCTCATTTATTTTATGAGAATATCATATGATATGTGAGAAAATTGGGTAAATAACACTAGTCAACGATGAGTTTTAATATCTACCACCCAATTTAAAAAGTTTGCTAGAATACCATCCCCCTTAAAAAAGAGACTAAAATACCCTCTTCTTCCCAAAATCAAATCCCTTTGCGAAAACAAGTGCAGCGAACGACGTTCTCCCTCCGGCGAGCGAAGCCCAGCACCTCGCACCGCCTCAAACTCCCCTCGACAGCCTCGACACCGCTCATCGCCGCCATCTCACAACCCAACGCCGACAACACCCCCCATAAACGTCTACGTCGACGTCGAACTCCGACCACCCCGCTTCGCCGTACTCCGACCACCCCGAATCTACGGCAACGCCTCACCGTACTCCGACAAAGCCATATGAGGCAATTTGTGCCAATTTGCGCCAATATGCGCCAATATACGCCAATATACGTCACGAAACGTGACATATATTAGCGTATATTGGTGTATATTGGCGCAAATTGGTGCAAATTGACTCGAGGGCCTTTGTCGGAGTACGGCGAGGCGTTGCCGTAGATGCGGGGTGGTCGGAGTATGGCGAAGCGAGGTGGTCGGAGTTCGGCGTCAACGTAGAGGTATTGTCGGCGTTGGGTTCCGACCACCCCGCTTCGCCGTACTCCGACCACCCCACATCTACGGCAACGCCTCGCCGTACTCCGACAAAGCCATACGAGGCAATTTGCGCCAATTTGCGCCAATTTGCGCCAATATTGCCAATATACGTCACGAAACGTGACGTATATTAGCGTATATTGGCGTATATTGGCGCAAATTGGTGCAAATTGGCGCAAATTGACTCGTATGGATTTGTCGGAGTACGACGAGGCGTTGCCGTAGATGCGGGGTGGTCGGAGTACGACAAATGGATTTATATAAACACATTCTCAGGAAACCCAACAACCTCGGTCTGTGATTAGGGATGTGGGTCTGTGATTGACCTCTTTTTAATTTCAACAACAGAAAAACTTCCTGCATGTGCCTTCCATGTCAATTAGGGATGTGGGTCTGTGATTGACCTCTTTTTAATTTAACATCCATTGTCCTTATAGTTTCACATCTTGGACCAGCTTGTGGATTGTTTTACGCTATTTTCTGTTATTTGTATTTTTGTTGTTGCAAGTAGCACCAACTTTGGTTTCACAATACATGTTTTGAATAAACTGGACTAATATGGATGTTCTGCAAACTAAGTAAGAAGCAAATTGATTCTTCAGTTTCTTCTAAGTGAAAAGTTGGCGTCAATAACCGGCGCCGAAGTAAATTGAGTATTCTTCTCTTATCTGGGGACATGTTCTAGTGGGTTGCTCATGTATTGCAATTTTGCTTGTGTTTATGAGAAATTCATTGACTTCAACTAATATGAATCTTGTGTTTATATAAATCCATTTGCTAGGAACCTGTAGAGGTTGTTGGGTTTCCTGAGAAAGTGTTTATATAAATCCATTTGCCGTACTCCGACCACCCCGCATCTACGGCAACGCCTCGCCGTACTCCGACAAAGGCCCTCGAGTCAATTTGCGCCAATTTGCACCAATTTGCGCCAATATACGCCAATATACGCTAATATACGTCACGTTTCGTGACGTATATTGGCGTATATTGGCGCATATTGGCGCAAATTGGCGCAAATTGCCTCATATGGCTTTGTCGGAGTACGGTGAGGCGTTGCCGTAGATTCGGGGTGGTCAGAGTACGACGAAGCGAGGTGGTCGGAGTTCGACGTCGACGTAGACGTTTATGGGGGGTGTTGTCGGCGTTGGGTTGTGGGATGGCGGCGATGAGCGGTGTCGAGGCTGTCGAGGGGAGTTTGAGGCGGTGCGAGGTGCTGGGCTTCGCTCGCCGGAGGGAGAACGTCGTTCGCTGCACTTGTTTTCGCAAAGGATTTGATTTTGGGAAGAAGATGATATTTTAGTCTCTTTTTTAAAGGGGATGATATTCTAGCAAACTTTTTAAATTGGGTGGTAGATATTAAAACTCATCGTTGACTAACGTTATTTACCCAATTTTCTCATGTATATGTTAAAATAATATTGACATATACTCTTCCGTCTTCACCCATCCTGGCTGGTTCTTCCCTAAATTATGTTCATGTTAAAATAATATTAATAAAAGGTAAAAAATTCGATTTCTTACCGAACAATTTCTTTCCCGATTTGTGGGTTTCGTTCTCTGCTTCCCCAATTTCAAACCCTTTTCTTCTCTCTTCGTCTGTCGATGTGCTTTCTGGGCCCTTGTTAGGGGTTTTGCCCAAGAAAATCATCTAGGGTTTTGGCTCCTCCTGCTGATCTCTTCATCGATTATCGAGTTGAGGAGGAGATTAAGATGATTTCAGAGAAACCCTCTTGGCTTCGGCACGAAGGCTTGCAGATCTTCTCGATTGATATACAAGCAGGCGGCCTTAGGTTTGCAACCGGCGGAGGAGACCACAAGGTGAGATCGTTTCCCACTAGGTATGTATTTTTTCAGTTGAATTTTAGTGGGTCTCGTTCAAAGTTCTTGGCGTTGTTCAGATATTACTTGAATTTTAGTATGCACTTAAGTTCTTGGTTTTGTTCACATTTCTGAATTCTTCCACTTTGCCAATGCAAGTGGTAATTGATGAAGATCATACTGCATACTGTTTAACTATGGATCAGTCCTAGTTCAAGTACCTTTCTTGCATCCTCTTGTCCGTCATTAGCTGATGTATACTTGAAATAAGTTAATTCCTTATGAATTGGAGCTTAACCATGTCTGACTAAGAATGAGCTTGGAAGAGTAATATTGTAGTTAATGATGTTATGTAATTCGATACAATTTATTGCATGATGCATTGGTTGGTAATGTATGATAGTTCAGCGTTATTATTTCCTAAACTTGTTGCTGTTGTTTTAGGTACGAATATGGAACATGAAATCAGTGAGCAAGGACTTAGATAACGACCAATCCTCGCAAAGGTTGCTAGCAACCCTCCGCGATCATTTTGGATCGGTCAATTGTGTTAGGTGGGCCAAACATGGTCGCTACCTTGCGTCAGGTTCCGATGATCAAGTGATTCTGATTCATGAAAGAAAACCGGGTTCAGGAACGACTGAATTTGGCAGCGGTGAGCCTGCGGACGTAGAGAATTGGAAGGTCATTATGACATTAAGAGGTCATACTGCTGATGTGGTATTCACTCGATCTTCGCATGTTTATTTATATTCTGTGATCATTGCTCTATTAATTCATTTCCTCTTCTTTTACCCTTTTTTATTTTTATTTTTTGCAGTGATGTCTTTCTAACTGAGACATTGCTTTTCCATGCTTGAAGTAGGTGGATCTCAATTGGTCGCCGGATGACTTAGCTTTGGCTAGCGGGAGCTTAGATAACACTGTTCACGTTTGGAACATGACCAATGGCCTTTGCACTGCTGTACTAAGAGGCCATACTAGCTTGGTTAAAGGGGTTGCGTGGGACCCTATTGGCTCTTTTATAGCAAGTCAATCAGATGACAAGAGTGTCATCATCTGGCGCACCAGCGACTGGAGTCTTGCTCACAAGACAGATGGGCATTGGGCGAAATCTGTATGTCATGCACAAACTTTGTTTCCTCTTTCATTGGTTTGCCGAGGAATTTTATTTTTGTTACTTATTAATGCATGTTTTTTTTCAGCTTGGTTCAACATTTTTCCGACGGCTCGGGTGGTCTCCATGTGGTCACTTTGTCACTACAACTCATGGCTTTCAGAAACCTAGACACTCGGCTCCTGTGCTTGAGAGAGGTGAATGGTCTGCTACTTTTGACTTTTTAGGCCACAATGCGCCCATCATAGTGGTAAAATTCAACCTCTCAATGTTTCGAAAGTATTCTGCCAATGGTCAGGAGGCAAAGGTTGCTCCTACCGGATGGACTAATGGTGCCTCTAAGGCTGCATCGAAGGAACTACAACCATATAATGTGATAGCTATTGGAAGTCAGGATCGAACTATAACTGTGTGGACAACAGCCAGTGCCCGACCTCTCTTTGTCGCTAAACACTTTTTTTCACAAAGTGTTGTTGATTTATCTTGGTAAATTACTCTTTGCTTGCTAGTTTTTGTCATATTTCTCATTGACATCTCCAAACTTATTTTGATTCTTCTGTATAAAATATCACCTTTCTTTGAACAGGAGTCCTGATGGATATGCACTCTTTGCTTGCTCCTTGGATGGGACTGTAGCTACCTTCCACTTTGAAGCGAAGGAACTGGGACATAGGTTAACTGACACTGAGCTGGATGAGCTCAAGAAAAGCCGATATGGTGATTCCAGGGGAAGGCAAGCAACCTTAGCTGAAAGTCCTGCACAGTTGTTGCTAGAAGCAGTTGCTGCCAAGAATTCAGCTAAGAAAGGATCTTCCAGTCTTCAACAAAAGCAAGTCCCTGAAAATCCTTCGGCAGATTTGCGAAACCCAATTGTCAGTCAGCCTGCGACAAAGGCTCCTGAAACGTCAGTTGAAGATGGAAAGAAAAATGGTGGTTCCCATAACGATGGTTTGAATAAAGTTGCACCTGGCCGGTTATCTAGTCCTGTGAAACAGAGAGAATACAGACGTCCTGATGGAAGGAAGCGAATAATTCCGGAAGCACTTGGAGTCCCTGCCCATCAAGAAAATATTTCTACTATGGCCCAAGTTCAGGGGGTTGATTTTTCTTCCTTAGGCTTGGATCAGCAAAGAGATGGTCATGGGGTGGCTTTTGCTGATAATGGAATGAAGGAATCTTCTCTTAAACGGCCATACAGTGGAAGTTCTGATGCAAGCAAGTGCTATAACTGTGGGCCTAAGGAGCGGTCTGGTGTTACGGCAAGAGCTAATATTAATGAAAGCCTTGTTATCGAGAAAGCACCAGTCCCAGCTGGCACGGATGGGAGAATGAATGTGGAACATTCAGGTTCCTTAGGCCTTTTAGGTCCTTTAAGTTCTTGCAATGCTATATCCATTCGCGTCTTTAATAAGAAAGATAATGATGATGTACCAATGTGCTTGGAAGCCAAGCCTATAGAACGCTCTGTAAGTGATTTGATTGGTGTCGGCAATGCTCTTTTGGCTAAGGAAACTGAAATTACTTGCATGAAGGGAAGCCAAACAATTTGGTCCGATCGGATAACTGGAAAAGTAACTGTTTTGGCTGGGAATGTCAATTTCTGGGCTGTTGGCTGTGATGATGGCTGCCTACAGGTATGCTGGTGATGATCTCTCAAGAATGAAACTTCAATTTTTGTTATGTTTGTCTTAATGTATAATGGTGGATATACTTATTGAGTCTGAACATGTTCTTCATGGTATGGTTTACTGTTGAGCTACTGTGAAACTTTGAAATTAGCAGCCTATGGAGTATATGCAACATGAGAAATGTGTTTCAATATGGATTTTTGACATTATTCGATATCTTAGAGATGAATGCAAACACCCTTGGCAGATTGTACACACACCCCCCCCCCCCAAAAAAAAAAAAAAAGAAAAAAAAAAGAAAAAAGAAAAGAAAAAATAATAATTTAGATTCTTTCCTAGCATAGCAGAAATTGAAAGGCTTGCTGCCATATATTACGAGCTTCAGTTACATAATATGGTTGGTTTCCCTACTTGTTGGGCTTCTTTTCTAGATGTGTTACAAGTTTCTCTTCTGCATACAAGCATGGATTGTAGCTAGGGGTGTCAAAATGAGCTCGACCCGATCCGAACCTGGCCTCATTAACCGGCTATGGGTAGAGGGCTAGCAGGGTCGGGTCGCATCCGGGTTGACCCGGCTAACCAGATAAAATCCGAATCGGGTGCGGGTTTGACCCGCCAACCTATATTGATTCGGATTACCAGTTTTACTTTATATTTGCATTTATATTTATATAAAAACTTAAGTTGCATTGGGAGTTTTGGTTGGGGTTTCAATCGTTGTGCATATGTTTAAGTGGTCTGCAGTTCAAATCCAGTCATTGTAAATATTTTTTGGTTAATTTCAAATCACTATTATTATTTTACATAAATTGATATTCTTTACACAACATCAGCCTATTTAGATCAGTTGATAGTTGATGGGCACGTGTGTATTCATCTGTGTGATCTCGAGATCAAGGCTTGCTTTATGCAATTTATTTCATTCTTCACTTTTTAAATTTAACCGAACCCGACCCGAATCTGGGTGGGGTTTAGGTGACCCAAATTATGCACGGGTAGGGTGTGGATTTCCTAACCCTAATCCGGATTCAATTCGGGCGGGTTTGGGTTTACCCTTATCCAGGTTGGGTCAAACCTGACCCGACCCTAACCGGACTTGTTTTCCATCCGTAATTGTAGTTGTAAGTTATAATTGGCAGTATATTTTGGTCTATATTAACATTTTTGCTTATTATTTTTTTTAAAAAATAAAGAAATTGCTTAAAGGAGATGATTACTTTTAAACATTTAAATTATCTTGAAATCATTTTGTATAATATATGTTTTTTGAGGAAAATCTCTGCTAAATTTTACAGTTTGCCATTAGCATCAGTATTTTTTTATAAAAAATTAACTCACTTCCCATCAACCAAGCTATGAATTTTCAAGTATTCAAATTATAGTAGCAAAAAGGTTGAAGTACTAATAATAACCTTGCTAATACCAAAAAAAAGTCCGAAATTTCAGTCCCTAAATTTTGAGCTGTTTTTTAAAAACATTTTCATACTGATAAGTACCCTGAAATTTTGTGTTTCGAGGTAACTTTCACTAATGGTGTTATTTAAATTTTTTTAATGAAATACCACTCCCTTCAATGTTATATATAATTTAAAATATATTTTTTCCTTTTTAACATATATTTTTCAATATTTAAATAATGAATTAATTATCTATTATTTTTATTTTTTAAATTTTCATATCTAATGGTATTAACGGAAGGAGATTTTTTGAAAAAGTAAGGAAAAGTTAAAGGCGTTTTATCATACAAAGAAAGGCTGGTGTTTTTTTTTGAAAATGTTTCAAATTTTATGGGGGTTTCTTAAAATTTATTGATGTAGGATGGGATTGTTTTAGGGATTTGGTGGAGGAATTGGAAAGAAATTGGATAATTAGGGTTTATTGGCTTCTTGTCAAGATTTTCCGAGACTTCTCACCAAGGAAGATGGATCCTTTCTCAGGTTTATAGAAATTTTCTATTGAACTTTTCATTGATTGATTCATTCCCTTCGAGATACAAGTCTAATGGCCTTTACATAGGCTTACAAACTAACACTTCTATTCTCCCATCCAATGTGGGATTGAATACCAAAACACTTAAAACTAAAATAAAGACTTAAAAATAATTAAGAGACTCAAATTCAAAATAAAATACAAATACAAATACAAATTGTGATTGTAATCATATCATTTATCCAAAAAAAAACTGCAATTTACATTTCTTTTTGAATAAAATTATATTTTGTAGCCTAAAGCAAGCTTTGCTTGTTCATTCAACCCATGGAAATTGCATACATGTTATCTCTTTTTGTTCATCTGTGTACATAAATCCTTAACCTAAAATAATGTTTACTATGAAATACCAGATTGTCATTGTGTCAAATGTGAGGAAATATTATTTAACCAATGGGAACCTTTTTGCTTTTTGTGTGTCATTCCCATTGTCATGGAATGGATCAGACAATATACTTAACCTATAGAACAACTTCTTCCCTTCCTGTGTTGTTACCATTCACATTGTCATGGAATGATCCATTTGATGAAGAGTTTGCCATGACCTTAACTAGAACTTTAAGGCGTGCCCAACTTGCACATCTTCTGTGTCCATAAAGTTGTTTGCTAACATGGCTTATTGTTGTTCACTGTTACGCCGAGGCTGTGTAAAGATATGTATTTTTATTCATTTTTTGAGAGAATTGGGTACATCTTGCATGTTTTTTAATCTTTATAAATAAAATGCTTCTAGATACCAAGCATAGCTTGATCAATCTTAGACTGTACTCGTTCTCCGAGTAATTATAATGGTACTAGTTTCTCACACACAAAAATAGTGGTAGTGGTATTATTGTGTTAACCATATGCAAACAAACAATGACAAAATGCTGGTCTATTCATAGATATACACAAAATGTGGAAGACGAGCCATACCGGCAATGATGATGGGATCTGCTGCTGTGTTTATAGATTGTGATGAGTGCTGGAAGCTACTTCTTGTTACAAGGAGGGGATTATTATACGTCTGGGATCTTTTTAACATGACATGCATCCTGCATGATTCATTATCCTCTCTGGTTACTTCAAGGGAGGATTCATCAATAAAAGAGGCAGGTATGTACTTTTGACCGTAAATTATATTGTTATGCAATAAGTATCATGCTTCTGCTTTTTCAGGCTGATCAGTTTCTACATGTTATGGTTACATAGCCATTCATGGACACGAAATGGACCACATAACTTTACATCCTTGATTAAGTGCTATCCCCTCCTAATATCTGGCTTTGTGTTTTAGGCACTATCAGAGTCATATCTGCAAGATTCTCGAGATCAGGGTCTCCCCTGGTTGTTCTTGCTACCCGGCATGCATTTCTTTTTGACATGAACCTGATGTGCTGGCTTAGGATAGCTGATGATTGCTTCCCGGCCTCAAATTTTGCAAGCTCTTTCAGTTTGAGTTCGATTCACAGTGGAGAACTTGGAACTTTGCAGGTTGACATCGGGAAATATGTTGCCAGAAAGCCAAGTTGGGGCAGGTTTGTATGCTTTCCATATTTTCATCAGTGCCGTTGAGTATGCTTCATTTTAATTCTTTTTTTGACCTTTCGTCTGCAACTTTGAATTTCTTCAATTTTGATGCTGTCAAAACTTTTAGTGGATTGTATGTTATAGGGTGACAGATGATGGGGTACAGACTCGTGCTCATTTAGAGACTCAGATGGCATCAGCATTAGCTTTGAAGTCACCTAATGAATATCGACAATGTCTGCTTTCTTATATCCGGTTTCTTGCAAGGTTAGTGATCTGAGTTCTCCTTGGGGTAGATTCTTGATTTTTACGTTATTGCTGTAGTAGGCAGTCTTGTTCTTTCCTAAAATATTCAAAGCTTCCATTTGCAAAGAAAAATTTAATTGCATGAGGATATCTCTCATAACCCCTGAATGGATAGCTAACTGACACTGCCGAGAACAAAAGAAGTTGGGATATAGGCTTTGCTCCTGCTATCGAAGAGCTTCCTTGTATAGCTAAATAAGCTTCTTGAGTTGTCATCGGGATTAGTATGATGCCAAACAAGTTCTGAGTAAAATTGCCTTTAGATTAAACATATTGTGTGAAAATTTGTGTACTGCGTAGGATGAATGAATCGGTTTGCAAGGTGAGTAAATTAACCAATTATGGGGTATTCTTCTTTGATCATGACCTCAAAAATTTGGAAAATTGTAGACATCTGAGCATGAAACAATCAGATATCATGGAAACAATCAGATATCATCAAAACATCTAGCTAGGTAGCTCATTGTTGTAACTTGTACGAGAAGTTTGGACTTAAACTAAAGGGAATTCTACTGATCACTAATGATTTTCTCCATTCTCTTCATTTGCAGGGAGGCAGAGGAATCCCGCCTTCGGGAGGTTTGTGAGAGCTTCCTCGGCCCCCCTACAGGAATGGCTGAAGCCACATCCTCTGATCCAAAGAACCCTGCATGGGACCCATCTGTCCTTGTGAGACTCCCTTCTTGTTCTATCATATGCATATTCGTATTTAAACACAGTATGTGCTTCTTTCAGTTTGGCCTATATCTTCACCTATGATTCTATGTGCAAGCCAATGGCTTGACTGCTGCTAGCCACAGAAGCACAGTAGAGATATGTTTCACAGCCTATTATACATATTGAAAAGGAAAGTGTGCTGCTACTAGGGATCACAGCATTAAGAAAAAATGAATACAACTCTTGTTCATTAATATTATGAATTTCATCTGGACATATCATTGTAGGGCATGAAGAAGCATAAACTCTTGAGAGAAGACATCCTTCCAGCCATGGCTTCGAACCGAAAAGCCCAAAGATTGCTAAACGAGTTCATGGATCTTCTTTCTGAATACGAAACCGAAACCGTCGATGCAAATGCTGACCAAATGGACACTGCCTCTCCCACAAAGGACACTGTCTCCTGATGAAATCAGGCACTGCCGCTTTTGGAGAAAATTATATGTATGTTTTGATCGAGGGAACGCATACTGTAAGAAGCAATGGAAAGATACGCAATCTACAGGCAATTACCCACCAGTGAAAGGAGGAGACCCCAGTTTTAGTACCCCGACCCTGAAGTTTGTCGGTCTCTCATACCTCACCCCCTCTGTATTGTAACAGTAATTAAGTTTGCTACAAGTATTAAGTGGTGTATGCAACAGGGAAATCTATAGAAATATCTTCGTTCGGCAAAAGATGTGCCTTACTTTCAGCCAATGCTTCATTGACTTGGAACCAGAACTTTCAGCCAATGCTTCATTGACTTGGAACCAGAACAGAAAGAGGTTCTTCTTGTAGATCTCTGCATTGTGGCTTTCCATCTATGTGCATTGAGACATTACGTACTCAATTCCAAATGCTAATTTGTTTTTCAATAAAGAGACTAATTCGTTTTGCAAAGAAAGCTCGCTCGCTCTTCAACAGCAGGAAGGGCAAAGCCTATATCTCAGGGTGTCCAACAAACCCCGCGGCCCGGCCCGGGCCCGGGGGCGTTGATCGGGCCCGAAGCCCTGCCCGGCCCGCGGCCGGGGCCGGGCTTCCGGCGCCCCCTGGCCCAGCGGGCCGGGCCGGCCCAGTGCCTAGGAACTGCCGGCCGGCCCGCGCCTGCAGCTACTGGCTGCAATTTGCAGCCTGCGCAGGCAACTGTCATCAGACCGTTGCCCGCTTTAATTTTTTTTCCCCTTTTTTCTTGGGCAGCAAATGTTGGGGGGTTTTTTGGTCTTTTCTTGGTCATTTGACCAAAAATACCCTTCTCAACGGTCATAAACGGCCATTTGGGAGTGATATTTTGGACATTTTACACCGAAAAAACCATATAAATTTCAGCCAACTCCTCTCATTTTTTTCACAATTATCAAACTATCAAACTCTCTCAAACTCTCTCATACGTTCAAGCAAGCAAGATCAACCACTCTCAAGCAAGATCAAGATTCAAGGCTCAAATCGATATCTCTCTCATCTTCCTCTGCTATCAACATTATCTCAGTGCTATTACGATCAACATCTCTACACCACTCCCAACCCGGCAAATCAGGTTCCTATATTTTTAGAATAATGTCGGCACCAAACCGTAGGTCTTATACATTCCACCTTAACACTGAGGAGCAAGATAACTTTAATATGATGCGGGCTCACCCGATAGAGACACCTAATTATGACCATTTGGAAATGTCATAAACTGAACAAACTGAATCGTGAGTACACAAATCCTATACAACCTGCTTATACTATTTCTGCACATACATCTTCTGTACATGCTTCTACACCTGCACAACCTACTCCTGCTGATGTTCCACCTACACAAGTAACACAACAAACTCAACCGAGATCACCAAAATCTGCGGTTTGGGAGCACTTTACAATCCCTGGCAGAGGCAAGCAGGTAGTTTGCAAAATATACAGATCTGATTTTACTTACAAACCTTCTGATAGCACAACACACCTAAAGAGGCACTATTCATCTCACTTAAAAAAGTCCTTAAACAGACAACATTAAACGTATTTGTCTCTTCTGTCTCTTTATCTAATTTCTCATACTCTGCTGAGACTATGAGAAAAGAGATGGCAAGATTTGTAATATGCCGAGAATTGCCATTTACTTATGGGGAAAGCCCCGAATTAGAAAGACTTAATCAAGTGGCCCTTAAACCCGCCTTTAGAAGAGTGCCTAGAAACACTCTTCGAAGAGATGCTATGTCAGTTTTTGAAGTTTGTAAAGCTAAATTGATTGAATAGTGTAAAATCTAGAATAGCATTGACTTCTGATATTTAGACAACAAAAAGAGGTGCATCATATTTATGTGTTATATCGTATTTTGTAGATAATTCGTACATGCTAAATAAGATGATTATTGGATTTAGAATGTTAGAGCTTGCTCATTCTCGGGATGCTATTTCTACTGTAATAACGGCTGTAATTCATGATTTTAATATTGCAGAAAAGTTTTTTTCAATTATGTTTGATAATGCATCCAATAACACTAGTGCAATTAGCGTTTTAAAAAGAAATTTGACCCTCGATATGGAGGGGTTGTTGTTCCATCAAAGATGTGCATGTCACGTCTTGAACTTGATAGTTTGCGATGGAGTTGCAACTTGTTCACCTTATTTAGATAAAATTAGACATCTCATGTTGTTCATACATACTTCTAGCACTATGCGACTTCAGTACAAACAACTGTGTCGTATTAGACAAAGACCATACCTGGCATTTAAATTTGATGTTGCATCAAAGTGGAATTCAACTTACTTAATGCTGCGATCTATGCTTAAGAATAGAGAGCAGCTATAGATTATTCACTTACATATCTTTCACAAGACCATGTTTTGACATTACTGAAATAGAGTGGTTAACTGTAGAGCATCTGCATGACTTTTTAGAAGTTTTTTTTACTGCTACAAACAAATTTTCTGCGGTCTACTACCCAACATTTTTTAAGGATTAGAACAATTAGTTTTAATTTCTGATCAGATATCTAAGCATAGCGAAAATACACACCCTAACACTGCCATAATGCCTATGATACATGATATGTCTGTAAAACTAGCTAAGTATTGGAATCTGGTTCCTCTTCTTTACTCATTGTCTAAAGTTTTTGATCCTCGTTATAAGGAGGATGTTGCACTAGGTTTATTAGAAATGTATTCTGAAAACATGTGATTTTCCCATGTTGAACAAGTATCTGCGGTTAAAACTAGCTTAAGAATCATGTATGCTTATTATGAGGCTAAATTTGGTAATGTTTCACATAATTCATCTGTGCCTGCTAGTGCTACTGCTTCTTGTTCTAGTAGGATTCGACAAATGTTAGGAGAGAACAAACAAAAAACCGTAGATTCGGATTGTTCTACTAGTGAACTATCCAAATATTTAGCTAATCCATTTCCCTTTACAGAGGAAGTATTGGATGATGAGCATTTTGATCCTCTTGCCTGGTGGAAAGGATATGAATCTGTTTATCCCATTCTTTCCACTATGGCACGTGATTGGTATCTGTACCTATATCTACAGTTGCTTCGGAGTCTGCTTTTAGTGCAGGTGGTCGCGTTCTGAGCAATAAGAGATCACGGCTGAAAGAAGACATAGTTGAAGTTGCGATTTGTGCGAAGGGTTGGTTCCATGCTGAAAACCACTCACAGAACAAGAAGGACCTTTCCGAAGATTCCGAAGAAGATGATGAGTGATGTATTATTATTTTCTTAGTTGTATTATTTTTTTGTTTTGGCCATTGTATGAGGGGTAAGGCTGGCCGACATACGCCCCTACCCTCAAAAAAAGATTTTAATTAATAAAATTTAAAGGTTCAATCCGGGACCTTTGAGAATTTCAAGCTTAAATTTTATTTTGTCATGTGTTCCTTTCTTTATTTATCTACTTACAAATTGCAATGCGTTATATTTTTTAAAATTATTATATAATTACACTTTACTATCTATTAATATGCATATATAACTTATAGAATAGATAGTAAGTGTAGATATTATTTTTCAAGATTTTTTAAGGATCCATGAAGTTTTTTTTTAATTTTTTTTTTAAATAATGGCCCGGGCGGGCCGCGGGCCGCGGGCCGGGCTTCCGGCCCCCGGAGCCATTCCGGGCCGGCCCGGTCATCCCGGTGAACCGGGCCGGGCCGGGCCGGGCCGTGGCCCGGGCCTGCACGATGGACACCTTGACCTATATCCCAACTTCCCAACTTTTTGGGTACCGGCAGTGTCCGTTTGCTATCCATTCGGGGGTTATGAGAGATATCTTCATGCAATTAAATGTTTCTTTGCAAATGGAAGCTTCGAAAAATTTATGAAAGATCAAGCCGGCATGCTACAGCAATATCCAATAATGGCCTGGTTAAAATAGCATCATTTTCTCGCGACTTGTCAGGGTTTTTTGGGCACGCGTTTATTGTGATTCTACTTCGATACATAGGCAACTCAAAACTTAACCAGAATCCTTAAAACACCCATCAACCGGCGACAGCGACGACAGCAAGTAGCAAAGCAAACAGCAGCATCAGAGTATAAAAAGGAAGATGAAGATGGATGTGAAAGTGCATTTTGATCATCAAAGAAATAAAATGTGATCGGATGTGTGAAATCATGGCTCGCTCAATGTGTAAAGTAATTAAAAATGTTACAGACCTTGATAACTTTTTTAAAAAATACATCATGTATGCTTTGAGCTATTACCAATAAAAATTATCCAAAAAGATACATTTGCAACTCAAAGGATACCTTATAAAGAATACGAGTTGGGAATTCACTCAACCCAAGAAAATAAGAATTTACTGAACACAGCAAAGGAGAACACATTTACTCTTGACTTGAAATTAAATAGCCACCAATTACATCTTCTCCAAATCTATCTCTAAACATGATAACTTTTCCTTTAAATAACAAATCTCATCTAAGCATTATTTTCATATTAGAAACATGTGATTAATACTTCAAATAATACATGTAATTTAACCTGCACGGCAATAATACTATTGTCTCTTATACTCCTTTGATTTTTGTGAGAGTGTGTGTTATTATTTAAATCAAACTACTCTTCTCTTCATCATCCTCTCGCTCTTTGAAAAGCACGTCTTAGAGCACAAAAAATCCGACCCTTTAAACTGTTCCTCGTGCAAAACCCTATTTGCAATATTGAAATCTTCAACATTAACGAAATCCACTTCGATGGAGGAGAAACACATGAACAAAACTAATATGAAAAATCAAATGAAAACAATGGCTAAAACATTTTTTTTGTAGAGATAAAAATAAGAAGAAGATACAAGAAAATTAAAAAGGAATAACAATTGGGGACTCCCTCAAACCAAGAAAACCTGAAACAGGGACCTCAAATAACTAATGGTGCGTAAGATTTTAAAATTTGTAACCTCGTACCGATCATGAACAGAATCAATATAGATGCTTTGGCTATTGAATCAGCGCAGGAGTTGTAACATCAGTTTGGTAATTGTAATTTAAGATTCTATGAGTCACAATGTTTCAGATTTTTGAATGACAGATCCCAATAAGGGCCTGTTTCAATAGCATCATTTTGATCAAACAAAGCTTTCTCGCGACCTGTCAGGGTTTCATAAGCAATCGTTTAATATAGTCGAGAACCCTAGGCACATCGACAGTCCATGCAACCGAGACCGGGGAGTAGTCGGACCAAGGATTGCTTGAGTTCCACCTGAGCCAAAAAAAATTTGGACAAATAAAAATAAGACCGACAAGAACAAGGGAAATGAGAATGCAAATCAAGTATTTTATTACTTCTTCAATCCTTGGTCCATCAGTGTGTGCCCAACACAGATGCCTTGAGTCTCAACCCTTACAACCCCCTTTCTGAATGTAAAGAGATCTGGCCTAAGCAATGCCGCGAAACAAACAGGATCATGCAGGAAAATTCCTGAATCAGAGAAATATAAAGTTAATACCATCTAGGGCATGTCCTGCAAGTGTCACATGGAGTGAGAGGAAGGCAACAGGATTACCATAGACTCCATCAGATTTAACATGCCAGTCTCTGTAAAACTTGATCATGTCGCATAAGAACTGTGAATGCTTTCCTTTAGAATTTCTCAGTTCGGCGATGTCTGTATCTGAAATCATAACAACCATTGATGAGCGGGAACCAAACGGCCCATGTTAAAAAGCTCGTAGCAAAAAAGCAAATGATGAAGATAGAAGAGGAATGGTCACCTTTAAAAGTAACTTGAGTTGTGATGTTAATGCCAACAACAACAATCTCTGCCCCAGAAGTGAACACTATGTCTGCCGCTTCTGGATCCCCATGAATCTGTGAAACATGCAGGAACACATGTAAACATAACTATTTATGCACATTTCTTAGCTGTGGATCTCACAGCATATTTGGGAGTAACAGAAACGCATTGAAAGCAATCCACTTGCTAAGATTGCTGAAAAAGTCTTGGAATACGAATACGTGATATAAGAAAAGGAAAAAGCGATATAGAAAGATACTGAAACCAATTCTACAGACGTCAAAAACAAAGTTCAGAAAAGGAATATGCATTTTTGCTCTGAGATTTGAAAAAATAATGGTTAATAATTCGTAAAGATGGAACTCAGCATGCTGTACTGCTGAAGAAAAAAGTACCTGAACATGAAAAAAAACATGGATTGGCTATTTCATTTATTTTTCATTGAAATTTTAAATACATTGTAATAGCAGCAAAATATTTATAGGAAAAGGCTGTTAATTACCGGGACTTCAATGACCACATGCACCAACTGTGTGTGTGTGTGTAGGAATATGTGCAGCAGCTAGCCAAGAAGGAATTCTCTCATCGGTTCTCGTTAAAAAATTAACTCTCCATTATTTCTGAAAACCCAGAACCTTCACTTTGATCTTCATATTTTAAAATCCTAAAATTATCTAGTAAACCTAAATGATTTTGCTCGTTCAGATAACAGTTGCAAAAAATTCTATTACTCTCATTGGTTCTCGTTAAAAATTAACTCTTCATTATTTTTGAACGACCGGAACCGTTCACTTTGATGTTCATATTCAAAGATCTTAAAACATCAAAAGATCTAGTGAAGATAAGGGATTTTGTTCCTTCATCTAACTGTAATAAAAAAATTCTATTATTGGTAAACCATTAAATTTACGACACGATGAACAAGCAAAATCCATTAAATTCACTATGATGTTTTAAGGTTTTAGAATATGAATTCTGATCATCTAAAAAATAGTAAATATTGCATAATGTAGTTATTGGAAGATCAATCTTGGTGGCCAGAGTCAAAAATTCTATGTAAAAAGCTTGAAAAAACAGGATCCAAATCATCAAAATAACCTAAAATCAGTAATGCAGCATGTTAGATCGAGATCAAATCTTTTAAGAAATGTGTCAGGTATGGTGTGAATGGGATTGGACTGAGTTGGCTCAGTCACTCAGGCTTGACTCGATCAAATCATGCCAGATCATGTCGAGTCAGCTAAAACGGGTTGGGTCTTTTTGATTCAACTCAACTTCAAATGGGATTTAGATCCTCTTGAAATAGGCCACTAAATATCATATTGAATTGGCTTCTGGTCAGTAATATCTACAGACTTGAAGACAAAGAAAGGAACGGAGGAGAAGCAACATACAACAATGAAAATAAAATAAAATAAGCAACATCAAAGACTTTTTGTTACATGATGATGCGACATGACAATCGATGATGCAGAAGAGGCAATGGCGGCTTTGATCAGCGACGAAGTACAACTTGAGGATGGCTTGTTGGGTTCCAGTGATGAAAAGGAAGAAAAGAACTGGAAGACGCTGACGACGCTGATGAAGACGTGTTGGACTTGGAGCGGGAAGTGATGATTTCGACGATGACAAAGTGGATTAGTATTTTTACTTGGATGTGGGTAAGGATTTAACTTGGATGATGATGACGCCGGTGGTGCATTTGCTGTTGTTTATGAAGAATATGATGACAAAGTAGATGACATGATTTGATATTTGTTCGTAAATGACGATGAAGTTTGATGACGATGTGTTCAACTGAAGGAAATTCAGTTAAGGTAAATGTTTCAAATTTGGAGGGATGATGAACACTTAACTTTTGGGGTTTTTTGCTGCTACACTAGAAACTGATTTTCTTTGTAAATTGAAACATGGATGTTTTGGCTTAATAAGGGAAAACCCTAACTAAATTAAAGAAAAAAATGATAAAGGAAGAATATATGATTTTTAACCATAATACCAAATTTGATGCAAGATGGAAGGGGATTAGAGTTGTGGTGCAAGAATTTGAGAAAGAACATAATCATAACACCTTGAGCGCATAACACCTTGAGCGCTGAAGGTTCCTTTAAACCAAACGCAAAGATGACTTCATCGCTCACTTTTGCACAACATATGTATAGAGATTTAATGGATTGCAAATCACAAAGTTTACAAGCCTAACTATCTTATTAAATCTTTTATAATAATAAGTTGAACTATGTGCCCATAATTTATAGCAAATAATACTAAATTAGATTCAAACTCCTATATTAGACTCAAAACTCCAAATATAACTCAAAACTCTAGAACAAAATAAAAATAAAAAACTATTTCTCAAGAGGAAACTCAAAAGACCTAAAAAATACTAAAAGAACTCAAATAAAAGAAATATAAAAGAATTCAAAGATCTAAACGTCAAAATCGATTCAATGTCAAAAGAGACTAAATCTGATCCAATCTAGATTTCCATAATTAGCAGAGGCCTTCTTTCAATCTAACATATGGAATTTTAAGAAAAAATAGTAATAGCTTGACCAGTGCACTCTTTGAAACACCATAAAACACTTAACTTGAATGGCGAAAAGATGTTTTTGTGCAGGCTTATGACAAGAGAATCCAGGATATGAACCAGCAAGGATGACACTGCAAGAAACTTATGACAATGTTACTTAAGGCTTAATTGGTCAACACTACCATTTTTAAAAACTATCTTAAACTTTATAAATTCATTAAAATCACTCAAACGTCTTGCAAAAAATCACGAAAACTATCCTCCGTTAGCTACCATTAGTTTGATATCGCATGACTTTCATATGATTAATTAATACTGAAAATGATATTGCCCTCGTCTCCATTAATATTTGCATGATGTGTGTGTGTGCGCGCGCACATACGTATATATATACATGTGTGTATGTATATATGGGTTTAAACAAATGGGTTTCGATTTGGGTTTGGATGAAGAGATAAGAAAGATGAGGAGGAGATGCATTTGGATTGGAAGATGAGGTTTGGACAGGTTTGTATTTTGTTGGTAGATGAGTATTGAGGTTAGCCCACATTTAAGCCAACCCAAAAGCTAGAAGCTTCCACCAACTTGCATAAGTCGGTTAAGAGCTTTATAAATAGGCATGGGGGGTTGTTGGATTGAATGTGATGTAGTGTGTGTGTGCGTGCGCGCGTGCGCTGCGTGTGGCTGTTGGGCTGTGGTTGGTGTTTGAATTGTGTGGGTGTTGGGGGGCAGTGTGTTGTAGTGTTTAATTGTTGTATTGTAGTGTGGGTGTGTTGTGTATGAAGAAGTGTGGTGTATAAGTTGTTGTGGTGCATGTACTTTAGTGTAAGTGTAGTTTGTCAGTGAGAAATAGATGAGTGATGTAATTGTGTTATGTAATCTTAGTTCCGCAATGTAAGAAAAGTTATAGTCAGCGTTCAACAATCTTGTATCAACGCTATGTGCTTAAGGTGCAAGGATCATCTGCTCAAAGGAGCAAATGCTTGTACACAGTCCGGGATAGTAAAGCTAGTTGGTCCATGACCAAGCTTACTTAGTATTGACTGGGTTCATACTAAGTCATCATAGCAGAATTCAACTCTGTCAGCATAATCAAAAAAAATGAGAATCACCTGAATAGCATGTATAGAGTCCTACCTTGAAAGCCAAGATTTACTAGACATTATCAAGAAAGAAGAAACCACTCAACCTACAGAAAATGGAAGATCGAGTCTGCTAAAGCCATGTTTACAATCAAAACTACCATTGAAAAAGCACTATTTGAGCACTTCAGGAATGCCATCACACCTAAATAAGCTTGGGATATTTTGGCTGCTTGATTTTTCAGAAAATAATGCTCGCCTCCAATTATTAGACAATAAACTTATGTCACTAAAGTAAGAAAATATGACGATAAAGGATTATTTTACAAAAGTAAAATCTATTACCGAGAAATTTCAGAGTTAGATACTGAACCCCAAATCTCTGAAGTAAGGATGAGAAGAGAAATAAGTCATGGATTAGGGCCTGAGTATTCAAGTATTATTACAGCTACCCAAGGATGCGCTACCACGCCAACTTTGGAATAGTTAGAAAATATTGGATAAGAGCTTTTTAAATAGGTATGATGGTTGTTGGATTGAGTGTGCTGTAGAGAGAGAGTGTGTGTGTGTGTTTGTATTTGTGTTGTGTGTTTGTTGGGTTGTGGTTGGTGTGTTTGTATGGTGTGTGTTGTAGTGTTACGCTTGTTGTGTTGTAGTGTGGGTGTGTTGTGTATTAAGAAGTTTGTTGTATTAGATGTAGTTATGGTGCATGTACTTTAGTGTAAGTGTAGTGTGTCGGTGAGAGACATATGAGTGGTGTAATCATGTTGTGTAATCCTAGCCCTGCAATATAAGAGAAGTTATAGTCAGTGTTCAACAAGGAGGAAGGTGGAGCGCATTTGGATTGGGTTTGAGTTTAATTAAAGAGGAGGAAGGAGGACGAAGGGCAGTGATTATATGTGAAGATTGATGCGAGTTTGGGTTGGATCTAAGCATGTTTAGGCTTTGGGCAGACTTGTGGCAGGTTTACATTTGGTTGACAGAGGATGAGAAAGGATTAAAAATATGTGAGTTACGTTTGTGTTTTAGTTAAAATAGGAGGGTATGAAATATAATATAAACAGGTTTGAGTTTAGTTGAGTGAGGAAGAAGTATTTAGATGGGGTTAAGAGTTAGGGAGGAAAACGAGAAGAGAATGATGACGAAAGAAAAAAGTTTTTTTAAAATAAAATTGTTTTATTTTTAAATTAGTTTAAGTATTTTGTTTTTTAAAAAATAAAGTTAATTTTAGCAAATAAATAATGATTCTATATTTGATTCTAATTACTAGAAAATTTTGACTATAATATAGTTATATATTTGAAATGATTTATTAATTTTTATAAAAAACTAAAGTATTTTTGTAAAAATTCTTATTTTCATTAATTGAAATAAATGGTTTTACGTTATTTAACTTATGTATGATATTTATTTAAAATAATAATAATAATTATATATATTTATGTGAGAATATTTGATATTTTTATTACTTTTAAAATTCTGGTTTAATTTTATCATCATGATATGTATTATAGATTTCTTTTCTAATAATTCTCAAAATTATATTTTTGAACCTTTTTATCATTTTTATGATATTTAATTATGTTTCATATAATTTTACCATTTTTATTGATTAATTAAAATTTAACAAATTTATGATTTTTTTATGAAATGTTTATAATTATAGTTATTTTTAACATTCTTTTAATACATATTTATTATCATGAAATGTTACATATGCTTTTTCATGTTGCATTGATTTTTGATATTTTTATGTTTGTATACATTTAGTTTTAAATGTTGTCTATATATTTTTGTGAGAAATAATTTTGAGATGCTTCCATACTAATAATAAACGTCTAATGTTATTTAAATTATGTATAATTATTTATTTTTATTAAATAATTATATTTTTATTTATTTTGTGATAATATTTAATATTTGGTTATTTTTTAAAAATTCAACTTAAATGTTAGTCATCATGATATACATTACATATTTTTACTAATAGTTCTCAATAATAAATATTTCTCAGCATGTTAATAAAATTTTAATTTTATTGAATATCTTTATTATTTTAATATTTTTTATTTTTTATGATTTTTATATTTTTTTCTATTTTAATTAATATTATGTGGTTTTTTAAATTATAAAATGGTTTTGATAAAACTTATTCAAAACTATATGGTAGTTTTGGTAAACTTATCCATTGTTCAATGTAAATGTATAAGAATGATATTTTGATCTTTTTCTTTGTGCCATCAATGCTGTGAGGTAATTTTGGTGGATAGGGAAAGTTTGAATAAGTTTCCCCAAAATGAATCTCAAAGGATGGATCTGCCAAACAAAACTCACAAGCAGGTCCACATTGGTCGGGATGAAAACCGAACAATCAAATCTGCCAATTTTAGCATTATTTTCAACCAGCGAGCTTCCGAGACACATCCAGTGTACAGATCCCATGTGTCTAGATTAGACAAACAAAATGTCCAAGAAGGGCCATTTTAACCCTATCCAATAAACCATCAAAAGTTGTCTAAATCCACAAAAGTAGCTTTCCACGCACTAACAACCCCCCACCTCCTAGGCTGAATGAAAGCAAAGGCATGTCTTCCTTTTTTTCTATTCTCATTTAGCCCTGCAACTGTCTCCTCTACACCAAATCCTCCGCTACTTGGTAGAAATTCCCTGGAGTGCAGAAAGCTCTTGCTACATCCTAATTATCTCATCAATTATGATGCAAATTCTTCAACTTCTTCAGCGTCGACCTTTAGCTATATTGAAACTGACAATGATTAGACATGCATGATCATAATGTGTTAAGGTGCACGTATAAAATGGTTCTTATTTGAGAAGATCCATCAGCTATTCCTAAAATGTTAATTATAAGTTCTAAAATTAGAATGGACCCAATTATCTGAACTTGGCGGTATGGGAGCTTGACATCTGAGCAATGAGAATGTGGTGAATCCAAGGGCTAGTAAAAAGTCACTGAGAAGCCAAGCAATAACCTCCTTAAGCAATTGAGTAATGAACTTGCAAGCCTTCTTAGATTCATTGAACAAGAAACTACTGTATGCTAAAGCTAGGAACTGATATGTCTGACATATTAAACATGAAAATAGGATGAAGCCAAAGTTGCAGTCTTCCTTGGGAAATATTCAGCTGAATTTAACCTTTTAGTACAGCACAGTAGGATTCTATGGGATGTCAAACCGGTAACAATTTGCTGGTGATTGAGTTGACTGAGCCTATTAATCATATTTCATGAAGGATATGATTTATATGTGACACATGCCATGCATACATGACAAAATTGTTGGAGAATGAAATGCAACAAACTACATGATAGGTGATCATACGAGAGGATGAATTCTTTCAATATTTGGACACATGACTGCTACTCCTCTGTCTGACACAAAACATGGTTGATATACAATGTATAGTCACAAGTCAAGGTCAACAACATTTGTCTATAGGTACAGTTTCAGCTCTAATGTGGAAATATATGATTAGATATGGAAAAAGGGTTGGCATTGGAAGTAAAGTTTAAGCAAGAATTCAGTTAGTTTGTCTGTACATTTGCTTCAGCGGCAGGATTAACATTGCCAGATGCAAAGAAAGCACCACCAAGAATAACCACCTTCTTCACCTTGCTTGCAAATGAGGAATCTCTTTTGATTGCCTAAATAAATAAACAAAAAGAGTTTAGGTAAAACCGTAATATACTATAAGACAATGATAGTCCATGAAGAGAACACATCATGTCATCTTAAATATATAACCGTTTTGTTTTATCTTTTCCCGCCTTTATGACTTAAAGTAACAATTAAGCAACATTATTGTGAAATACTATTAACGGATGATTAAACAGCATTACATTTGTACTTACCAGTGCTAAATTTGTAAGAGGTCCCAGTGCAAGTACAGAGACCTCACCAGGGTATTGAGAAACCTTGTCAACCAAAAACTCAGATGCACTTTTTTCATCTTTTTTCCCCAAAGGAGGTGGAAGAAATAAATTTCCCATACCATCAGATCCATGGACAAAGTCAGCAACACGAGGTTTTCCTCCCTATCAATATAAGTATTGTTGTCAACCAAGAGTATAACTGTAAAAGTTTAATTCAAGACCAAAACTCTAGGTCTAGCTCTTTGTAATCTATAACAGTATTTGCAGATGAAAAAAAGGAAAAAAAGAAAGCCTCTGCAACAAATATTTCTGCCTCCTAGTGGACTGGGAAACTATGTATAGCCTTAGTATTATAAGTATACAAACGAGAAAACAACTGCTGTCATGCTTGTGTAAAAACAACATTGACATAGAACAGTTATAACCAAAATCAATACAGTAGAAAGAGTTCTAGATGGGAAAGCATAAAGTATCTACCTTTAGTGGCTCATGGTTACCCTCTGCAACTGGAATCCCAGGACAACCTGCGTGCTCACACTATCCTTTTGCACATTGTAAATAATTAGTAATGATGGATACGTTCAATCACATCAAAATAATATTGCAAACAAGAACAAGTAACCAGCAAGAAAAGTAGTTCCAACGTATGCCATGAGACAGGTATGTACCAGCAATAAAGCATTGCGCGTAGCAACTTCGGTACTGCAATTACCAAATATTGTTGTCAAACCTAAGACTTCCATCTCAGGTGTTTGAAAAGCCATCAAAATGGCCATGCTATCATCTGTGTGTGAAGCAAGCAAAGTTAGCATATAGTACTGACGATGAGGGAAAAAGAAATTTCATAGTGAGAGTAAAAAATATTAAACTACAGTGTCCATTCCCATACAAGACATGCAAGCTTATACAGTGTAAAATAATGCATACCTTAAGTACAGAGCAGAATCACACAGAATAAATAACTCTCATAGTATTTTGTGCATTTTCATATATCAGTACTTTATTTTTTATCCTCAACAAGCACATTTAGTGCAGATATGCATATACTGCTGAGAAATCACCAAATTTTGCTTTTTTGAAGCAGAAAGGTTATGCATGTATATATATTCACATATTTCACAGTGCCCTTTGCATTCTTCACAAATATGACCTTATCTTGTGCGTTAAGGATTATTTTGCAGATAAATCTATATGTGTCAGCTTAGGGATTATAAACTTCAACATTAATTAACAGTTAAAGTTTGCAATTTTGCAACAGAAATCCCTCTTATTCATATAAGTGACATGTCAATAAGAAAATAAACTTAAAAACTTGTCATTCCACGGATGACTATATGACTACAGAAATGTCTTATGCGTTATAATTCATAACAATATGTCATTAATTTTGAACCGGATAAGACACTGACCGGCATGTGCAGAATCCACGAGTCACTCAAGATATCTAATTACAGATATGAACTAGCTATAAGAATTGATTGTTTAAAAGAAAAAAGAGTTGTATACATAGCTAACTATTAACTCAGTTAATGATGGTAAATATAAAACCGTAGAAAGATAGAAGACACATTCTTATTCATAGGAAGAACAGAGATGGATACATTGTGTTGTAACTTCAATCACTTCATATAGGGATAGAGAAGAATTTGACGAGTTCAGTTACAGAATTCAAGGGGTCTTCGGTTACAGGATTCAAAGAATCTTTAATTTTGGAATTTGTGCAGCCATTTTATTACACTCCATTATGTGATTAAATTTATAATATTTACAACATTCCGTGGATATCCAATATTCCCCCTAGATCCTGAAGAAGTAAAAACAAATATTTATTCGATGGTGTCAACATAGAAAAACAGCAAATGTCCGGGAAAAATCTACTGGGAGAAAAAAAAGCTAGGTGAAAAATGTGGTGCCGTATGATGTAGATCGAGGTACTATGAGATGCAAGTGCACAGATAACCTAAGTTACCTAACCACGAGAGACGTACCTCATCAAAGCCTTGCTATAGTAAACCCAATGGAAAAAATCTTTGAAAGAAGAATAACGAGAACATGATTGTTGGAAGAATAAAATTGGATGCTTCCCCTGATTTCGGTAGTTCTGGGTAAGGTATGATCAATATCAATGAATTAGTAAATAATTGAAGTGTGTCCGAGATGGTGCCTCATCAAAACCTTACCAATGAAAATGTAGTAAGATAAAACCTTGGTCAAAGGACAAAAGAGTACACATGCAAAGCGTTGATCACATTATAAGCATTCAACATGATGCTCCCCCCTAAAACGCACTCAACTGGATGTGTGCACCTGATTGGATGCGAGGATATCAATTAGCATATGAATCATTACTTTAAGAGAACATTGATAGCTTTCAAAGACCGATTGCTTGAATATGTTTTTGAAACGAATACTTTTGCAGTGACTTTATGAATATGTTAGCATGGTTGTTCTCTGAACAAATACGATTCCTTTCAATCTTTTGATGTTCTTGTTATTGTTGTGTAAAGAAGAGCTTTAGCAAGATAAGTTTGGTGACATCTCTCTTGATGTAACCATGCTCAGCTTGGTCCACAATAGTTGTATTATCTTCATCGATGACAATTGATCCATGCTCATGTGATAGCTAACATGAACTTCGTAAATGTCCAATGATTGTTCGAAGCCATACACTCTCTAGTCATCTCGTAGAGCGCAAGTAATTCAGAGTGATTTGCCAAATAGCTACTAGAGTCTGTTTTCGAGACATCCAAGATATCGTCGTATTCCTAATGGTAAAGAAAAAAACCAAATTAAGAACATCCCTTGTGCTGGGTATAATAAGTAACTGGCATCGACGTAGCTGACAAGGATCATGTTATTCCGAGTGCAAAGTGGGTTCGATCCACTTGACGATGCATAGGAATAGAACAAGCCCATGTCAATGGTACCTTTACAGTAGTGGAAGATATTTTTGATGTCATGCCAATGGTAGCATGTCGATAGAATATTATGTCAAGCTAAATAATTCATTGCAAATGAGTTGTCTAATCTAGTAGATTGAGCTAAATATAAAAATCACATAAGAGACCCTGATATGAACACTCAGGGCTCAATATCACTTCGTCGTCTCCCTTAGGACAGAATGTGTCCTTGTTAATGTCTAGAGTTTAAACGATTATGGGAGTGGGTAATGGCTTAGCATTATGATCAAGATTTGAGGTTTTGGTTTCGGTTTTGGTTTCGGTGTTTCAAAAATTTTAGGTTTTGGTTAGATTTCGTTTGTTTAGTCGGTTCTGGTTTCGGTTTCGATTTCATCCGTATCGGTATAAAACTGTATTTATTTAGTATTTACAACTAGGTGTAAGGTGAATATATTGGTACAAAATTAAAATACAATTTACAAGAATTTTGTTATTCATCTTACACATTTTGCTAAATATATCACATTTTGCTCAAGTAATGACAAATTTGAAAATAAATGAAACCTATTTAGCAAAAGGGGTATAAGGTGAATAGCATCAAAGATTCAAAATATCTGTCGATTGTGGCCCAACTCATTCAGCCCATTAGTGCTGGTGTCCAATTACATATTTGGTTAACATGTTTATATTTACATACAAGTTTGCCATTTCTTTTCTTTAAAAGGCTTAAAAGACAGTGGCAAACTTGTAAATAAATGGAACAATTTTAGTTAGATGAGTAATTGAGTCATTTGAGTGTACATAAGGGAAATAAATCATCGGTAAAAATTAAAACAAAACAAAGGGCTTTTCACCCTTCGTTGTTCGTTGCTCAACACAGACGACGGGGCTCGAATCCTTCGACGACAATGCAGGTGCTCTTTTGACTCGACAATGACGTCGAATCGGTCTCGACGACGACACAAGCGGCGGTGCTCTCTGACTCGATGATGATGACGACGACGACAAGGAGGAAATTACTTTATGAAACGAGGTAGGAAATTTTTTAGTTTAAATTTTTTTTGAAGTTTTGTGATGTTTGTTTTTTGTATTTTTTCAATTTTATTATCAGTTTCGGCAGGAATGGTGACGTTTCGGTCGAAACTGAGTTCATGCCGCCATTTTGGTTTGTTTATCTCCAAAACTGAAACGATATGGCCGATTCCAGGGTATATCGGCCGAAATCTAAATCCATGGACTAAAGCATCTTGATGCCTTTAGGTGCAGTTTGATTGATGTACTATAATTCCATATTTATGGTGATCGATCTATAGGCCGAGACTACCATGTTTTATCAAAATCTTTCAACTGAATTCCTTTTTCAGTAGCTCAGTAGTTCGATTAACTATTTCGAGGTTCATGAGATTTATATAATCTACATAGATTGTTATAATTAGGTATCCAGAAGTTAATCTCATAATAAATACATAGGAAATACTTCGTCATATACGTATCCCAAGCTGATCAAATACAAACTTAGACGGTTATAACATATACGTCCAGATTGTTTCAATCCTTTTAGTAAACGTATCAGTCTAATCAAAACCATGTTTCATGATTGGAAATTACTTTATTCAGTGAGTTTAAATCCTTTATAAACTTTCATATATATATATATATATATATATATATATATATATATATATATATATATATATATATATATATATATATGAGAATAATGGGTATCATACGCCATATGAGGGGTGCCTCATATGCCATCTAAAGGGGACAAGTACAAGCGCATGTGGGCTTGTACTTGTTGTACCAGCCCCCTTTATGTAAGAGGACATATGAGACATCCCCTCATATGGCGTATGATACCCATTATTCTCTATGTGTGTGTGTGTGTATGTATGTATGTGTATCTAGATCTCTATAGAGATAAGTTGTGACCATATCCATGAGCTGCATATTAAGGTTTTTGAAAACTACTAAACTGATTAAGTAGCGTAACATTATAACATCCATTAGGGTGAATAAATATCCTCGTAATCAATTTCATTATATTGAGAGAAACCTTGCACTGTAAGGTGAGTTTTATATCATTGTAATATTCTTACTACCCTTCCTTAAAAGATTGATTTATAACCAATTGGTTTAATGTTAAGCGGTGTTTGAGCGACTGGTCCAAGCACACTTCGTGTTGCTAAGAAATCCAATTCACATGGATTGCTTATTTCCATTTAGACTAATTCGTTCTTCGTTGACATTCATCAACGGTACATGGTTCCATAGCATGTGTATGCTCATGATGTCAGTGACCACTAAATATATGAAACATCATCGATGATAGCTTAGTTTTGCTTCAATATATCATCAAAGCTAACATAATTAACCAATATTTCAAGATTCTCAACTCTCAAGAGGCTGGATTGGTGTTTCTTTTAGATCGTGCATTTCTAATATATCTCTGTGATCCATGATGATTTTATTTGGTAAAATAGGTTTATTATGATTTATCCTCATTTGGGGGAAACATAATTATAACATGTTGGCCTTCCTTAATTTTTTTGGGGGGAAACACCAGATTAGACATTGATTGGATAGCCGACGACAACATCCTTAGCTCGTCGGGTTCAGATCGAGCATCATGTTTGATTATGACATGGAGTGTGACATGCACATCTAGTGCAACATGTTCAACTAGAACATGATGTTTGATATGAATGTCTATCCTTGTAGGCACATTTGCAGCAAGTATATGAGATCCTGTGACATTCGTTAAGTCATTAAATAAATCTATATTTAATTTGCAATATTTTACAGACTTAGGATTCTTTATACTTCTTTATCACTGTGTATTGTTGAGGGATCATGATGAGACTAGTGGGTCAATACCATGTCTCGTGGTAAAGATATCACTTGCCAAGGGTTTTAAGTATCGAATGCTACATGAGGATTCATAACCGACATATATGCCTTGCAATTTCATATCCAAATTTCAAATGCTTAGGTGGCTTAATCGGAAAATAGACTAAGCACCCAAACCGCGTAATTGTGAGACATCTGGCTCATATCTAGCTACTAATTGGTATGCAAACCGTGTTTGAGTGGCCATATGCCTCAGGGGTATCAATGCAGCATCATTGAAAATATCATACCCCTACGCAGAACCATGAAGTTACACATTATCAAAGTTCGAGTAATTACTTGCAATCGTTTAACGATGCCATTTTGGGTATGAACATAAGCCATTAGATCTTCAACTTCAATTCCTAAAGTCATGCAAAAATCATTGAAAGTTTTCAATGTAAACGCTAGGGCATTATCTAGTAGAACCAGTTTAATTTATTAATTCGGATGATGGACCCTCAATTTAATTATTTGGATGAGAAGTTAGGGAAATTCTACATTTCTCGTGAACAGTGAACAGACGTAGGACCATCTTATTGATGCATAAACCAAAACCATGAAATATTTACTTTATCAACATACTGGTTGGATTGGTCCATATATATCATCATAGATTCTCGATAAGAAATCTGTAACATGTTTGGTGGGCTTTACATGAATCGGCTTGAGATGCGTTACAATATAGCAAGCTTGGTATGTTTATTCGGCATACTCAAGCAATCTTTTCCTCCAAAAGGATGCCAATGCGATGTTGTCATGGTTCTAAGCAACATGTTTCGACACGTGTCTCAATAGGTCATGCAACAGCATATATGTGCTCCCATCGATCAGCTTCTGGATTATTCAGGATCAAGTGCATTGTAGTAACAAATAATCCGCTTGAAAGACATTTTAGCTTCTCCAATACATGCTTTTGATTTTAGAGATTCGATGGCGTGTAAAGGTAATCCATACTATTTTCATAGGCAGTTTCAATATAATATTCGTTAGCTCAAATATCTATAAATTTTAGCAAGGTATGATTGGACATCAGGGAGTATAAAGCCTCAGATATCGCTATAGGAGCGCCATTGGTCAACGCAAATACGGCTTTATCAAAACTTTTGATGAGGGAGGACTAGTTCAAAATTGTTGTCAATGAGGGTTTTTAAGCATGAAGTTGATTAAATATTTTTCAATCTTTTAAGATAATTAGCAGCCTCACTAGTCATGTCCAAAGGCTGAATAATTTAAAGTTGACCGCACGTTCAAAGGAACATGTTCAAAAAAACTTTAACTTATTCCAAGAACTATTGAAGAAAACATTTTCTATAAATCAAAGCAAAACCATAATCCAAATGGACACATTTATTCATTATAGGTTACACATATTCCTACTTTATTATTAAAGTAACTAAAAAGTACTAATCCAACTCCATTTTCGCAATAAAATAAGCAGCATCGAGAGTTTTTGATGGGTTAAATTTGATCACATATGTCTTAGGGTTTTTTTCCTCACGATAGCTTTAAACTTGTTTGGCAAAGGTGGCAAGTTCACTGCCAACGATCCGTACCACCACAATGATAACATATGTTTGGCTTGAAGGCTATACTGGTTGATTGGCCCCGTTGTTGTTCCTTTCTTGAGGCTATCTTACCTCAGAGCAACAGATCCTTGATTCGATTAATAGCTCAAAGCTCACTTGACTGCTCAAGTTTTAGGCTCACGCTAGTTTTGAGAATGATGAGACAACTAGCCCTTGTCTCAATTCTCGACTTGTGTAAGATGTGCACAAACAACATTAGCCTCTAGTAATGGAATTGGATTCGCATCAGTTAATCGAAAGTTATTGTTCCACATTAAGATTTTATGTTTCTCATCGAGCAATAACTAGGTGATCAGATTATAAAATTTAGTAATTTTAAACTGATAGTACTGCTTCTGGAGTAAGTTAACTGAGCTAGAAAAGGCGGTGTGTGTTTTCTCTAACAGGTTATCACTAGTTAACGTCTGTCACAGTACTGAATGAGAGCATGGATCCTACAAACTTTCATATTATAGTCAATAACTGTTTTAAAGTCTCGGAATCATAGGTTAAGCCAAACATAATGAGCTTCTGACGGCCAGATGATTTTCTATGGGTTAAATCTATTTTAAGGAGTCTCATAACACCTATGGTAAGGTGATTGTCACGAACTCAGTTTTTATAAATTCAATCATGTGGCGGCGGAATAAAATAATCGCCTTGGACATCTAAGTGGTTCTGGATGTCTTGAGACCAATCAAGGTAATTCTTACTAGTAATGTTTGGAAAGTCCAGTTTAATTGATATGATTTCTGCAACCGGAGAAACTTGATTAGTATATTATTATATAAAAATTGACTGGTTCATATGTTCGTAATAATATTTACATATGAACATAATTTCTTGTTTGAAAATTAACTAATTCAAAACATGTAATTATGATTTTGATAGAAAAAAATCTCATTGATCTATTTGAAATTGACTGGTCGATATAGCAATGTGATCTTCTGTTCATCGTTTTGGCATACATGTGAAGGGAAACATAAAAGGTTAGGATTAAACATCAAAGAATATCTTTATGTATATTTACCGCTATATATACTTCTATTTTTTCGATTTAGTGTTTTATCATTATCAATGAAAAATAAAATCTGATGCATATAAAAAAATACAATTTTTCTTGACATAAGATTGATTAGAGTTTATGCTAATAGTTATTCGTAACTTACTTGAGGAAAAAACTCACCAAACAGTTTAGGAATCAACCAACGAAGAAAAGAAATTTACTGAATATTTTTGGATGTAGAAAGATGTTTGTCATGCTTCCTTCATGTTCTTCAATCTGAACATCGATAATGTATTGTAAACAAAGCTAACTATTAACTTAATTAATGGTGCAATAGAGACAAAACGTAGAAGGAAAGAAGACTCGTCTTTATTCAGATGGAGAAGAGAGATAGATACATTGTGTTGCAGCTGTAATACCTTTACACAATAAGAGATGGGAATTCAAAGAGTCTCCTGTCATGGAATTCGAGAAGTCTAGTTACAAGATTGGATGAGTTTTTAGTTACGGAATTTGAACAATCACTTCGTTCCACTCCATTATGTGATTAAATTTATAACATGCACAGCAACACAAATTGTTTGATTTTTTCCCTTTTTTGTAATTTACACATGAAACTACATCTGATGAATCAGATCGGATGCCTAGATAAGGAAACCAAAAGCCCAATAGATCAGCAAAAAAGGTACAACACTTTTCGTGGACTGAAAATCCCAGAAAAAGATCGGCACTCCGCTGTGAATCACTTTATAGCGTCAGCTCACTTTCACTTTTCTCTAAATCGACATAAATTGCATAAAATGATTAAAAAGGGGCATGATCATGACCAAAAGGAATCGATTCCACCATCATTTTACATCAGTCTGAGGAGTTGACCCAAGATTCCGACAACAAATCAAAAGATATGAAAGAATCAAAAAGAAGTAAAAATTTCAGGAAGAATCGAGAAAGTTACCGATCCCTGGATCCGTGTCTATGATGACCTTCTCTCGAGATCCGCCGTTAGTGCTCCCCATTCTCCTTTTTCCGTCGATGAATCCAACCAGGATTAGGGTTTTTTAAGGAGATTCAAGAAGAAGAAGAAGAAAGGAACCGGAGAATTCAACGAATGTCTTGCTTTCTCCTATCTTCTACTTATGTTAACCCACTCAAATCTGTTTCCAACTTCGTCGCACCCGCCGCCCTCGTATTTATATGGTCAGCCAAGTGTCATCGCATACAGCTCAGCCCGAGATCTTCCAGGCTACCCCTCACAGTCTTTTTGCCCGTTTATTGGTTACTGTATTTTTTTTTAATCTACGGAAACTTGGCTAAGCACACACAAGGCCCACACCCTTCAGGAATCGATCCTTGACGTATCATCTATATTACAATTGAGAGCTGTTTTTGAACTTTGTCCTATGTGGTAATGTCACATCAAGTTTTGGAGGGAAAATTTTTTGGGTTGGGAGAAAATTTGTTGGGAGAATACAAAAGCTTTTCTTATTGAAATTGGCAACATCATCACTTAATACTCTTCATTCAAAAATGACCCAAAAAAATGAGACCCAAAAAAAATACAGCGAATGTGCATTCAAAGAGGCGGGTTGAGTTTTTTTGGGCGTCAAGCAGAGGTCTAACCAACCTAACCGCGCCGAAGGCGCCCGCTAAATTTTTTTACGCTAATTTGTTGTTCTTTTAAATTTTGGCTGTAGAAATATTTTTTAGGGGACAGATTTCGCGGAAAAAAATATTAAATGCACCGTGCCCGCGGACACGGGCTATAACTAGTGTTTTTTTATAAGGAGAAACATTATATTGGATTTTATTCTTTAACGATACATATCCTATTATGTGACATAGTTTGAAAGGGATTTACTTTGCGGACCTAACGTTTTGCTCTGCTCACATACCTCTTAAATTTTTTTGAACATTTTAAAAAACTTGAAATACTCTGGTCAAAAATTACTCTGCTCACATACCAAATTACTTGTCGCACACATCCGTCCCAAAAAGTACTCTCGGCACGTACCAAATTAACCAGCGAACACAACAGGTATGCTAAAATTACTCCGCGCACATACCAAATTACTCATCGCGCACAACCTCGCCAAACCGCACACAACATGCAAAAAAATTATTACGCACATATACAAAATTACTCACAGCGCACAATAGGCAAAAAAGAATTACTCCGCGCACATACCAACTTACTCACCACGTACAATGCAACCCATTTTCTCAACACAAACAGAGGTGTTTCATGCAACAATTTTCTCAAAGCGCACAGATCTAGTCGCAACGCGCGAAAGCAAACGGTTAGGTTTTGATTTTTTTTCTCCAAAGAATCTTGGATCTCAAATGACATCCAAAAATTTGTTGAAAGATCAAAAGAATGTGCATTGCGAAGATTTAGATATTTTTGTGACCTAAAATTGTTGAACGAACCGTAGAATGAATCGAATCATTATTCAATCGGTATGTGCGCGGAGTAAAAGTTTAACTGGTACATGTGCGAAGCAAAACGATGGGTACGCAAAGTAACTGAAAATTTTAAAGTTTCAATTTCAAAAGAATTAGGGTGCTGAGTATCAACTTTAAGTTTCCCAAAATTAAAGCTAAGTAGGTCAAATTATAGTACATTGATTCTTAGGCAATGCAAAATAATAAAACTATTAGTTAATTCAACCATGCAAACTTGCAATGCATTTTGGCATCAAATGACACCTGGCAATACTTATGGTCTGGGGCTATATACACATCAAATTGAGGTTTATGGAAGGGATGTTTCAAAAATGTCTAAAAATTGGAAGAGATATACGAAGATGTGATCATTGATGTGATTGTTTTTATCGTTTTAAACAAAAATACCTTCCAATGCTTCCATGCAGCTCAATTTGAGGTGTATATAGTTCCAGCATATTTCTCAGGTGCAAAACAATTAACGAACTACTTATTAGGGGGAGATTAGTAAGAAGCACATGTGTGTATATTTCTTTTCATTAACTCTCCTCGAATGTCCTTTGTTTTTTTTGTTCTTTAATTTATATTTAATACATACTGAGAAAGATAGCAATAACCTAAAACAATGGAATTTTGCAAGCGAGAAAATGCGAGTAAGCCGGAAAATTTTTATACGACTAGATAAACGAGCAAAATCCTTCCGTTTATTTGGAAAATGATTGTTTGGTATTAAAATATGATAATCAAAATGACCAAATCTGACTGTCGGGAAAAAAAAGAGGAGGTTAATCTAGCCGACATCCAAATTGCTTATCGCCAAAATTGACGGTTTGCTTTTATATTAGGCAGGGACTCTATGCACCTCAAAATGAGGTGCATAGAGGTGACATCGGCCTAAAATAACAAAAATTTGATGGAGAGATAAGACATTGTGACTGATTTTAATGTTTTTATTTCTAATTTTGGCATCTTGTCACCTCCAAGCGTCTCAAACTGAGGTGTAGATAGCATTTCTCTTATATTATGGCCTCCCAATCGGAATATTCTTTGTTCGTTTCGAAGAATCTATAGGAACTAGCGGACCTTGGTAACCTAGAGATGATATTATTTTTATAATTAGAAGCAGTGGGAATCCATACGCATATGCTCATTCCCCGTTGCTGCCTCGCCGTCACCGTCATTTTTGTCGCATGCTTTTTGTATTTTGTTGTCACGGCTGAATTGAAGGGCAGCATTTTGTGTAGTGTATAGCGAGGAGATAAAAATGGTAAAAATGGAATTTACTCCAGGATAGAAGATGTATTAAGATAACGACAAACTTGGAAATAAAATGTAATATCTTCAGCATTTTGGGTAACGTGATTAGCAGCACTCACAGGCCGGGTCGGGCTTGCTTTGAGTTGCATATGCCAAACCCGAGTCGAGACGCCGGCAAGAGCTCGCATAGCTCGACGCAAGCGAGTGCAGCAACAGAAAAAATGGGGAAGCACGGGAAGAAGCAGAGAAATGCCAATGCTTCTTCAAGATCTCGGCGCGTCTCTCGTCTCGGTGAAGACGATGACGTCGACGACTCGTTGCCTTCATCGGCTTACAACCTCCCTTCACAAAACGACGAAGAAGATGAGGAGGAGGATGAAGAGGAAATTGACGAAGAAACTGAAGGGAATGGACCTGCACCTTCCAAATTCGATCTCTATCAGAAATCAGTTCAGGTTCGGCTTTTGCAAAACTCATTCTAGATTCTTGGAATGTTTCTTGATTTCGATCCTTTCGATGATTGGATTTTCAGTCGCCAAAGGGGGACATTAGTTACTTGCAGAAGTTCTTCCTGATGTACGTCGGCGGCAGATTCTCCCTCCGCTTGCAAGAAGATTTCTGCGGCACTGCCTTATTAAGGTGCGTTAATCGACTAATTTTCAGCATCTTTTTCGAGTTTTCTCTTTGAATTTGTTAAATTGGTCTAGGGTTTAGGGTTTAGTAATGACGAGAAAATCCCCGCGGTCTTTTTTAAAAAAGAGAGTGAGATGATTTTTCTACATTATGATTGAATTAACTTCATGTTATTATCTTGTATTTGTTATCGATTGGTGATGTAATGAGCTTTCAACCATAGAAGTTTAGCATGTTGATGGATAAAGATTATCTTCCCATTATTTATTAATATTTGTTTAAATAAGTGTTTCGATTTAGATTACATTAGAGCTGTTGGCAGTGATGTCTTAATGGTAGTTATAACAAACAAATGGTATGTTATGCATCGACCGGGAATTGACTGTGGTATCTAAAGAGGAATGCTATATCTACACATGCAAGAACATTTGGGTGACATGCTCAATAAAGTACATCCTTCATTGTTTTCTTTTTTCCCGCATGTGCATGTCAGCATGCCACAATTGTCACCGTATATGCTTCCATTCTTCATAGGTGCTTCCTCCAAAATGTTTGTACACAAGGCATTCCAATTTTAGACAATTGGCTGAAATTCAAAATTCTTCTGCTACCTTGTTTTGTGTGAGGCCGTCTGTTTATTTTGTTTTTATGTGGATCACGGGGTAAGCTTTCATTCAACTGTCGTGGATCTACTCCGAGCTTACTGTAACTGCTACAATCTTCCACTATTTGTGTTCTATTGAGAAAATCATTCTTTATTTAGCCTGATTCATGAATGCTTTGCTTTTGGGTGATATAATATTTTAGAAATATATCTCATGTTCTTTGGTGGATCAGAAAAGTTTCTGTGATCGTTAAATTGTAGTATGACAGTGTTCTTTCAGTAGATATCATATGCTCTAAGTGTAAGATGGTGTGTGCTTTCTTCCACATGAGAGGGAGCATAATTACTTTTGAGCTTGAAAAACATTGTTAGCACTCATCTTAACATGTTAATTTGGCTAACTTAGTTTACTGACATGCTAGAATGTGTATATTCCGTTTCATCTCTTTGATTTGTTGTTGCTGATGATGCTACCATGATTAGACTTCAGCCAAGAGTAAGGCTCAAATGGGTAGGCAACATGTAGATTTTAGCTTGGAACAAAATTGGATTTTAGGATTAAGACCATATCCAACTTATGCATATGACATGTGAGGTGGAGATGGCTGTTCTTTGAGTATGATACAGCTGTGTTTAAGGAGTATGTGTAAGAATATGTTCATACCCAGTTACTTTGGTTTAATTTGACTGTGCTCAGTAAAAGATACAGGGAGAACTATGTGACTGTGTGACTCATAACAGGGCTATGGATCTTTGATGGAGTACCTACAATGCTTATTCTGGTTAGATATATTGTTCTAGTTTGTTATTCGCTATAATTTTTCACCCAACACACTTAGTAATCCCATAAAACGCTCTTACATGACAGAAAGGAGCATACTAAAAGAGGAAACAATGCTAAAAAGATAGCAAGGACCAATGATTGTCTATCACCATCACTACTACCAATAAATGTGTTTGCACCAAATAACATTACCATTACATTTTTTTCCGTAACTTAACCTTTTTTTATTTTTATTTTTTGGATTTTTGAGGATTGTGACTCATGTCCTTAAGTCGCTTTCGTACTGAGCTCTAATCGTCCACAATCTTTCTCGGCTTTCCCGTTCAGAGGCAATGGTATTGAGAACAAAGATCTTCTAACGTTTCTTCTAACATGGTTGAGTGTCATTTTACCCTTGCTAGATTGATGACAAGCCCACCCAATATGACATATGTTATAGGCCTCTCAATACATGTAAAAGCTTCTATCCATGGTGTCAATGAACCCTTCCATTAGTTTATCTTCTGTTAACATATCTTTCAGCTTCATAATTTGAACCACAAATGCATGCTATATATACACATTTTAGTCCTTTCATTTTCCAACGTTGATCATGACATATTAAAGATTATATGCATCAACAGTTGTGAATGGCTAAGAAGTGATTCCAGAAGGACAGCTGTGGGCTTAGATTTGGACCTTGAGGCGCTGAAGTGGTGCCTTGAAAACAATTTAACTAAGGTAGGATCTGATGGATATTCTAGGATGTTCCTTTATCATGGTAACGTGTTGCAACCTGGCAAAGCCTCTTTAGTCAAAAGCATGGTTCAGGATCTCAGAAGACTTGAGATTTCTAGTGTTCAAGATGATAGCTCAGAAACTATAGATCAGGGTATACCATCTAATTCTACCATTCAAGTGAACTCTACCATGGAAGAGGCTGTGCTGCCTGCGAGAGACATCATATGTGCATTCAATTACAGTTGTTGTTGCCTCCAAAGCCGAGATGATCTGGTATTGTACTTTAAGCATGCCCTTTGTTCCTTGTCTAAACGGGGTGGTATATTTGTAATGGACCTATATGGTGGTACATCATCAGAGGGCAAGTTACGGCTCCAAAGGAGATTTTCTAACTTCACTGTAAGTTGCCCTTTTCTCTATATACAAATGAGATTTCTATTCTCTATTTTTTTTTCTTTTTTTAAAATGTGGCCGCATTTAAAATCAGACACAGATGGTATTTACGTTTACATCCACCTAAGTGCTTATCTGTTTCATAGAAGATAGAAAGTCCAATTTCATTGCTTCTGGGGTAAGGAATATAATCTCTGTTACCTGGTTATGTTTAAGCTGGATTCTTCAGTAGCAAACAATCCATATGTGGTTCCTTCTTTTCATTGCCAAAATTTGAATAATGGGGTAATTCTAAAAGCTTGGTACCTTCTAAGTTGTTCAGATACTGATCGATTTGCTACCTTGTGTGCAGTATGTCTGGGAACAAGCAGCATTTGACATTTTAAATCGTAGAACAAGAATCAGTCTTCACTTCCAACTTGAAAAGAAGCAGACGCTAAAGCATGCATTTTCTTATGACTGGCGCTTGTAAGTTACGCTCTCTTTTCTTCAATCTCAGTAATGCATGCATAACCACCTTTGACTCATAATTTCTTGATGGATATAGTAGGATAGTGGTTCTGTCTGTAAATATATGCTCTTTATTCTATATTGATTTGGGGGCTATCATTGCATATAAACAGATCTGAGTACGCATTTCCTTCTTTTTCCTTTTCTGGAAAAGCGTCCTTTAGTTTTATGTGTATGAACTGGATACTCCTACTCATGGCATTGTTACTGACGAGTCTTGCGAGTGAATATATATTGGTCTCATATTTGTCCTATGGGACAATTTAGGTATCTTTTGGAGCTTTATACTGGAAAAGGGGCACTCTGACCAAACCCAAAGATTTGGTAAAAGTTATTGGTTTCTTTATATATGACCTTTATTAAAGATGCACGGTGAATTCATACCTGCAAAGTACCATTTCTGACTCTCATATACTTGTTCATTTCTCTAATGTTTGGTGCTTTTTCAAATGTAGACATGCTTTGAGCTAAGTTATATGGCTTGATAAGGATGCAAAACATTCACATATATTATGAAGTAAACTAAAAATGTCCATTGCCTGAAGATAGTGTTACTTTGTAGCCATGAGCTTAAAGGGAGAGTTCTTTCTTCGTTAAGCTTATATGTGTAACCAAGTTTTGATGCGTCTCTCCAGCTTGTCCAGTTATAGAAAATTGGAGGGCAGGAATGACCTTCTATGGATCCAGAAAGTTGTAAGCACTGTTTAGGTATCTTTTGGAGCATTATGGTGGAAAGGGGACACTCTAACCTGTTGGGTTTTGGGTACGCCCATGACGGGTTTGACCCAGGAGGTAAAACGTAAATAATAAAATATTTAGAGGCTTATGTGCAAATTCAATTAACGTTAGTAGATAATTGAAATTAAGAGAAGTTAAGGGTTCCTAATGCAAAATTGATATCCTAACTATCCTACCGTTGGAAAGATACGTTGTAAAAACAACGTTAAGTTTCTAACGTAAACTTCTCTCCCACTATTCCCATTTATACTACTGTGAGTCTACGTTCTCAGATGTACAGAAAGTTTATGGTCTTTCTCTCTCAAATAAATCTCCAAAATAAGAAGAAGAAGAAGAAACAGAATGGTAATCTTGGTGGTGATATTGTGTTTCTTGGTGGTGATATTGTGTTTGGTTTTCTCGTGATTTCAATCCCGATCCAAAGCATTGTAATTGCTCTGCTTGATCTCATTCCGCTGTGTAGAAGGTGAAGTGTTCATCCTCTTCTTGAAATTTTACATAACCAAACCCAAAGAATTTGATAAAAGTTATTGGTTGTTTTATATATGACCTTTATTAAAGATGCACGGTGAATTCATACATGCAAAGTCCCATTTCTGACTTTCTCATATACTTGTTCATTTCTCTACTGTTTGGTGCTTTTTTAAATGTAGACATGCTTTGAACTAAGTTATATGGCTTGACAAGGATGCAAAACATTCGCATATATTATAAAGTAATCTAAAACCGTCCATTGCCTGAAGATAGAGTTGCTTTGTAGCCATGAGCTTAAAAGGAGATTTCTTTCCTCGTTAAGCTTGTATGTGTAACCAAGTTTTGTTGAGTCTCTCCAGCCTTAAATTGTCTAGTTATGGGAAATTGGAGGGCAGGAATGACCTTATTTTGATTCAGAAAGTTGTAAGCACTGTTTCTTTAAGAACTTGCTTGTACCAATGCTTGTTGGATTTTAGAATGTGCTTCCCTAGGTTATAGCTTCATTAGACCTTGGCCCAATCCTGTGATCAAGTTTTTTTTTGCATTGTTCTGTCGTGGGGTATTATGCCATGATAATGCTGGGTAATCCCACCATGAAGTATATGTATTAGTTTTTATTCAAATAACAAAGTTTGAAATGCACTAGCAAACATACACCCCTTTCCTCTTTGCTTGTAGTGACAATTTAAATTTTTCGTTAATTTCCCGGGGGACTATCCTGAATGTTTCCGGCTTTTGTAGGTGGTCACTACCAGAGATTAGGGACTGTTTGGTCGAGGCTGGTTTTCAGTCAGTTCATTTTTGGATGAGGGAGATGCCGAACACCCAAGATTGCGGGAACTCTGCAGAATACCATGGAAGCCGTGATGCTAAATACGAAGAGATGTCATCTTTTGAACAGCTTGATGCATGGAATGCATATATTGTTGGTGTGGCAAACATGTAGCTGTGGTAATATCATGCAACTTCTCACCGAGGTATACAATTCTCATCGTCTGCCCCTTGTTATGCTTGCGAGTGGAAAGTTCATTTTAAGCACTTTCACCCTCTGGGCATTTGTTCATAAACTAACATGAAACTCATCTGAAGCGCTCCCATCATGCTCATATGTTTGATATTAATCATGTCGTTTACATTTCTATGTGACAATTTGGAGGTCTGTCTTGAAGTTGACACGGAAAAATTACCAGAGATTGCTTGGCAGAAACCCTAAATCAATGACATTGTGTTGGTAGTTTCAAAGTCACTATTTACATTTACATGTAGATTTCCACAAATTCTTCTCTATCTCCATCGTTGATTAAGTGTGCTTTATCTTGTTTGGTGGGTTAAAATTTCTTCATACGTTGAACCATCTTCAGAAAAGTAGGTTAGCCTCTTCGTCCAACGTCAGTCTCAGAAGTGCACAGTGTATGTAGTAGGAGCAGCCCTTGTAAATACAAATGAGAGCAGAGTCAAATATCAAACGATTGCGTGTCATCTTTGATATGAATTAGATACAAGACATCTCTTTTTATAAACTATGTTACATTTGATAGCCAACCCACTTCAGTTAATAGTGTTGGATATTTGGTCATATTCCAATAAAGTATAGTTTTTGTTCCACGTTGGAAGGTATAACTCTCTTGTTGGAGTTTATAATAGACTTCTTCTTAATGAGCTATTAGACTTGGTATATGGGCTAGGAATGCGGGAAGCTCACGGGCGCATGAGCCCAGGCAGGGGCCGAGCTCAAATCGGGTTGGGCCGAATGGAAAATGTGGACGACGGATCCAAAAACCCTTAGCGTGTGTGCGCCGGCGTCGCGCATGTGCATGGGGCTGAATTCCAACAGCCATTTAATCGCTGTTTAACTTTGCAAGAGCCATTTTCTCATTGATGGCTGAATTCCAACAGTCACATTTTCGCTTCTGCCTCTGCGACCAGCTGTTCCTCTTCATCTTCCCATGCGACCGAATAATAGTTGCTGCTCGTTGGAGCCTTGTATTGTGTGTGCACACTTACAAGGCCGTTGCCGTTGAATCCTGACGGATTGCTGCTGGACCTTTCTTACACCGAGTATTCCCTCCGCGGGGCGGAAATCTACTCTTAAGGACAGTGTCTAGCACGCCTCGATTGATAAGTCTATTCCTTTCTATGTTTTTTAAATAGCATCATCCTTCTTATCATCTAAGATATTTTACAACAGGTAGATTATCAGTCCAATGGCAGCACCAGCAAATGCAATAAAGTACAACCAATTTTGCTGGAATGAATGTTTTAGGAGCACGATGAACATTATCCATGCAATATGGTTTTCTTTTTACACCACGGAGTGAAAGGTATTGTAACTGGTTTCAAAATGAGTAAACTGAGTTTCTAGATCCTACTTACATGACAGTTCGAGTGATCGACAAGATAATCTAAACCCCCCTCCTCCGTCTTCATATGGTAAACTCTATAAGCACGAGCTACCTGTCTGGCTTGATCTGCTGTACCAGTTAAGCCTACTAAATCCGAGTGAAGTACTGCCCAACAGAAAGCAAGGTTCTCAATGTATTGAAAAATAGAACAATTAAGAGAGAGCAGGATTAATAATTTGATATATTAAGTAACTGACTTTAATAAAATGTCTGCGCTGAATTCGACATAAAAGATAATCCATAATACAGCTAGGCAGAGAAAAAAGATCCATGAACATGACCCAATGAGCGGGGATGAAGGATTGCATGCTATTATTGTTTGTTGTAGTTTGTGTCTTAAATCACTGAAGGAGAGTTCTGGAAGCACACCTTTGACATAACCATGCACTTGCTCAACAGTATCTCTCTGCGGATCAACTGATATCAAAACATGTATAATGTCTATGCCGGCCTTTCCTCCTACGGAAAACATGAGAAGCTTCATTTAGCGTGCTATGTCATAAGAAAAAATTCTCCATATGTAATCGGAAATCAAGAACAATGAGAATGAATGGATGAAGGAGGCAGCGAAGCCGAAGCGATAAAGTCTTTACATATCATTTCATTATGGCGAGGGATCCTAAACCCAAAGAGATGTCAGATGCATTCAGATTGGATCTTCGGGAGCGAAGAAGCAGATGCCACGGAGACCAGGGTTTTGATCTTCTCAGGCACTTGAAAATTGTTCTTCCCTAGCTCGCATGATCGGAGCCTTTGAACTGGTGGCCTCGAGGGCTAAGCCCTTTCCTTTGTCAAGGGTACACTTATACCCCGAGAGCTGAGTGATATGTGGCACGTCATCGGAGCGTGAATGCTCCTCAGCCTAAGAAACTTCATCCGTGCTGTCGGTGGAGGGTTCAGCCGACGTCGCCTCTGGACACCGAGAACTAAGCAGAACTGCGACGACGTGGCTGTCAGGTTGTTCTATCTCAGCACGGTCCATCTCAGCCATCAATCTAGCCCCTTTAGAATCTGAGGAAGAAGAAGATGAAGGATGCATAAAAGAGAGAACTACCTTACAACAACGATGGCGAATTCAGATGAAGAAGAAGAAAGCAGATGGATGAAGGATGCATAAAAGAGCGAACTACCTTACAACTAGGGGTGGCAAACGGGCCAGGTCGGGTCGTGTTCGGGTCGGGTCAGATTTGACCCGACTCGGATAGGGGTAAACCCTAACCCGACCCGAATTGAAGTCGGGTCGGGTTCGGGTTAACCCGTCGGGTTAAGATTTGAATTATACACAACTGCTCCTTTTTCGGGCTAACCCGTTGGGTTAACATTTGAATTATTCACAACTGCTCTTTTTTCGATGTCTGGCTATTTGTTAAGAGCCTCCAGCAATTTATTAAGTGTTGCATAATTTTCAGCAGCTCGTTGCTTAAACCGCACTGATGACAGCGAGGAAGTATAATTGACGAATGTAATAAAATTAACTAAAAAGTTGTAGGTAAATGGAATTGAATCCAAAACCTCTTAAAGAAGAGGACAACAATTCAAACCGTACAAGCACAACTCCCCTTGCAACTGTGTGTTGAAGTTATTATATAAATTTATATATATATAGAGGATGTAAACCGGGTTGAATTCGGGTCATCCGAGTTGACTGGCTAAACCCATACCCGACCCGGATTTTATCTGGGTCGGGTCGGGTCAACCCAGATTGGCCCCTATCTATACCCGGTTAAGGATGCCGGGTTCGGGTCGGGTCGGGAAGGGACGAGCACATTTTGCCACCCCTAGTTACAACAATGATGGCAAACTCAAACAAAAAAGAAGAAAGCAGAAGCGAGAAGGAGCAGAAATTCTTTAGAAAGCAGAGGACGGGTCTTCTTGAGCCCTCGTTGTCTATTTATACAAGACTGCACTTCCCTTGAGGCAAGCTCAGTTGTCCAATCTCGAACATGTGTCGACATCTCAAAGTGGCGACCCTTCAAATTCTATGCTCTTCTAGGGCACAAACCTTAGGGCATGTAGCTTTGGCGGCCTACATTAAATGCATTGTCTAGACTGTCGTGCACATCCAATCCATACGTGTCACATCATTCGACCTCAACCACCATGTCGGTTGAGCTAGGGAGATGGGGGCCATTGATACAGCCATGCGTCGACCCAGTGACTGCTCAGTTATTTATCTCAAGCCGACAAGCCCAGTAAAGCCCACGACCTCGGCCCAACAGACTAGAGACCTGCACGTGAGGCCAACCGACTCTTCATGTAAGATGACAGCCGAGTTGACCATTGTGCTTCATCATCAATGCCGACTGTTGGGCTCCATCATCAATGCATGCATTCAATTAACGACCGTTCAACTTGTCATCAATGGCGATGGCTCAGATCTTGTCACGCCCCGCTTCCCATTCTACCGGGAGCGAGGACGCGAGCGGGTCCGCGATGTGCTTAAAACAAGGAGGAGTACTTTTTTTTTCTTTCTTCTTTTTTTTTCTTCCTCCTTGGCTTAAACACACTAAGCGTCTGTATAAAAATTGCAGATCCTTGCTTGCAAGTTTAAGAAGCAGCTCAAACAACATTATTACATATCCAGTGTACATTAATTAAGATACAGCTTGGCCTAGTATGGCCAATACAAACAAAGTACACGAATTACATTAATCAAATATATATGTAAGTGCTGACGCGAAGGTAAAAGTCTAGTCTTCTGTGGGTAGATACTCCACGTAGCCTTCGAGCACTGGCTCGATTCCTGCAGTAGTGTCTTCAAAGAACTCACTATCGATACCTGACGGACATTTCGTAAAACAACAAAATGAAATGTCCGTCAGCGAGGTTTACTCGGCAAGATAATCTCAAAACCAAAATGTTGGACATTTTAAAATTAAACAATGATGCACTTTAAAGACAAGCAATAAGCTTAATTTACAAATGAGCAATAAAAGAGATAAAGCAGTTTAAAGTAGTTAAAACAGTTAAAGCAGTTAAACATTTGCAACCTGTAGCAATTTCAATAACAATTTGCAATACTATCAGCAACCTGTGACAATTTAGCATTTAATAAACACACTGTAGCGACCTGCAGAAAAGATGTTAGAACAATAGTCAATAACCAGTCTATCCTAGTGATAAGTCCATGTCCAAGAGTACTAGAGATAACCAACATGCAGCCTGCGACGGGAGCAACTCCGAGGCTTACCCACCGTTCCGATATGGCAACGGTCAAGGTTCTAACCCCCGTAATGTGTTGGAGGTAATTTAGTATGGCGCATCCAGTCATTCTGTAACACTTGTGATCATAGACTACCCCAATCCCAGGTCGAGTCATGTGGCGGTCAAAAGAATGTGTACTATCTGTCTATTATTGAAATTCCATCTTCCATCTATATTATTAAAGTTCCATCTTCCATTCAATATTGTTGAAGTTCCATCTTCCATTCAGTCAATTCAATCTCGGTGTTCCAATAGTCTGTACAACAGTCTCGTGAAAGTTCACAACTTCACGACTCGATTAAATGAAAACATCAGGATCACTTAAATAAATAAAAGAACGAGTAAGATATGATTTTAACCAAGCAAAAGAGTTTAAATTAGCTTTAAATACCTTCTAAGACTAGTAGTTATTTCTCAAGATTTTTAAACAATTTTTAAACAATTTTAAATAGCCAAAAAGCAATTTTAAATCAAGAAATGATTTTTAAAACATATGTTCAAGGAATTGTTTAGAGCAAAACGAACATCAGAATTCTTCAAACAAGGTATCAAAATGATCGTATTCACTAGTACTACGACATATATTTTTATCGTACGTAAGTGCACGTAAAAATCACAGATTACGAATTTTAAAAGGATTTTTAAAACAAGAATTTATCATTACAACATATCTTCAAAGATTTATTCCGGGCAAACCGTATGTCGGAATTCTGTAAACAAGATGTCAAAACGATCGTATTTACAAGTACTGTAACATATATTTTTATCAGACGTACGTATACGTAAAAATTGCAAGCTATGAATTTTAAAAGAATTTTAACCTATTTAAGTTTTGCCTTTAAAAATTCACTGTGAGAAATATACTTGCCTGATGGAGATGAAACTAGCGCCAATGGATCCGTTTCGACGTTTCTGATTTTCTGGGACTAGTCTCGCAATTTTCTGAGCCCTATATTTCAAGTTATGGATTTTATATCATTAATCCCGATTTATAATTATTTAATAATACGAAAATACGAATTTCACTCCGTATTTACAAGTTTGCCATCGAGGCAAACACGCAGCCGATGCTTACCGTCGTCGGAGGAGCTGTGCTCAGCGGCGGAGGCGGCGACCGGGGGCACGATGGCGGAAGGGGTCGGAGGAGCTGTGCTCAGCGGCGGAGGCGGCGACCGGGGGCACGATGGCGGAAGGGAGCGGACGACGGTGGGGAGTGCGAGGCAGCGACGGCGAACGGCGAGGTCGAGGGCGTCGGGGACGGCGGCGGGGAGCTCGGAGCTACTCGGGGGCTCTGGCGGCTCTCCGGAGCGTGGCGGAGCGGCGAGAGTGAACGAGGGCGGCGACGGGCTCGTCTGCAGGCTGTCGAGGCGTCGGGGGTCGGGCGGACTCAGGCGAGCGGCGGTCGGAGGTCTTGGGGCTCTCGGACGATGGCGGGGTGCGGTGGAGTGACGGCGGAGCTCGGGGGCGCGGAGCAGCGCTGTGGGTGGCCGTGCCGGCGATGTGAGGGCAGTCGGGGACGGCGGAGCGCGGGTCGGGGGTCGGAGGGCGACAGTCTTGGCCTCCGGGAGAGAGAGAACGGGAGGGGAGAGTGAATTGGAGAGAGGGGGAGGGTGGAGAGCGTGGGGTACGGGCCTGGGTGATTTTCGAACGAAGATTAATAAGAGGAAGTGAGAGAGACTGTATGGGTGAGGGTTAATACAAGGCAGAGGGTTTATATAGGTATTATAATGGCAAACTTGTGATTAGTGGGGGTAGATGAGGGGGTAGATGGAAGGTTAGATTTGAACCATTTCAGATCTAATCAAGAAGAAGGGGGTAGATGGGATATGGATTAGGGTTAATTAGGTAATTAAGAATAGGTAAAACCCAATTAGTGAAAGTCTTTAGTGAAAATACAAAAGCGAAATTACGAAAATGCCCCTACTAGTAAACGTGTCCGAAAAATTACGAAAACATACCCACGGGACCGTATCGTCACGAGGATCGTGAATACGAAGACCGTTCTGGGATTTGAGCTACGGAGATGCTAGTTTTTGGCCAAAACGTTTAGAAAGAGGGTTTGCGGGTTCTCTATTGAAATGATATCAGAAAATTACGAAATTAATGTGGGGAGCCCTAAATGATCATATGATGCTGTTGCAGAAGTTTGAAAACGTTTTGAAGACGTTTGAATAGAAAATAAATTCATTGACCTAAAACTGCAATATCTGAAAACGAATTTTTATCAGATCTTTTGGAGGTATTTGATGAAATCTGATTTTACTAAAATACTCCATAACTAGTCTGGTACTTCAAAACATTTTTATAGGAAATTTTTGAAATCAGTTAAAACTCCTAACAAACCATTATAAAATAGTTTTTAAAATGAAATTACGTTAACTACGGTATTGTAAAAATACAGGTCGTTACAGATCTAAAGACAATTAAGCTCCTTAAAGGCTCGGACGTTATCATCTAACGTCCACTGCTTATAAGTAGCCTCTTAGACAACGAAGAAAAGACTTTTGGCTCATTTCACATTCTCATTCTCGGACAACCACCAAAGTCAGATACTCCACTCTCGGCATATGATTCACCTTACACATTTTCTCCATAGCTCGGTGTGAGAACTAGTGGACGATCTCCCAACAGGTCGGACATAATTACGTCGAGCACTCCTTAAGTCATTAACTGACTTAAGCACTGGAGGGGATTAGGTCGGACCCTATAACCGACCTCCCTAACGAGCTCTTTTTGTTGCAGCCAGCCTGGAGACAGCTCGAACCCGACTCCAATAACTCGGATCGGAGTCTATTCAGCCAGTGGTCAGTTCGCTTGGGGCCCAGTCAGCTGCCCACATCATCCAACGTCAGATGCTATGACCAAACCATTTTCCAACAATTTCAGTGGTGAGAAAACACCCGTAAACAGTAGCGGCAAAAGAGGGATGGGGATGAGGAAGGTAGTGGAGGATGGAGAGGAAGGGGATGAGGAAAGGGAGATATCGGCGGTGTTGACACGGCAGTGGGACGTTGAGGGGATACAATGACAGCGGCTAGCGATGGTGTGCGACAGAAGTAGAGAATGAGGATGAAGATGAAAGGGATAGTTTGAGGAAGTGATGGCGTGCGAAAAGTTAGAGAAACTGATTTTTATATAGCGTTGCCTGCTTGTGCCCCTACTGCCTTTGTTTCTTGTCCTTGCGATATTTAAGAGCAAAGGGGGCTTGTTTGTTTTTAGATTCTTCACGAGAATTTTAAAACCAATGAGCCAAGCATCACTGTTTAGCATGCATCAAAATTTTGCTTTATCAAAGCTCAGATTCTACATCGCATCAAGATTCCACAGCTCACCCTCAACCAACAAAACAGCCCCCATGTAGCATCCAGTGCATCCCCCAGGCATCACAGTTCTTGGAATTAACTTGCATTAAAACAGAAGCTATCACACTAAAAACAAAAAGAAGGGAAAAAAACATAAATTTTCTTCTTTATTATTATTACCTGGTAACCATTGCCTCCTCCTCCAACTCTTTTCTCTTGGGAGAAAAAGTTGCGCTAATTAGTCTACCCTTTCTTCATTCACCCATTTAAGTCCTTTGATCACAGTCAATTGATGTCCATTAAAGACCCTACAAGAAAACCATTGGAAAAACTTCTACTTTATATGAAATTTTGCTTATCAAAAACCTTGGCCGGCTGAAGTGCTTCTATACACTATGATCAATATTTCCCAACGAATTTCTGCATTATTTTGCATGATGCGCGATCCCTGTCAGTCAACTAAAACTTCAGCTCATCATGTTGGTTTTTCTTAGGGGGGCAACTGATATGGAGTAGTTGCTTCCAAGTCCTCCTTCGATGTCTCAGTGGTCGAAGTAGCATCACTTGCAATACAAAGAAAAGGAGAGTGAAGCTGGAATCAGTATACCAACAGTAGCTTCTTCATGCTTTCATATTAGATAAAAGAAATTACAGCCATGTCCTTTAAGTGTTGCGAGGCAACTTACTTCAACGAGTATAGGACCAGACCAACAGCCGCAAAAGCGAATGCAAGACAGTACAGCCAAGTTACCTGCAAGGAATTCCTTGTGATACGCTGAAAACAATGGTAATATAGCTTTTCATCTTACTGCGGGCGTAGAGAAGATTGAACCTGTTTTTCGTAAAAGTAGATGCGAATAAGCAATGCCCACATGTTAGATGTCAAAAGGGAGAGATTGAGTAGAGCTGCTCCACTCATCTGCAAGGCGACATCAAATTAACATTAGCCATTCACTGTTTCTGCCCCCTCAAAGATAATTTAGATCTCTCAATAATTCTACTTTGTGAATGCATAATTTTACATTTCTGAATCAAAAAAATTAACTGAAGTTCAGGAACAAGCAACACTCGAGGGTCATCAACTATAATTTTTATGATACAACATACTTCAGTGCGCAAGTACAAACCTTGAGAAGAAAAGCAGCCATTGTTGTGGTCAGAAATTGTGCTATTGCATAGGCAGCAAGCAGAGCTATCTGAGAAAAAAACAGCACACACAATTTTTTTTTTTAAAAACTGAGACATCAGAATATACCTCCTAATATGATTTTATGCTATGCCCTAATTAGGATGGTCATTCATAGTTGAAATATATCTCACTTGCACTCTTAATGTGTAACCAATTGACAAAATAAAAAATTGTGGTTGCTTGAAATTGGTACCTATGAAGCACGGAATCAGACACAGGACTACACGACATGGACACACAAACACGACAAATTCTTAAGAGGTAGCACACGACACATCGATATAACATTGTTTTGCATGCACATGTATTTATATATAACATACAGCAAAACCTATAGTGACTGGGATGTGTAACCAAAAAAGGAAACAATATAAAATTTCAATGACGAAAATCCATACCTTCTACTCGAGTTACAAAATCAAACAGAAAGATCCAAAATGATCATGTAATCAAACCCAACCTAGCTCAAGTGTCTTTGTTGACATATTACCCACTTACCTAAAAAGATTACTTCAATATTTTTATAAAATATGTGTAGCTCTAAAATGCCCGACACTAAATCATTAGGTTCCATATAAACCTGGCGCAACTCCCAACACAGATCTTTGTGGCAGTTTAGAAGAAGACACGGTTTCAGAGTGTCCAACGTGTGTTGGCAAAGTATTGGGCAAGTGTTGACGTACGACATGTGTCCGACACAAAACGGAGCTCATTATGTAAGTGTCCATACTTCATAGATTGGTACCACATGCCGTGACGGGAAGATGGAAAATGTAGCTACATATTAAGGAAATTCAACTAGTTAATGCATTTAAGTCTTGAATGCGTATAGATCAATAGACATTCAAAAAAACAAAGGAGCAAGGCATAATAAAGAAAGACAATAGCATAAATAGTAAGTAAAATGTCATCTGAGGAAACAATCAGCCTTCAATTAGAAAGTTTATGCAGTGGAAGATTACTTACTAATGTTGGGGACCACTTCACTGATGCAAGATCCTTCCTCTCAAATATTGATCTAATATAGCACGGAATTAAAGGTGTAACACATACAATTAATTTACATAAAAACTGTTTGGATAAGAATACAATTCACATCTATGTGTTATTCAATCAGTATTTGAAAGTTTCCAGCAATATGCACTACGCGGATCTAAGGCAGAGAACTCAGGACTTTCTTTTTGTCCATTCAAAATTTAAGTCATTTTACGAAAAACACAAAAATGTGAGTTATAGATTCAAAATGATAAGCAAATAAGTGATACCAGTAAGATTAGATCAAAATTAAGTTTTCTGAACTTTTGATGTTGTCAAACAAATTAAAGGATACACCTCACACAAAGCAACGAGCACACCAAAGACGCCAAGCATGGCAAGTACTTCCACTAGGTCCTTCTTCTTAACACAAAATTCCTGGAAATAACAGATTAGAAACCAGTCAAACCACATTGAAACTATAAAAGTTATGAATAAACATGTGATCTATTGAAGTGAATCCAATGAACACAATGAAAGAACTAAAGGAGAGCAGAAATACCACCTCTCCAACATTGCTCAGAGCAAAACAGAAAGTCCCCGCAATAACCAATGTATCACCCAAAAGAGGATTCCTCCCACCTGCAAGGAAATTTTTTGTACTAATTACTTGAAGTGCAGACAAGATTATTTCTCAAGCTAAACCAATCTTCTCAACTCTTTATATTACTTGATATACAGACATATTTAGTGATTATCAATGTCGATCAGAAACTGAACATTATCTTATACTGTATTTCCATTACAGGCATACAGATTAAAGAAAACTCTTTTTACTAACAATTTCTTTTCCTTTTTCCCATTAATGTTCTTTAACAAATGTTTTGATACTGCTAGACTTCTACCGTTACAAGATTAAAATAAGATATTCTCCGAGTAAAATGAAGTTGTACCATCACCGGGTCCCACTGCATCAGAGAGAACCGCCAAAACAAGGCCGACCGCACAGATGGCTGCACCCAAGAGTTGCCATAGGCAATAGCGTGTACGCAAAAGAAAGCAGGTGAGGATTATGGCCCATGGTATAGTCCAACAGTACAGCAGTGTCACGCTTGTTATAGATGTGTATTGAAATGACTTTATTGCTGCATCACACATCCATGTCATTAGAAACTTTCTTAACGGAAACAAAGAAGCATTCACACTGAACACTACATCATATACACGTCATTAATTAAGAAACCGATGGAATAATAACTCAAATCATATGATGCTAGAAGTGAATATAAGAGAGCCTTGGTTAGTCACCTATATATATATGATATGGTCATAACCTATCATAGGTGGAGGTGACGCACAAATGGAGGCACAGATTAAGGCGCACAAATCAAGGTGCAAATTAAGGCGACAAATAAAGTAAGGTGGCAAATGAGGCGCATAAATGGAGCGCGAGATCAGCGGAGCAAAATTAGTCATCGGACAATTTTGAAATGTTTTGGGCAGATCTAGTAATTTCCATTTTTGGACAGATTTGGACTGATTTAGAGTTTTCCTTTTATGACCAGATCTGCTCCTATAAATGTTTAGGGCAACCGTCAATTGTTTTAGATGCAATTTGAGAGTTATAAACCCTAGTTTTAGAGAGATAGTTGTTAGATCTAGATTGGAGAGCCGGCTCCCTCTCGAAAGGGGTCGATTATCTTTGTATCCCACTACATTTCAATAAAAAGCCCCAAATTTCAGCCACAAATCCAACTAAAACCTATCAATTGGTATCAGAGCGTGGTGGTATGTGAAGATCCCATAGTCCCACATCAGATAAGAAAAAGAAAAAGAATTAGTTTAAGTATGAATGTGCCTCTCCACCTAATACCAATTGGTTTTGGGTTGGATGCTCAATAATACTTAACAAATAGGGTGTGAGCCCAGTGTTATGGGCCTAGTATGCGCTTAGACATTAGCAAGGCTATTGTTAGAGGACTAGTATGGGCTGGATCTCTAGCAAATGGGCTAGTTGGAGGCCTTATATGGTACGGGCCTCTATCAAATTGGTATCAGAGCGACGATCCGATATGGCGACGACAAGAGCAACTCCCAAGGTGGAGAATCTAGAGAAGAAGGTGGAGGAGATCGAAGCTACCGTGAATAAGAAGTTCGACTCCTTCGAAGGAAGTTCGACTCCTTCGAAGGAAGTTCGACTCCTTCGAAGGGAAGTTCTCCGATTTCACGGCAACAATGAAGGCATGGATGGAGAAGCAAGACAACTTACGCCGCGAGGAGGACGAGTCCAAAAATGATCATAACTTTAGGCGATGGGACAACCGGAAGAAGGTGAAGGAGAAGAATGACGCCATGGAGAGGAAGCATGACGCCATGGAGAAGAAGATCAACTCCTTCGAAGAGAAGATCTCCGATTTCATGGAAATGATGAAGGCGTGGATGGAGAAGCAAGACAACCTTCGTCGCGATGAAGATGAGTCCAAAAATGTAACTTTGTTGCACATTCTTTAGATCTAGGACCAAATGAATCATCCTTGGACAAGGGGAAGAACAAGATCGAGATCATGGGGGAGGAGACAATCGGAGAAGACGGCGGAGATCGCGATGGAGTCGTTGATATAGAAGAAGCGACAGAGGATGCCAGAAAAGCTGCAGAACTTTCAGATCTGAAAGAGACGGAGGAAAATGGCGTAGATCTGAAGCCTACGGCTATCGGCAACCCAGATCCGACGTCGACGGTGAACAACGAACCAGATCTAGCCCTAGCGAGCCCCCAGATTGTCGCCGCGACCACGGTGAGTCCCCAGAAGACCACGGTGACCCCCAGGAGGGCCACGCCGGCCCCGACGAGGCAGTTAGGGCCTTGTGCGTCGTGAAAGAAACCCCGACTGCCCATAACGCCGTCTTTCGAGCGACGCCGACGGCAACTCTGATAAGATCATGTCCCGGTGCTACCACCATCGGCTGCGCCACGCCACAACGAGAAAGATGTGGCTTGTATGTGACCCTTTGATCCCGGAGAATGGACATCTCCACGTGGAGCAGTTACCGCCGCAGACTTCATGCCCACCTTGAGGACAAGGTGGTTTTCAGGGCGGAGTAATGATATGATCATAACCTATTATAGGTGGAGGCGACGCACAAATGAAGGCACAGATCAAGGCGCACAGATCAAGGCGCAAATTAAGGCGATAAATAAAGTAAGGTGACAAATGAGGCGCATAAATGGAGGCGCGAGATCAGCGGAGCAAAATTAGTCACCGAACAATTTTGGAAGGTTTTGGGCAGATTTAGTAATTTCCATTTTTGGAAAGATTTGGGCTGATTTAGTAGTTTTCCTTTTATGACCAGATCTGCCCCCATAAATGTTTAGGGCAACCGTCAATTGTTTTAGATGCAATTTGAGAGTTATAAACCCTAGTTTTAGAAAGAGTTGTTAGATCTAGATTGGAGAGCCGGCTCCCTCTTGAAAGGGGTCGATTATCTTTGTATCCCACTACATTTCAATAAAAAGCACCAAATTTCAGCCACAAATCCAACTAAAACCTATCAGTATAGTCCCTGCATTTATCGTTCAAGATAGAGTAATAAGACTTTTACTGTCACATCAAACCAGGTGTTTCAAATTTCAGTTCCCCATGTGACAATGGTACAATAGTTCTCAAGTAACAGATTAACCATCTCTTTGTTTGGCCTAGTTTTTCCCCATGTTCCATTAAAAAGATGTTAAGGATGCATTCTCCAACTATGAAAGTGTGTGCACACACGCACAAAAAAAAAGATCCAATACATGGTTTGAACTCGCATAATAATCTAAAAAGTCTAATAATGACCAGATGATAATATCAAAGAAGAGCAAAAACTGGTATGTCCACCTTCAGGACTTCGCAAATTGCAAGGTTTCTAACTACTTGTATACCCCCAAAGGCCTAACAAATCATCAGAAAAAAATCATTGAAACTCAACTGTTGCATCTTGGTAAGAAGGTCCAGAAATGATTGTGAACCAAGAACTCCACCTTTACATAAATAGCCATCCATTTCCCCTTGATCTGGCACCATCTCCTTCTTTGGTCTCACAACAAAGAGCTAAATTGATACATATTTTCACAGAAGCCTATGTGATAACCTAGTACACACTTTGAAACTAGAAAGACAATTTGAGTGAGACCCAAAACCTACCAAGACTCACCACAAACTAGCAACCATTGTCAAAACTGCTGTTTTTTGTTCCCCTCGCACTTCAAAACGGAAGATGAAGATCATCCCATTGTCAACACTATTTAATTTTGGTGATCATATCCTCTGGTTATGCAAGTAAAGGACTATTAGATAAATAATGCTAAAATATAGTAAATTGAATGCATATAGTTGCCATGGGAACAAAAACCTATGCATGGTCTTCAATTAAGATAGAATGTATAAAATATGCTGCAAGTGGTATAATGAAGTAAAATAATTACATAGAAAGTTTGCATGTACATCGACGACGGCCAATATGACATAGCAATACCACGGAACCTGCAGACGCCAAACATATTATGCAATTTACTTATTTTACAACTGAAGTCCTACTATCAATGATAGCAAATCGACTAAACTTGGCAGAATCCTATCCCAAATTCACAAGGATTACCTGCAAATTCTTCCACCGGTTGAGAATGATGCCACCATAGATGACAGCGAGAGGGAGGTATATCGCAGTTGATTGAGTAAATGGCATATCAACGCCTTCAAAAGAAGAACACCCATGAACCCAAATATCATATGGACGACGATATTCAAGAAAAAGCAACAGAATGTAATTGAAAGAGAGAGGGCTATTACCCATATCTGCTATGTAAGAGGAAGCGAAGCTGGAAACTGCAAAGCCTACAGACAACAGCTGTCCAAAGAGCAACACAGATACCTTCCTCCATATCTCGTTCCTGCTTGTCATTCCCGTCATTAGAGTGTTTGAAGAAGAGACTACCAAATCAATTGCTCTAATTGCTATAAATTCAAGAGACCAAATACTTGAAAAAAAACTTGTTTTTGAGGGTAATAGAATCCAATTAAATTTTTTCCCCCATGAGAGTTGGATAAGCGGTACGTCACTATTCATTTTAAATTTAAGTTGCTTCTACCATCAATAGGGTATTAGGGTTCCTTCTCAAAATGATCATTATGCTTTATTATTATTTTTGGGTTCTCCCCGTAAGGGAAGTAGCTAGGGCAATGACATGTGAATCATTATTGACAGCTCCAAAATCATCAAATGAAAGCAATAGCAAAAAACCAACCAAAACAAAACAAAAACACGAAAAAAAATCTCTCACCTAACCTGATTAGAGGCTTGTGATCCGTCGAATGATCCAGCTCGACATGAAGGGCGCCTTTAAACTGTCTGTTGCAATCATCAGGGAGCATCGGAGCTCCTCGTCGTACTCGTCGCCGACGGCTGGAGAATCTGTCTCTGACTGTGAGGAATGATGAGAAAAGCATCGCCATCGTTGGTAACAGAAACGGAAGCGGCGTCGTCAAGACCTTATCGTCGATATCGGCAGCCATTTCGACGGAGTAGAATTCATGCTTGCCGGCATGGTCGAGTTGTCGCCGGCGAGAAGAGCGTTTATTTTGAAGATATAATGTTGGGGATTTTTTTTTCAACGGTTCGGTTGACACGCCTTGACTTGCGAGCATAGCACCCAGGGTAAATTGGATAAATATTCTTATGTTTGATCATTTTTAAGTAAATATATATGTTTACTTAATATCCCTATGTTTAATTTGGTAAAAGTAAATATCCACACGATTGGTTCCGGTTTCAAATTGATACCTTTATTTATTTTCCGTCTAAAAACAATAAATTTGAACGGAAATGTCTCTCCCCTCGTTCCAGCCAGCCATCTCTCTCTACCGATTCTCTCACTCTCACTCTCCCAATCCTCTCTCTCTCTACAGATTCTCTCTCTCCTCCCATTCTCTCTATCTCTCTATAGATTCTCTCTCTCTCTCTACAAATTCTCTCTCTCCCCCCCTCCCTCCCTCCCTCCCTCCCTCTGGTGTGTGTGCAGGGGGTGGGTGGGTGCATGGGTGTGTGCGCGTGCGCGTGGGGTGTGTCCTTGGAATGGCTCTGTGTGTGCATGGGGTGTGTGTGTGCGCGCATTGGGATGGGGGGTGCATCGGTGTGTGTGCATGGGGTGCATGTGGAGTGGGTGTGTGTATTTGCATGGGGTGGGTTGTGTGCATGGGTGGGTGGGTGTGTGCATCGGGAGGGGGGTGTGTATGTGTGTGCGCGCGCTTGGAGTGGGTGGGTGGGCATTGGGGGGGTGTGGGTGTGTGCATTGGTGGGGTGAGTGTCCACGTGCGCAGGGGGTGTGTGTGTCCACGTGCGCGGGGTGTGTCTGTGCTTGGAGTGGGTGTGTGTGCATGGGGGTGTGGGTGTGTGTGTGCATTGGGTGTGTGCGTGGGATGGGTGTATGCATGGGGGTGTGTGTGTGCATTGGGTGTGTGCGTGGGATGGGTGTATGCATGGGGGTGTGTGTGTGCATTGGGTGTGTGCGTGGGATGGGTGTATGCATGGGTGTGTGTGTGTGTGTGCATTGGGTGTGTGCGTGGGATGGGTGTGTGCATGTGTGTGTGTGTAGGGTGTGTGCATGGGTGGGGTGGGGTGTGTACATGGTGCAGGTGTGTACATGGGGTGGGTCGGTGAATGCATGGGGGTGGGTGCTTGCATGTTTGTGAGGGGTGCTTGCATGCGGGTGTGTGTGTGTGTGTGCGTGCGCGTGTGTGCGTGTGTGTGTGGTGTACGTGCTTGCAAGGGTGTGTGTGTGTGCATAGGTGGGATGGGTTGTGTGCATGGGTGTGTGTGCGCATTGGTGGGTGGGTATGTGCATGGGGTGTGGGTGCTTGCATGGGCACACACCCACACCCACACCCACACCCACACACAACCCACCCACCCCACACGCGCACACACACCCACCACCCATGAACACACACCCCCATCCATGCACACACCCCCACCCCATGCACACACACCCCATGCACACACCCCCATGCACACACCCACCGACCCACCCCACACACACCCACCCACCCACCCAAGCACACACATCCACGCACACAACCCACCCACCTACGCGCGCACACCCCATGCACACACACACCCCAATGCGCACAACCCACCCACCCCACGCACGAACGCACACACACCCACTCACCCACCCCATGCACCATCCCACCCGAGAGAGAGAGAGAGAGAGAGAGAGAATCGGTAGAGAGAGATTCGGTGGAGTGTGAGAGTGAGAGAATCTGTGAGGGAGATAGAGGAGAGAGAATCTGTAGAGAGAGATAGAGAGAGAGAAAATTGGGGAGAGAGAGAATTGGTAGAGAGATTCGATGTAGAAAGAGAAAGAGAGAGAGAGGAGAGAGAATTATTAGATAGAGATAGAGAGAGAACCGGTAGAGAGAGAGAGAGAGAACCGGTAGAGAGATGAGAGGAGGGGCAAAACGGTCCAATTTAAGACCGTCAGCCCATTTTCCGCTACATGGTATCAATTTGTCACAAAATGAACCTCAGTGTATTTACGTAAAAATGGCCCAAACGTGAGGGTATTTTTATGCAATTAACCCGAGAACCAACAGTAGAAGAGGGGAGTTGCTAAGCACACAGATAGAGGTGGCAAAATGAGCCCGATCCGTACCTGGCCTCCTTAACCGGGTATGGGTAGGGGCCAATTCAGGTCAAGTAGGAATCGGGTTGACCCGACCCTCGCGTATGGGTTTGACTTGTCAACCTGGATGACCCGAATTCGACCCGGTTTACTTTCACTATATATATAAAAATTTAAATAATAACTTCAACACACAATTGCAAGTGGAGTTGTGCTTTTACGCTTTGAATTGTTGTCCTCTCCTTTAAGATGTATTGGATTGAATTCCCTTTACATGCAACTTTTTAGTTACTTTTATTACTTTCGTTAATAAAATGGTAAAGTTAATTATACTTCTATTAGTAAGGTTTAAGCAACGAGTTGCTGGCAATTATGCAACACTTAATAAATTGACGGTGGCTCTTAATAAATAGCCGGACATCGAAAAAAGAGCAGTTGCATATAATTCAAATCATAACCAGACGGGTGAACCCGAACCGGGTATTTTCCGGGTCACCCGAACTCGATCCGACTTCAATCCTGGTCGGGTTAGGGTTTACCCCTATCCGGGTCGGGTCAAATCTGACCCGACCCGAACCCGACCTGACCCGACCCGTTTGCCACCCCTACACACAGACCTAATTGCTGAACACACATACCATTTATTTACCAGTTATTTACTTATTAATGATATTTTAATGACTAAGCTTAATCATGAAAAACTTGTTCTTAAACTTGATAGAGTTAAGAACAATCTTAATGCAAAAGCCACTCCATCATAAGCACATGCTTCTACTTCTAGAAATGTTGTTAGAAATATTAATGTTGTTAGAGCTAATCATGTGCATGCTAATTTTGCTAGGAAAGGATCATGCTTTTATGTATGGCAGATATCCTCGTAAGGGTGGACCTAATGATTACAATAAGCATATAAAGAAACCACACTGTGTACATCATGCTAGAAACTATATTAGAATACATGATGACAGATTTTGGGTGCATAAGCATTGGAACCAGAGAAATAGAAATCTATTATACAAATGACGACCTTTTTTGAATTTTGTCCTACATGTCAGTTTTGTCCCAATCATATTTTGGGGTAGTGACTAGAATGATGAATAGGACATAGGGAATAACTATATTGGGGGGGGGGGACTTTTGTTGGAAAACTTAAAACATTGATAACTCAAATATGAAAACTCAAAACATAAATTTTGGGGGAAAACAAAACATGAGGGGGGAAACAAAACGTGGGGGTTAAACAATTAGCAAATAACAGTTATTGTGAGGTAGGGTCAACAAAATTTTCTAAATTTGTGATTGGGGTTAAACAATCAGCAATAACAGTTATTTGTGATTTTTTATGATTGGGGTTAAACAATCTGCAAATTTTTAAATACCAGTTATTTGTGATTGGGGTTAAAGCACTTCACAAATTTCAAATTTTTAAATAACGATTATTGCTGACAATAAAAAGCACTTCATTAAAAATTTAATCACAACTACGTTTGTTTTTGATGAGAAAATAAGGTCATTTTCCGTGAATTAAGAAGGATATAACCCTTTTGCATGATGAAATTTTTTGGGGTAAAGCGATTTAGGGGATTCAAAATTTTTTATGGGAACTAAATTCTTTGAGGGAACTAAATTTTGGGGAAAACTAATTTTTTTGATGGAATTAAATAACAGTACTGTGATTTGATCATTGTTGTTCGTTTAAAACTAGGGGAACCAAGATTTTGAGGGGGGGGGGATATTTTAAATGAACCGTGTCCTTAGGGCACAGGTTATGACTAGTGCATATATAAACAATGTAGTGCGTGATACGTAAGTATTTTATGATTGTTCTTATATGCATGCGAGGAAATCAAATCCAAATCGGATTTGGGTTCCTAATGGTTAATCTTGCTTGAACGCTTGATAATTAGGGTTTCCATGTTTTCATGCTTTATTTATCGATACCATAGTGTAGAATAGTAGAATGTAGTTTAAAAAATTATTTGACCAATATCTCTGATAAGATTAGTTTGATCAGATATCATATACAGTTCATATTTTGCATTCTATTATAGGTCGACCATTGCATGTATATGAGTCAACTATTTTTCTGATACAGTCACATATTTTTGGATTCTTGCCGTAGGAGTCGACCATTGTAGGTACACTGGTCGACCGGTACATGATTTTTCAGACAGTAACTTTGTTTATATTTTGTTTTGCATATATGATGATTATAGTGAGTTTCTTTTCTAGTGAAGAACTCGTTGGGTTAATATTATAGACCCAACTTTTGTGGGAACCAAGTGCTTATGATTCTTTATTTAAGGTACCATGGGAGAGCCTTGGGTAATGTATAATGATTGCTCTAAGCATATGACCAGTAACTCCAAATTTTTGAACTCAATTCAAATGAAGAACAGAGGTGCTGTGACCTTTGGAGATACTAAGAAGGGAAATATTGTTGGCATTGGTAATGTCAGTGATAAATCTAACCTTCTTATTGAGGTTGTTAGTTTAGTTTATGGTTTAAAAGCATCATTTAATTAGCATTAGTCAATTTTGTGCTAAGAATTATAAAGTTGTGTTTCATAGTAATGCTTGCTTAGTCTATGATCATGATATGTAAAATATTTTGATTAGAGGTTAATGTAGAGATTATATTTATACATTGTCTATAAATGATCATAATTGAAATGTATGCTTGGTAGTCTCATGTTATGACCCTCTTCTATGGCATATAAGATTTGATCATGTCAATATTAAGAATATAAATAAGATTTCTAGGAAAAATTTGGTAAATGATTTGCTAACAATAAATTTCAAACTTTGATAAGATTTGTGATGCATGTCAATGTGGCAAATTACATAAAAGTACTTTTAATAGTATATGAGCTTTTAATTCTCGTAGGCCATTGGAACTCCTTTATATGAATTTGTTTGCTCCTATTGGAGTTTCCTCTCTTAATGGGAGTAGATACGCCTTTGTGATTGTTGATGATAATTTTAGATACAACTGGGGATTACTTTTGGTCAATAAAAATAATTCTGTGAGTGAATTTGAAATATTTTTCACAAAGATTCAAACATTAATTTCTTTAAAAATTATATTCATCAGGATAGACCATGATGGAGAGTTTAAAAATGATGCTTTTTAAAAGTTTTACGAAAATCACGATGTATCAGATAATTTTGTTTTTTACAGAGTTGCTCCAAAGAATAAGGTAGTTGAAAGAAAAAACAGAACACTCTAAGAGTGTGCACGCACAATAATATGTGAAAGCAACATTCTAAAGTATTTTTGAGCAGAAGCAATTTCCACAATATGCTATGTACAAAATAAGGTACTCATTAATTAGAAATCCTTTTAAAAAGACACCCCATGAACTTATTTACCAAAAAGTTCCTATTGTATCTTATTTTTGTGTCTTTGTTTGTAAATGCTATATCTTGAATAACAAGGATAACTTAGATAAATTTGATTCTAAATCTGATGAGAAAATCTTTATTGGTTACTTCTTGCGTAGTAAAGTTTATAAAATTTGGAACAAAAGAACTCTTAGTATTGATGAGAATATGCATGTTACTTTTGATGAAGCTATCGATAGTTCTCCTTGTATTATTATTGATGATGATGCTCATGTTCATAACACTTTAGTACATCCTGTTGATGGTCATGCATCTAGTTCATTGTCTAGAGCTTTTAATAAAGCTACACATCATCCACATAGAAGTCATTGGTAGGATAGACCATGGTGTTAGGACTAGGTCACAGATTGAGCGTATGATGCATGTTGCCTTTATTTCTACTATTGAGCCAAAGAAAGTTAAGAAAGCTTTTACATAGTTCGTGGATCTTAGCTATGCAGGAAGAACTTCTTCAGATTAAGAGGAACTAAGTTTGGGAGTTGATTCCAAGACCTAAAGACCATCCAGTCATAGGAATAAAGTGGGTTTTTAAGAACAAGTTGGATGAAGGTGGACAAGTGCTTAGAAACAAAGTAAGGTTATTTGCACATGGATATTTTCAGGAGGAAGGTATTGGTTTCGATGAAAATTTTGCCCCTGTAGCTAGACTTAAATCTATTAGGATGTTACTTGCTTTTGCCTCTTACATGAATTTTACATTATATCAAATTGATGTTAATAGTACTTTTTTAGTGGCTTTATTAAGAAAGGAGTGGATGTAGTGCAACCTCCTGGATTTGAGCATAAAAAGTGTACTGATCATGTCTTCAAATTAAGGAAAGCTTTTATGGTTTAAACAAGCTCCGAGAGCTTGGTATGAAAGGTTAAGAAAATTTTTGATTGATTCAAGATACAATGTAGGCAAGGTCGATAATACTATGTTTATTAAAAGAATTGGTAGTGATATAATTCCTATTCAAATATATATAGATGATATTATTTTTGGTTCTACTAATGAAATTTTTTGTCAAGAACCCGCTGAACTTATGCAGGATGATTTGAGATGAGCCACATGAGAGAGCTCAATTTGTTTCTAGGCATGCAAATTGAGCAATCAAAGAAGGATACATTCATTTACCAAACAAAGTGCACAAACGAATTACTACAGAGGTTTGGGATGGAGGACATATCTGGAAAGAACACATTTATGGCAAATTCCACCTACTTAGATAAGGATGAAAAGGGTTAGAGTGTTGACCAAAGAACATATCAATGTATGGTAGGTTCTTTACCTTATATTACTGCAAGTAGACTAGATATTATGTTTAGCGTTTGTGCATGTGTTAGATATCATTCAAATCCTAAGGAATCTCACCTTAGGGTGGTAAACACATTCTTAGGCATATTAAATCCATAATCAACTTTGGTTTATTTTATCCAAATGATAGCACATTTGACTTGATATCATATGGTGACTCTAAATTTGCTGGTTGCAAACCCACCAAAAGAAGCACAAGTGAAACTTGTCATTTTCTTGGACATTCTCTTATTTCGTGCGTTAACAAAAAGTAAAATTTAGTTTCATTGTCCACTACTACTGAAGCAGAATATATTGATGTCAGACTTGCACGTGCTCATATCCTTTGGATGAGACAAGCATTATCTGATTTTGGAATTAAGTGGCATACGTCTGTTATTTACTATAATAATAAGAGTGCTATCAATCTGACTAAGAATCATGTATTGCACCCTAGGACAAAATACATAGATATTAGACATTGCTTTATTGATGATCAATGTGCTAAGAAAGATGTAGAATTTAAGTATATTTCTACTGAACACCAAATTGCAGGCATTCTCACTAGGGCACTTAATATAGATTCTTCCATTAAATTGCATAGAGATCTTGATATTGTTAGTGAGAATGAGCTTTAGTTTATTTGTGATATGCTTGCTTATGCTTATATTAATTGTGTCACTTTAGTTCCTTATTGATCACCCTTTTCAATTATGTCAAATGGAGAGAAATTCTAGTGATGTAAAATATGATATGTTAACTTTACATATATGATACACTCATTTTGGCACATATGATACATATATGATATATGCTATGAATTTTCTTATTTCTAACATGCATTGATGCATGGATGTTTCATAGCTATTTTGCATCAATGTAAGGGAAGTGATTATTTAATTTTTGTAATTTCATACTTTCTGTATCAAAATGTTTGCCACCATAAAAAATAAGAAGAATGTTGGTTATTGCATCACGCTGTGTTATGTTTTGATGATACACAAACAATTAGTGTTGCTAATGCATATTTGTGCGTGTAAGTAGTTAAGTCAATATGGTCAATAATCTACTCAAGCTTTGAAAAAATGATGACATGGAAATAAAGCTTGAAGATTGGAGAGTTAATGGAGTTGGAGCTCAACACTAGACTTGTAGCGCATCCAGGTTCTTATGGAGTGCAAAACTTCTCAAGACAAGTTGTAGAGTTAAAGAATTCATCAAGACTCCAAGTAGAGTATGAGTCATGCATTTATTTCTGTAACTTGTCTTAGAATATTAAAGTCATTAAATTGAAGCTTGCACACACTCAATATTTTTTAAATTTTTTTTATAATTTTTGAAAATCTTTTATATAGAAAATCCCAAAGTGTTCTCTTACAAATCTACATTTCAGAAAATTGATCGACTAGTCATTAAACTATGGTCGACCCGTGCACTAAAAAGAATGGCTCCTTGTAGGGAGTCGACCAATGTTGTTTTCTTGGTCGACCAGTGAGCCATGAGTCAACCAGTCAATGTATAGTGGTCGAAATCATGTCCCCATCTTGGTTTTGGACTAGCCTTTAGAGAGATGTTGGAGGGCAGTTTTGGAAGTCTGTTTTTAGGCAGATTTCTTGTCATGCCCTGTTTTGAAGTATACGTGTATTCTACTGTGTACACGCGGTATTTCTACTTATAATGCATACGTAGGCATGAAGTAAACGTAGATATTGATGTATATAACGTAGTGCAAGGGGATTGGGCCGTAATGGGTGGCTAAGAGACGGGAAAGCGAGATTGGGTACGTGAAAAGTGCGAGGGACGACGTTGGTGCAAAACTACAGCGATGTGTTAGACGTGCGTGTGTAATGCATGAATGCACGTATGGATGTGTGTGGATGTTGGTAAAGGAAGCCATGCTAGTGTGAAAAGGGGTTAGGGGTCAATGGCAACCCCCGTAAATTTTTAGAAAAGTCAGGAGCAAAATGGTCTTTTTGACTAAAACTGCTGAGAGTACATACTTAAGTGGTCGGTGCATAAAGTAATGGCAAACTTGTAAATACCTAAAAGTTGAGGGGCATTTTGGGAAGGGTATTTTAGTCATTTAGAGTGACACATGGCTTGTGGAGCAAGGAACATGTGTGTTACATGTGTAGATACTTCATTAAGAAAATCTTTCTTTTCTTTCTTGAAGTTTCTCTCTTTTTCTCCCTTTCTCTTTCCCTTCTCCCCAAGATAGGGCCGGCCACCCCTATTCTCTTTTCCCCCTCATTTAACAACTAAAAACCCTAATTCCCATGCTCCAATAGAAGGAAGCCATGTTTGCTTGAAGAGAGAAGAAGATGGAGAAGAAAGAAAGAGGAAGAGAGGAGGAAATCGAAGTTTTGAGGTAAGAATCTCTTGGATTTGGAATTCTATTAAATTGATTGTTGTTATTTTGTTTTTATAGCATGTTTTACTTAATTTGAATTAGGGATGATGGAATTTCATGAGCTATGTTCCAATTTCACAAAATATCCCTTGAAATTCTTAGTAAAACCAATCTCTTTGAAAAGATGAAATTTTGATGTGTGTTCATGCTTGAATTCTGTTCTCCGTGTTTCGAATTAAACTTCGAAAAAAATATGAGCTTGTAGATCTTGAAATTCTACCCCAAAATCATATAAATATTGATATATGTTCAATTTTGAAATTGGGAGTAAATATTCAAATTCTACAGCATATCTGTTTGATTTCCAGCTTTGACACAGTACAGTATAAATGGCTTAATTACCTGCACAATAAATGAAATTTTGTGTTCTTGGTCTTGTTGAAAACTTAAGAAGATTATCTAAAAGTTTATTAGAGTGCTTGTATGTCGAATTTCTGGCTATAACATGCTCAAAATTGGCTTTGAACACAGGCTCTGAAATCTGTCTGAAAAACAGATTTGACACACTTCACCAAATAATTTACCATAAATCACATACTTAATATTTTTGTCTGAAAGTTTGTCTGTAAGTCCAACACATCCATATATACAAATTTGTAGTTTTAAGTTATTCCAAATTCCCACTGAAATTGCCTCAAAAAGCACCCTCAATCTGACTGTTCTGCAATTTCAGCAAGCTGGATTCATTAAGTTGTGTTCTTATTCATTAATTGTGGATAATTGACTATCATTATTCTTGCTTATTATGATTGTGAGATGGAATGAATATTCATGTCCTTGGAACATGTAAATTATAGTGTGTTGTTTTGATATGAATGACGCCCGCCATGTGTTCGATGAAATGCCACAACGAAGCCAATATCTGAAAATTTGAGTAACGTGTATATGTTAGTGTTGGCCTTGGGCCGCGGTGATGATTGGCGAAGTTAGTGGCTTGAATGGAATGGATATATCGAAATTGTGAGTGGATGATGTGTGGTGATAGAGGGCATGTCACTTGAGTGCATGACCCCATGTTTAATGATGGATAGTTGACGTGACATGTGCACATCCATGCCATTGAGACCCCTAACGTGTCACTTATGATGTTAACTTATAGAATTGGATATATCTCAGTCCTCTCTAATGAGGGTGAGTTAGCAGAACCCGGGTTTAGGGGGATTTGAGTAAATTGTGGATATGAGGCCTGGACTGTGAAGTTGGGAGATGATTGTGTGATGTGTGGAGCTTATACCCACTCGCCTTTACCGGGAGTGGAGGGGATACTTATACCCACTCGCCTTACCGGGAGTGGAGGGGTCATACGGAGGTTGGGTTATAAGTGGATAGCCTCACTCCTGCCAGGGACGGGGGAGGTGAGAGGCCCGGTGTTGTACAGTGCCCGTGTCCACTGCGCCGTGTGCTATATTCACCCCACATTTGGGGTGAAGTCCAGGTCATGGTATCACACAGTTTACCCAAATTCCAATTAACTCAATTATAAAATAATAAAATAGGATTTGCGTGTTACTTCTACTGCTGGCAGCACTTCCCCTTCCCCTTTGCCCGTACTTTGTGGCTCTGTGTCATGCCTCAGGCACTTGCACTTATCTTATTTGATATTGGCTGCTTGAGTACTCGTGTTATTATTATTGTTATTATTATTATTATTCATGCTAACCCTTTTCTTGCAGCAGCTCTACATTGGATCGTAGGTATGATCCCCTTATCTAGCTATTTACTTTCCATTACGTTATTTAGTTTGCATGCATTAGTTTCCTTGCCTTGTTTGGTGGATTAATAACTTTAGAACGGTATTCCAAATCCAAGTTGGTTCCTACTGGGGCACGCATTGACGTGCTCCTCCCTATTTTTCAGGTAGCAGGGGCAGTATGGATGGTGGTGACTTGGAGTTGGGTTTCAGGGGTAACACTCGGTGTGAGCTGTAGTTGTGGTGTGACATGGTTGTGTTGGGATGTGGAGAGTGATGTGTACGTATATGTGGTGGTGTACTTGGAGTATGTATATTAATGGAAGTTGATATATATATATATATATATATATATATATATATATATATATATATATATATATATATATATATATATATATATATATATATATATATGATGTGTGGTTGTTGATCTATGTTATTCATGAGATTGTTCTGATGTTTCTGTGAAGCTTCACCTGTACTATCCCAGCATGTGCGCAGTGGCCTGCTTGTTCAGTTTTTCCTTACTCTTTCTTTTCCTCTCTCATCACCCTCACTCTTCAGAATACTTGGAAAAAAAATTTAAGTATCGGGTTTCTGGGGAACGGGGCGTGACATTTCTCCTCTATAAATAGAGGGATCGCTGAAATGTTTGATATGATTTTATCGATCAATTTATAAGTATTTTCAAGTGTTTTCTTCACAGCCCTCTTAAGATCTCCAAACTTTTCTTAAGATTATTTTAAACTCTTGAAAGCTTTTAAGCAAATTGTCTTTTTTTGGCCCTATTAAATGTGATCCCTTCAATCTTAATTATCTTGACTCCCTTGAGGTCAATATTAGAGTTTTTAAGCCTCTCATACACATGCTACAAGCTTCAATCTTGATGGCTACAAGAGAATTGTAATACTCGCTTCAAAAGGCGTAAGTGGAAATCCACACAAGGGTGTGGTGGTAAGTAATTTGGATCGGTTGTTGTGATTGTAATTTGGAGAAAAGCCTCAAGTGTTTGAGGTCCTCTCGTTAAAGAAGTTTGGTTGTGGTAGTCCTCTAATTGAGAGAGGCATTTGAAAATCCTCATTTGTAACGTGTTGGAAGTCCTCTTACTGAGAAGAGTCAATTGTAATATACTCTTTTGAGAGTGAGATTAGTGGATTCTGGATGTAGTCCAAGGGAGGGTGAACCATGATAAATCTTGTTGTTTGCAATTGCTCATTGACTCTTGACTCAATCTCCATATACTTGCATTGTGAGTTTTAATTTCGTTGTGCACTTACTCTTTATCTAGCAAGTTTAGAGATTTATTGATTAAGTACCAAGTGAGGTAACTCTGATTGGAGTAGACTTAGAGGGGTTAAAGGTTTTAAGTAGTGATTATTTTTGACTATACTATTCACCCTCCCACATACTAGTGTTTACTTGCCATCTTCAGGATCCCAAACACAAGTTAGGTCTAATCTGGTAAGTTTTTGAAACAGTTCCGGTTTTAAAATTTTAGAACATATATTCCGTTCTGCATATTCCAGTATTAATCATTAAGAATTGGACTTAACGTCCAACATAAATGTTATGGATCTTGAAGAGTAGATGTATTTACACACAGAATTCATATTTTTCATACTCCAAAAACTAGGTTATTGTTATGAATCAATTACTGAGGGGGGAGCCCTCAGGTCTTTATTTATAGGCAAAGGGGAGAATACAAGGTGGGCTTACACAGATATGGGCCCAATACTAGGATGGCCCAATAACTCAACCAACCTAGTAAATAACCGTTCACAACACTCCCCCTTATCCAGCCATATGTGTGGACCCTGCTCATGAATACTTCAGGATTCTGAGCCTGTATGGTTCTCACATGGGGTGGATACTTCAGGATCCTGAGTTGGTGAGATTTGCCTCGTTAAAACCTTTGGCTATGGAAAACCCAGTGAGAAAAACCATAGTTAAGGGAAAAGAGTACAAACTCTGTCAAACTCCCCCTGATCTGTACAAGCTCTCAAGCTTTCAGATCTCTTAGGCGTCTCATTCCAATCCTATGTACAAGTTTTCTAAAAGTAGCAGTAGGAAGGGCTTTAGTGAACAAATCTGCCAAATTGTCACATGACTGCACTTGTCTGATGTCGATCTTGCCATCTCTCTGTAGCTCGTGCGTCCAGAAGAACTTTGGTGAAATGTGTTTTGTTCTGTCGCCTTTGATGAAGCCACCTCGTAGTTGAGCTATGCAAGCAGCGTTGTCCTCGAACATGGTAGTGGGCTCGAGGTCTCCAGTCTTCAGTCCGGTCGTAGACAGGATGTGGTGGACAACTGAGCGTAGCCATACGCATTCTCTGCTTGCTTCATGGATGGCAATGATCTCTGAGTGATTGGATGAGGTCGCCGTCAAGGTTTGCTTGATGGATCTCCAGGAAATGGCTGTCCCTCCGTAGGTAAACACGTACCCAGTCTGTGATTTTGCTTTGTGGGATCAGACAAGTAACCTGCATCAGCATAACCTGTAAGTGTAGAGGATGTTCCATTTTTGTAGAAGAGTCTCAAATCTGTAGACCCTTGGAGGTAGCGCAGAAGGTGCTTTACTCCAGTCCAGTGGCGCCGTGTAGGCGCTGCACTGTATCTGGCTAGCAAATTTACTGCAAACGCTATATTGGGACGTGTGCAGTTTGCCAGATATAGTAGTGCTCCGATGGCACTCAGATAAGGAACTTCCGGACCAAGTATGTCCCCCCCCTCTTTCAGCGGCCGGAAGGGATCTTTATGTGCATCCAACGATCGTACCACCATAGGTGTACTCAATGGATGACAATGGTCCATATGGAATCTTTGCAACATTTTCTTCGTATATGTGGTTTGGTGTAATAGGATTCCATCCTTTTGATGTTCAATCTGTAAGCCAAGGCAGAATTTCGTTTTGCCTAGGTCTTTCATTTCAAATTCTTTTGTTAGGCTTACAGATATCTCAGCGATCTCTTCAGGAGATCCTTTGAGATTCAGATCGTCTACGTAGACAGCTATTATCACGAATCCTTTTCCCTTTGTTCTTATGAAGATACAAGGGCAGACTTCATTGTTCGTGAAACCTTGTTGAACAAGGAACTCACTGAGTCTGTTATACCACATTCTTCTTGATTGTTTGAGACCATACAATGATCTTTGTAGCTTAACAGAATAGACGTCCCGAGGTCTATCATTTAGTTCAGCAGGCATGGAAAAGCCATCAGGAAGTTTCATGTATATCTCTTTGTCGAGATTGCCGTATAGATATGCAGTCACTGTAGGAATATTATGCCCTCGAGACCATTTATTCCTGTGTGAATAGCACAAACATCTTGTTCGAAATAACAGTAAGCTGTTTGGTAATAATTTAATTTAAGTTATATTGTTATGTAGTTAACGTTAGATATCAACTTAGGTAAAGTCCTGAGACTTTATGCAAGGTCAAACGTGTATCGAGATGAGTATCTCGATCATGGAGAAACGTTTGACCGTGTGTAGCATAAGTCTGAAATGGTTCATGGTCGTAGATGTTCCGAGACAAGGATATCGAAACATCGGATAGACCATTGTGTCTTAGTCTTCACCGTTTAGCGGTGGCGATGATCTCATGATCGCTTGACTTGGCGAAGTCGAAGACGAGCCACAGGTGCTCATTAGAATGAGTTCACTGAACGATCCACTAGAGTTATCACATGGTTATATTGACCAATCTGTCAGTGATAACTCTGAGTGATGATAGGATAGTTGGTCTTTTGACTTGAGGTCATTTTGACGGACCTGTGCGTGAACGGTGCCACTTAGATCAATTGACCTAGCTTCGAGGCAAGGCCTGTCGAAAGGTCTTTTGATTGGGTGTCACTTGAAACGTACGAGGCGAGTAATGACCAAGAGAGGATTCGTCTCTCCCGGTCAATGGGAGTTAGTGTCGTAGAGTTAGTTCGGTCTTTAGTAAAAACTCTGCGCAGAGTATGTTGGAAGAAGTCCAACATTAGTTGACTAAAGATCGATAGAAACTAACCGGAGTCAAGTTATTGGGGTTGACAGTTTGACCGTACCCCAGACTTGATCCGAACGACATATTTAAGACGAAGAGACTATAACTACGGAATTCATCACGGAAACAGTCAGGTGGTCCCGACAATACTCATGTCAATGAGTCAACCACATAATGATGATTCCTGAAGCAGGGACGGCAACCACTGCTCGTGGTCACTGCCGTATAGGGCTTCGAGCCCAACCTGTTGTAAGGGTCAGGCTGTAGGGTCTCACACAGAGTGCAATGCTTCGTCTAGTAATAGGTAGAAAATAAATAGGGAGAATATTTGCATTTGATGCAAAAGAAGAGATAATTGCATTTGATGCAATATGATAATTTAAGCTTAGATAGGGACTATTTTGCATTTGATGCAAAAGTGATTAAATATGTATTAAATTGTTTAATACAATATTTAATGAAATAAACGCAAGGAAAAGTTCACGGGTAAGACGGGAATGTCCCGGTCTAGACCCAGGTTCGAACGGCGTCCAAATCGGACACCAGATGATCAAGTTATGCTCAAAACAGCCCATAGGATCAGACCGGGTCAGACCAGACTAAGTCTGGCCTGGGCGCCTGGCCAGACCTGGCTGAGCCAGGTCGCCAGCCCAGGCGCCTGGGCTCAGGCCCAGGCGCTGGGCGCCTGGGCCTGCACCCAGGCGGGCCCGCCCAGGCGCCCTGGGCGCCTGGGCCAGGCCCAGGCGGGCCCGCCCAGGCGCCCTGGGCGCCTGGGCGCCTGGCCCAGGCCCGGGCCAGGCGCCCTGGCCTGGGCCAGGCGCCCAGACTGGGTGCACCAGCCTGGGTGCGCCCAGACCAGGCGTCCAGCCTGGTCTGGGCTCACCCAGTTGGTCTGGTGGGTCCCGCTTGTGCAGAAATTCTGCCCTAGGGCAGAACAGATTTGACGGCTCAGTTTTTATGAAAAACTAGCCGTGGGTTGATCTTTGGACGATCAATTGGAGGGTCAAACGAACTCCGATTGACGAACGGTTTTTTCCTATGCGTTCACCGTTGAACGCTTGTCGTATTGATAGGTTGTATCAATCTTGAAGCTCAACGGTGAGTGAGTTAAAATTCACGGAAGTTTGCACTTTGTGAAGTGCAAACTAACTTGATTTAATTAACTCTAAATTTTAGTCCCACATCGGATTTTGAGAAAGGGGGAGAGTCCGCCGCCTATATAAATAGGGGTCTCCCCCCTTCCTCAAAACTCGTCCCAAGCTCTAGATCTGAGCGGCTCTCGTAAATGTTGGAGCACGCTCGGATCTAAGCTTAAATAAATATTTCTCTATCTCCCTAAAATTCTGCCTTACTCCTGCGGGCTCTAGCAAAACCACAAAGGAGTTCGGATTCTGAATTCGAAATCTTGGCGGAGGTTTCACTCGCGTGAAACTTTCTTCGGCGGTTGGTTGGCTCGGCGACACGGGGATTGATCGCCTCGGGATGCGGAGCGGTTCGAGGAGCAGTTCGGGGAGCAGTTCGAGGAGCGGCTCGGCGTGGGACGGGAGCAGCTCGGAAGACGGCGCGGAACATCTCGCCTGCTCCAGGGCTGAGATTCCGGGTATGTGGTTAAAGTAGTTTATTAGCATTAGTTTAGTTTAATCGCAGTAGGCTAGATCCTTCTTGGGATGGTCAGACCCATCCCAAGTCGGCATAGATCTTGGCATAGGGTCTTGGACCTTAGGGCTAAGTTAGAAATTGTTTTTTAACTGCATGTTAATCAGTTAACATAGTTTTTCTTCCGCTGCAAATATTTTTGTGTCTATGTTCCGTCCGACTTAGGACGGGACTAGAATTTTTGTGCCCTAAGGGACCGCCAATTCCCCAACAGTGGTATCAGAGCCTAGGTTTGCGTAGCGATCTAGGTACTGCGATTAATTTTAAACTTAAGAATGCTTTTAAATACTTTTTAAAATGTTTTTAAAATTATGAGATAAATTTTAAAAATGTTTTAGATGTTCTAAAATTTTTTTTTTATGAAATTTTTGAACATGGAAATTTTTTTTAAATGACGTTTTAAAATTTATGTGATAATTTTAAAACTAATTTTTTAAATCTTTAAAAGTTTAAAATTTATTTTGGATGCCTAAAATTTTTATTTGATAAATTTTTTAAGCATGAAAGTTTTTTTTTAAATAATGTTTTAATTTATGAGATATTTTAAAACTGTTTTAAAAGTTAAAAATTTTTTATGCGATAAATTTTTAACATAGCATGCAAATTAGTGATTTTAATATTAAGTTTTTTTTTATGAGATAAAAAATAAAATAATTTTAAAATCATATTTTAAATTTAAATGTTAAATTTATGTATGCATGCTAAAAATTGTTTATGCGATAAACTTAGTTTATTTAAATGTTAAATAGTTGTGCACTATCTTTATGCGATAAATTAGTGTAGAGTTATTTTAATGGCATGTTAATCTTGTCCCTTATTTGATAACACAAGACAACCCTTTAGGTTAGCCATTAAAAATGATTAAAATTTATTACTTGAATTTTAATGATATGCTATGCTTTAATAAATCATTAACAACAATATTAAAGACCTAATTCCTGATTAGGATAGTCCTTTAAATGAATTTTCAAATTCTAATTGTTATAATTAATTTTCATTGAAGGACTTCGCTTCTAGCGTTGTTAATAATTTATTAAAATCCTAATAACGATTAGGGTAGCACGTGAACCTTATAGTTGATAAGGACTTAATAAAAGTTATTAAACAAATCCTAAAAATTTTGAATTTAAGGATTCAACTAGTTGATAGGATTAATTAGTTGTTAATAAAAGCTGTTTAGTCTATGGCATACATACAAAAATGACAAGCTTCATTCAATGGACCATGATCCAGTCAATGTGCTTGGCTAAGAGTTCTGGGTCAACCCTTGCTAGTCCAAGGGGTAGTGATCCTGGCTTAGTCAATTCCCTGGCTGAGTTCCACTGGACCGCAATGTCGCGAATCATGATTGTATGACACTCTGGACTATATCTAAGTCAAATACGTTAATGATCTTTTTCAAGATTAGCCGTAGCCCTCCTTGTTTTAGGGGTTAGTAACTATAGGACCCGCGTTATAGTTGTTGAGATACACTCAAGCTGTAACCTGGCAATCTTGTAGAAACCAACTCCTTAAATACATAAGATGAAATCTTGACTAACCCTAACCGTCGTCTCGTACCCCGAGCGCCGGTGTAAGTTAAGTCAACGATGTAGTCTGCCTAGATGTAGTCTAAGACCTGACCCAAACCGACGTGTCGTGCATACACCGAGCTGAGGGGCGAGTCAGGCTAGACATGAAAACAAGGGTCCGACTAGACTAGACATTGTGATTTGGATGAGCACACTCATGATCACGAACGGCTAGGGGCAAAAACCGATTAAGAGAGTCATATCCGATATGATCGATGAAGAGTCATCTTCCGATCGCAGAGTCAATCAACTTGTTGAGCTACACTCAAGGTTGTTTAGACTCAAGGTGATTGGAACTCTTACCCATTAATTTTAATTCGATTAAATCGTTCGTTATTAAGCTTTAAAACGTTCGTAAAATTAGTGGGAGGATATAGATAGATAAAAGCCAATCTACCTATATTTAATATTGAACATATGCTAAAACTAGGGCAAGACAATGTTTACCGAAAGAATCAATTGATAATATTGGAATTAGTTAACTGGTCAATAAGATGATTAATTGAATATCAAGTTAAATTCTAATTGATATAATTAAACTATATTCTCATTGACATTAAATGACCTTCTAAAGAACAGACTTAAGAAATATGATTTCATTAAGTTCTGAGTCCAACAAATAAATTAAAGCTACATGTCACTCGTCTCTATATGAGGTAGCTTGAACATATAGGACATTCAAAGTATGTTTCTCCCTACAACTTGTCGAGCTACCCTCAAGGTTGTATGGACAAACAATTTTGATCCGCAAAGTTCGAGAATTCGATTAAACCGTTTGAATCGAATACGAGTGCATGAGCGATGCAAAACTATGTATCCCAACCGGATCTTGAGACAAGCAACTTCTTGAGTTACACTCAAGATTGCAAAGCTCAAGCGTTTGGATACATAAGTTGCTTGCATAGCTATTTATTTATGTTGATATCTAAATATGATTTAGAAAAGGAAGAAGGCACTTCGGAAAGTCAATTGAGAAAGTTAGTTTAATTTATCATTAGTAGAGGCACAAGTAGGAGGAAATGAAAACGTGACATATTTTAAATGTCACATTTCGGAATAAGTTGTTATACAAAAGACGTTTAACACATTTTGACGAATGTCGTCACATTGCTTCTGAAGTAATGTTTTGTGTTAAGTAATTTGTAAATAACCATATATATATTAAATGTTAATACACAAGATTGTAGCAAACTTATATAGTAAAATTAGACTAGGCCGTATCAAGAGATTAAGCTTCACAAGTCACATAAAGAGGGGTCTGACCTCTCGTATTATGAAGTCTACGGACACTTGTGAGTCTTAGCCTCTTAGATACAAAGGCCGAAACCCATCTGTAAGACAGTGGGAGAATGAGTTGTCGAACTCAGTCTCGTACATACTGATGTACCCGAGTCTATTTTTAACAAAATAAGTTATTCGTATATTTTACTAAGACACGTGTTCTTGATGAAACGCAAGTCTGATAAAATAAAGAACGAAGTGACCAAAGTATTTAAACTGATTCGATTAGATCGAATGGTCAAATACTTAGCTAAATAAAATCTTGTGTAATTAAAAGAAAATGTGATTTTCTCTCAGATCAAGTCTGTTAACACATCGATGTGTTAAAAGATATGAATCACACTTAATTAGATTTAGTGTGATCCAATGTAAGTGACTCTGAGTTAAGTCCTTCCTCTGGGTTAAGTCCCAGATAGTAATGCCTAGGTTTTGATAAAGTTCTATGAGAACATTATCAATAAGATATTCATTAAATCAATCACAAGGAAGTTGTAAAGTCGAGTTAAGACATCATAACTGATGATGACTTAGTCAACTTCTAGGATGAAATTCGGAGTAGTAACTCCGATTTAAAACTTGATGCAGGTCCGTGTGCATAAATAAATTTGAGAATTTAGTTTACGTGCCCAAGGAAAATGTTTCCTCACTTTCTGCAAGAAAATCTTTAAGTTGAAAGATTGGTGCAGAAAAGAAAATAGTGAAGTACAATAATGTTGGATGGGAACGGTTTTCATCCTAATTTCTTTAAAACGGATTATGATGAAACCGGTTTCGCCAACAGATGTGTACAGATCTACTCGGACCAAAGTCGATGTAAACGCTCAAGTTGACCATGAAAATCTGAGCATTCACTTATAAGTTCGTTTTTCTAAATATGATTTAGACGAACCAACTTATATGAATTGGCCAGATAGTTTTCAAGGTCAGTGGGAGCGTATAAATTACATGCGAATCATCAAAGGGATGGAACATACATTTTGACAAAGTAATCAAAAGGTTTGATACTTTATCGAGAATAGATATGAGCCATTTAAAATGACCAGTAACTAATTTAAAATTATTATCGTAAGGAACGATAAACTGGATAAGATCCAAGTAAAATAAAATATTATGGATTCCGACAGACCAAATGAATTATTTGAATAAGATTCAAATGGTTGGTCTGACATGAACATAGAAACCCCTTAAGTCTATAGAGTAGACGGTCTTAGCAGATCCACTCACGAAGGCTCTATCACATGAAGTCGGGAAAACTTATGTGTAAAACGATATTAGATATCGAGATAAATGGGCCTGAGTGCAAGTGGGAGATGTAGGAATATTATGCCCTCGAGGCCATTTATTCCTGTGTGAATAGCACAAACATCTTGTTCGAAATAACAGTAAGCTGTTTGGTAATAATTTAATTTAAGTTATATTGTTATGTAGTTAACGTTAGATATCAACTTAGGTAAAGTCCTGAGACTTTATGCAAGGTCAAACGTGTATCGAGATGAGTATCTCGATCATGGAGAAACGTTTGACCGTCTGTAGCATAAGTCTGAAATGGTTCATGGTCGTAGATGTTCCGAGACAAGGATATCGAAACATCGGATAGACCATTGTGTCTTAGTCTTCACCGTTTAGCGGTGGCGATGATCTCATGATCGCTTGACTTGGCGAAGTCGAAGACGAGCCACAGGTGCTCATTAGAATGAGTTCACTGAACGATCCACTAGAGTTATCACATGGTTATATTGACCAATCTGTCAGTGATAACTCTGAGTGATGATAGGATAGTTGGTCTTTTGACTTGAGGTCATTTTGACGGACCTGTACGTGAACGGTGCCACTTAGATCAATTGACCTAGCTTCGAGGCAAGGCCTGTCGAAAGGTCTTTTGATTGGGTGTCACTTGAAACGTACGAGGCGAGTAATGACCAAGAGAGGATTCGTCTCTCCCGGTCAATGGGAGTTAGTGTCGTAGAGTTAGTTCGGTCTTTAGTAAAAACTCTGCGCAGAGTATGTTGGAAGAAGTCCAACATTAGTTGACTAAAGATCGATAGAAACTAACCGGAGTCAAGTTATTGGGGTTGACAGTTTGACCGTACCCCAGACTTGATCCGAACGACATATTTAAGACGAAGAGACTATAACTACAGAATTCATCACGGAAACAGTCAGGTGGTCCCGACAATACTCATGTCAATGAGTCAACCACATAATGATGATTCCTGAAGCAGGGACGGCAACCACTGCTCGTGGTCACTGCCGTATAGGGCTTCGAGCCCAACCTGTTGTAAGGGTCAGGCTGTAGGGTCTCACACAGAGTGCAATGCTTTGTCTAGTAATAGGTAGAAAATAAATAGGGAGAATATTTGCATTTGATGCAAAAGAAGAGATAATTGCATTTGATGCAATATGATAATTTAAGCTTAGATAGGGACTATTTTGCATTTGATGCAAAAGTGATTAAATATGTATTAAATTGTTTAATACAATATTTAATGAAATAAACGCAAGGAAAAGTTCACGGGTAAGACGGGAATGTCCCGGTCTAGACCCAGGTTCGAACGGCGTCCAAATCGGACACCAGATGATCAAGTTATGCTCAAAACAGCCCATAGGATCAGACCGGGTCAGACCAGGCTAACCCAGACCAGACTAAGTCTGGCCTGGGTGCCTGGCCAGACCTGGCTGAGCCAGGTCGCCAGCCCAGGCGCCTGGGCTCAGGCCCAGGCGCTGGGCGCCTGGGCCTGCGCCCAGGCGGGCCTGCCCAGGCGCCTTGGGCGCCTGGGCGCTGGCCCAGGCGGGCCGCCCAGGCGCCCTGGGCGCCTGGCCCAGGCCCGGGCCAGGCGCCCTGGCCTGGGCCAGGCGCCCAGACTGGGTGCACCAGCCTGGGTGCGCCCAGACCAGGCGTCCAGCCTGGTCTGGGCTCACCCAGTTGGTCTGGTGGGTCCCGCTTGTGCAGAAATTCTGCCCTAGGGCAGAACAGATTTGACGGCTCAGTTTTTATGAAAAACTAGCCGTGGGTTGATCTTTGGACGATCAATTGGAGGGTCAAACGAACTCCGATTGACGAACGGTTTTTTCCTATGCGTTCACCGTTGAACGCTTGTCGTATTGATAGGTTGTATCAATCTTGAAGCTCAACGGTGAGTGAGTTAAAATTCACGGAAGTTTGCACTTTGTGAAGTGCAAACTAACTTGATTTAATTAACTCTAAATTTTAGTCCCACATCGGATTTTGAGAAAGGGGGAGAGTCCGCCGCCTATATAAATAGGGGTCTCCCCCCTTCCTCAAAACTCGTCCCAAGCTCTAGATCTGAGCGGCTCTCGTAAATGTTGGAGCACGCTCGGATCTAAGCTTAAATAAATATTTCTCTATCTCCCTAAAATTCTGCCTTACTCCTGCGGGCTCTAGCAAAACCACAAAGGAGTTCGGATTCTGAATTCGAAATCTTGGCGGAGGTTTCACTCGCGTGAAACTTTCTTCGGCGGTTGGTTGGCTCGGCGACACGGGGATTGATCGCCTCGGGATGCGGAGCGGTTCGAGGAGCAGTTCGGGGAGCAGTTCGAGGAGCGGCTCGGCGTGGGACGGGAGCAGCTCGGAAGACGGCGCGGAACATCTCGCCTGCTCCAGGGCTGAGATTCCGGGTATGTGGTTAAAGTAGTTTATTAGCATTAGTTTAGTTTAATCGCAGTAGGCTAGATCCTTCTTGGGATGGTCAGACCCATCCCAAGTCGGCATAGATCTTGGCATAGGGTCTTGGACCTTAGGGCTAAGTTAGAAATTGTTTTTTAACTGCATGTTAATCAGTTAACATAGTTTTTCTTCCGCTGCAAATATTTTTGTGTCTATGTTCCGTCCGACTTAGGACGGGACTAGAATTTTTGTGCCCTAAGGGACCGCCAATTCCCCAACAGTGGTATCAGAGCCTAGGTTTGCGTAGCGATCTAGGTACTGCGATTAATTTTAAACTTAAGAATGCTTTTAAATACTTTTTAAAATGTTTTTAAAATTATGAGATAAATTTTAAAAATGTTTTAGATGTTCTAAAATTTTTTTTTTATGAAATTTTTGAACATGGAAATTTTTTTTAAATGACGTTTTAAAATTTATGTGATAATTTTAAAACTAATTTTTTAAATCTTTAAAAGTTTAAAATTTATTTTGGATGCCTAAAATTTTTATTTGATAAATTTTTTAAGCATGAAAGTTTTTTTTTAAATAATGTTTTAATTTATGAGATATTTTAAAACTGTTTTAAAAGTTAAAAATTTTTTATGCGATAAATTTTTAACATAGCATGCAAATTAGTGATTTTAATATTAAGTTTTTTTTTATGAGATAAAAAATAAAATAATTTTAAAATCATATTTTAAATTTAAATGTTAAATTTATGTATGCATGCTAAAAATTGTTTATGCGATAAACTTAGTTTATTTAAATGTTAAATAGTTGTGCACTATCTTTATGCGATAAATTAGTGTAGAGTTATTTTAATGGCATGTTAATCTTGTCCCTTATTTGATAACACAAGACAACCCTTTAGGTTAGCCATTAAAAATGATTAAAATTTATTACTTGAATTTTAATGATATGCTATGCTTTAATAAATCATTAACAACAATATTAAAGACCTAATTCCTGATTAGGATAGTCCTTTAAATGAATTTTCAAATTCTAATTGTTATAATTAATTTTCATTGAAGGACTTCGCTTCTAGCGTTGTTAATAATTTATTAAAATCCTAATAACGATTAGGGTAGCACGTGAACCTTATAGTTGATAAGGACTTAATAAAAGTTATTAAACAAATCCTAAAAATTTTGAATTTAAGGATTCAACTAGTTGATAGGATTAATTAGTTGTTAATAAAAGCTGTTTAGTCTATGGCATACATACAAAAATGACAAGCTTCATTCAATGGACCATGATCCAGTCAATGTGCTTGGCTAAGAGTTCTGGGTCAACCCTTGCTAGTCCAAGGGGTAGTGATCCTGGCTTAGTCAATTCCCTGGCTGAGTTCCACTGGACCGCAATGTCGCGAATCATGATTGTATGACACTCTGGACTATATCTAAGTCAAATACGTTAATGATCTTTTTCAAGATTAGCCGTAGCCCTCCTTGTTTTAGGGGTTAGTAACTATAGGACCCGCGTTATAGTTGTTGAGATACACTCAAGCTGTAACCTGGCAATCTTGTAGAAACCAACTCCTTAAATACATAAGATGAAATCTTGACTAACCCTAACCGTCGTCTCGTACCCCGAGCGCCGGTGTAAGTTAAGTCAACGATGTAGTCTGCCTAGATGTAGTCTAAGACCTGACCCAAACCGACGTGTCGTGCATACACCGAGCTGAGGGGCGAGTCAGGCTAGACATGAAAACAAGGGTCCGACTAGACTAGACATTGTGATTTGGATGAGCACACTCATGATCACGAACGGCTAGGGGCAAAAACCGATTAAGAGAGTCATATCCGATATGATCGATGAAGAGTCATCTTCCGATCGCAGAGTCAATCAACTTGTTGAGCTACACTCAAGGTTGTTTAGACTCAAGGTGATTGGAACTCTTACCCATTAATTTTAATTCGATTAAATCGTTCGTTATTAAGCTTTAAAACGTTCGTAAAATTAGTGGGAGGATATAGATAGATAAAAGCCAATCTACCTATATTTAATATTGAACATATGCTAAAACTAGGGCAAGACAATGTTTACCGAAAGAATCAATTGATAATATTGGAATTAGTTAACTGGTCAATAAGATGATTAATTGAATATCAAGTTAAATTCTAATTGATATAATTAAACTATATTCTCATTGACATTAAATGACCTTCTAAAGAACAGACTTAAGAAATATGATTTCATTAAGTTCTGAGTCCAACAAATAAATTAAAGCTACATGTCACTCGTCTCTATATGAGGTAGCTTGAACATATAGGACATTCAAAGTATGTTTCTCCCTACAACTTGTCGAGCTACCCTCAAGGTTGTATGGACAAACAATTTTGATCCGCAAAGTTCGAGAATTCGATTAAACCGTTTGAATCGAATACGAGTGCATGAGCGATGCAAAACTATGTATCCCAACCGGATCTTGAGACAAGCAACTTCTTGAGTTACACTCAAGATTGCAAAGCTCAAGCGTTTGGATACATAAGTTGCTTGCATAGCTATTTATTTATGTTGATATCTAAATATGATTTAGAAAAGGAAGAAGGCACTTCGGAAAGTCAATTGAGAAAGTTAGTTTAATTTATCATTAGTAGAGGCACAAGTAGGAGGAAATGAAAACGTGACATATTTTAAATGTCACATTTCGGAATAAGTTGTTATACAAAAGACGTTTAACACATTTTGACGAATGTCGTCACATTGCTTCTGAAGTAATGTTTTGTGTTAAGTAATTTGTAAATAACCATATATATATTAAATGTTAATACACAAGATTGTAGCAAACTTATATAGTAAAATTAGACTAGGCCGTATCAAGAGATTAAGCTTCACAAGTCACATAAAGAGGGGTCTGACCTCTCGTATTATGAAGTCTACGGACACTTGTGAGTCTTAGCCTCTTAGATACAAAGGCCGAAACCCATCTGTAAGACAGTGGGAGAATGAGTTGTCGAACTCAGTCTCGTACATACTGATGTACCCGAGTCTATTTTTAACAAAATAAGTTATTCGTATATTTTACTAAGACACGTGTTCTTGATGAAACGCAAGTCTGATAAAATAAAGAACGAAGTGACCAAAGTATTTAAACTGATTCGATTAGATCGAATGGTCAAATACTTAGCTAAATAAAATCTTGTGTAATTAAAAGAAAATGTGATTTTCTCTCAGATCAAGTCTGTTAACACATCGATGTGTTAAAAGATATGAATCACACTTAATTAGATTTAGTGTGATCCAATGTAAGTGACTCTGAGTTAAGTCCTTCCTCTGGGTTAAGTCCCAGATAGTAATGCCTAGGTTTTGATAAAGTTCTATGAGAACATTATCAATAAGATATTCATTAAATCAATCACAAGGAAGTTGTAAAGTCGAGTTAAGACATCATAACTGATGATGACTTAGTCAACTTCTAGGATGAAATTCGGAGTAGTAACTCCGATTTAAAACTTGATGCAGGTCCGTGTGCATAAATAAATTTGAGAATTTAGTTTACGTGCCCAAGGAAAATGTTTCCTCACTTTCTGCAAGAAAATCTTTAAGTTGAAAGATTGGTGCAGAAAAGAAAATAGTGAAGTACAATAATGTTGGATGGGAACGGTTTTCATCCTAATTTCTTTAAAACGGATTATGATGAAACCGGTTTCGCCAACAGATGTGTACAGATCTACTCGGACCAAAGTCGATGTAAACGCTCAAGTTGACCATGAAAATCTGAGCATTCACTTATAAGTTCGTTTTTCTAAATATGATTTAGACGAACCAACTTATATGAATTGGCCAGATAGTTTTCAAGGTCAGTGGGAGCGTATAAATTACATGCGAATCATCAAAGGGATGGAACATACATTTTGACAAAGTAATCAAAAGGTTTGATACTTTATCGAGAATAGATATGAGCCATTTAAAATGACCAGTAACTAATTTAAAATTATTATCGTAAGGAACGATAAACTGGATAAGATCCAAGTAAAATAAAATATTATGGATTCCGACAGACCAAATGAATTATTTGAATAAGATTCAAATGGTTGGTCTGACATGAACATAGAAACCCCTTAAGTCTATAGAGTAGACGGTCTTAGCAGATCCACTCACGAAGGCTCTATCACATGAAGTCGGGAAAACTTATGTGTAAAACGATATTAGATATCGAGATAAATGGGCCTGAGTGCAAGTGGGAGATGTAGGAATATTATGCCCTCGAGGCCATTTATTCCTGTGTGAATAGCACAAACATCTTGTTCGAAATAACAGTAAGCTGTTTGGTAATAATTTAATTTAAGTTATATTGTTATGTAGTTAACGTTAGATATCAACTTAGGTAAAGTCCTGAGACTTTATGCAAGGTCAAACGTGTATCGAGATGAGTATCTCGATCATGGAGAAACGTTTGACCGTCTGTAGCATAAGTCTGAAATGGTTCATGGTCGTAGATGTTCCGAGACAAGGATATCGAAACATCGGATAGACCATTGTGTCTTAGTCTTCACCGTTTAGCGGTGGCGATGATCTCATGATCGCTTGACTTGGCGAAGTCGAAGACGAGCCACAGGTGCTCATTAGAATGAGTTCACTGAACGATCCACTAGAGTTATCACATGGTTATATTGACCAATCTGTCAGTGATAACTCTGAGTGATGATAGGATAGTTGGTCTTTTGACTTGAGGTCATTTTGACGGACCTGTACGTGAACGGTGCCACTTAGATCAATTGACCTAGCTTCGAGGCAAGGCCTGTCGAAAGGTCTTTTGATTGGGTGTCACTTGAAACGTACGAGGCGAGTAATGACCAAGAGAGGATTCGTCTCTCCCGGTCAATGGGAGTTAGTGTCGTAGAGTTAGTTCGGTCTTTAGTAAAAACTCTGCGCAGAGTATGTTGGAAGAAGTCCAACATTAGTTGACTAAAGATCGATAGAAACTAACCGGAGTCAAGTTATTGGGGTTGACAGTTTGACCGTACCCCAGACTTGATCCGAACGACATATTTAAGACGAAGAGACTATAACTACAGAATTCATCACGGAAACAGTCAGGTGGTCCCGACAATACTCATGTCAATGAGTCAACCACATAATGATGATTCCTGAAGCAGGGACGGCAACCACTGCTCGTGGTCACTGCCGTATAGGGCTTCGAGCCCAACCTGTTGTAAGGGTCAGGCTGTAGGGTCTCACACAGAGTGCAATGCTTTGTCTAGTAATAGGTAGAAAATAAATAGGGAGAATATTTGCATTTGATGCAAAAGAAGAGATAATTGCATTTGATGCAATATGATAATTTAAGCTTAGATAGGGACTATTTTGCATTTGATGCAAAAGTGATTAAATATGTATTAAATTGTTTAATACAATATTTAATGAAATAAACGCAAGGAAAAGTTCACGGGTAAGACGGGAATGTCCCGGTCTAGACCCAGGTTCGAACGGCGTCCAAATCGGACACCAGATGATCAAGTTATGCTCAAAACAGCCCATAGGATCAGACCGGGTCAGACCAGGCTAACCCAGACCAGACTAAGTCTGGCCTGGGTGCCTGGCCAGACCTGGCTGAGCCAGGTCGCCAGCCCAGGCGCCTGGGCTCAGGCCCAGGCGCTGGGCGCCTGGGCCTGCGCCCAGGCGGGCCTGCCCAGGCGCCTTGGGCGCCTGGGCGCTGGCCCAGGCGGGCCGCCCAGGCGCCCTGGGCGCCTGGCCCAGGCCCGGGCCAGGCGCCCTGGCCTGGGCCAGGCGCCCAGACTGGGTGCACCAGCCTGGGTGCGCCCAGACCAGGCGTCCAGCCTGGTCTGGGCTCACCCAGTTGGTCTGGTGGGTCCCGCTTGTGCAGAAATTCTGCCCTAGGGCAGAACAGATTTGACGGCTCAGTTTTTATGAAAAACTAGCCGTGGGTTGATCTTTGGACGATCAATTGGAGGGTCAAACGAACTCCGATTGACGAACGGTTTTTTCCTATGCGTTCACCGTTGAACGCTTGTCGTATTGATAGGTTGTATCAATCTTGAAGCTCAACGGTGAGTGAGTTAAAATTCACGGAAGTTTGCACTTTGTGAAGTGCAAACTAACTTGATTTAATTAACTCTAAATTTTAGTCCCACATCGGATTTTGAGAAAGGGGGAGAGTCCGCCGCCTATATAAATAGGGGTCTCCCCCCTTCCTCAAAACTCGTCCCAAGCTCTAGATCTGAGCGGCTCTCGTAAATGTTGGAGCACGCTCGGATCTAAGCTTAAATAAATATTTCTCTATCTCCCTAAAATTCTGCCTTACTCCTGCGGGCTCTAGCAAAACCACAAAGGAGTTCGGATTCTGAATTCGAAATCTTGGCGGAGGTTTCACTCGCGTGAAACTTTCTTCGGCGGTTGGTTGGCTCGGCGACACGGGGATTGATCGCCTCGGGATGCGGAGCGGTTCGAGGAGCAGTTCGGGGATGCAGTTCGAGGAGCGGCTCGGCGTGGGACGGGAGCAGCTCGGAAGACGGCGCGGAACATCTCGCCTGCTCCAGGGCTGAGATTCCGGGTATGTGGTTAAAGTAGTTTATTAGCATTAGTTTAGTTTAATCGCAGTAGGCTAGATCCTTCTTGGGATGGTCAGACCCATCCCAAGTCGGCATAGATCTTGGCATAGGGTCTTGGACCTTAGGGCTAAGTTAGAAATTGTTTTTTAACTGCATGTTAATCAGTTAACATAGTTTTTCTTCCGCTGCAAATATTTTTGTGTCTATGTTCCGTCCGACTTAGGACGGGACTAGAATTTTTGTGCCCTAAGGGACCGCCAATTCCCCAACAGTCACAACATCCATTAGCTGCATATCTATGCCTTCCTTTGCTGTTAAGCTTATCAGAAATCTGAAGGTGATCGCATCCATGACCGGGGAATATGTTTCGTCATAGTCTATACCCGGTCTTTGGGAAAATCCTTGCGCTACAAGTCTAGCTTTGTAGCGTGCGATCTCATTATTTTCGTTTCTTTTTCTGACGAATACCCATTTGTATCCCACAGGTTTGACACCGGTAGGTGTCTGGGCAATTTGCCCAAAGAATTTTCGTTTCTGAAGTGAGTCCAGCTCAGCTTCTATTGCCTGATTCCACTTTGGCCAATCATCTCTACGTTTGCATTCAGCAACGGAGTGTGGTTTTTAATCATCGTCGCTTCTGGCGACGTGAATGGCAATGTGAAACACGAAGTCATCGTCGACGACTGTACTCTTTCTATCCAATACCTCCCCTATACGTACATAATTCAATGATATTTCAGTTTCTCCCGGCAGTTCCTCTGCAGTGGATTCCGGGAGGGGAGAGGGTATGGACACGAGCTCGTTTCTCTGTGGGGGTATCGTCCCAAGATCTCCGGATATTTTTCTTTTTCTTGGATTTTTATCCTTGGAGCCTGGTGGTCTGCCTCTTTTCTGTTGAGGTGCAGCCACTTCTGCTGCTGGTGGATTGCATCCATCCTTTGGGATGTCAATCCTAGCTGGAGTATTCGCAGCAGGGATGTGTGATCTGACAATCTTCTGGTTGTCAGTAAACGAGTCCGGTAATCTATGGACTGTGTCCTGGATATGTAAGATCTTCCGGATCTCATCATCGCATTGTTTTGTTACCGGATCGTAGTGGGTCAAGATTTTTGTATCCCACGTTAACATTTGCTTTGCACTAGACTTTTCGATGTCTAGGCCCATTTTGGGAAAATACGTCTCATCAAAATCGCAGTCTTCAAGACGTGCCTTAAAAGCGTCCCCCGTTTGGGGTTCTAGGTATCTTATAATGGAGGGTGAGTCAAACCCTACATAAATACCTAGGCGACGTTGAGGACCCATCTTGGTCCTCTGTGGTGGTGCAATGGGGATATAAACTGCGCAGCCGAAGATCCTCAAGTGAGAGATGTTCGGCGGCGTTCCATATGCAAGTTGCATTGGAGATAGACTCTGACCTCCCGATGGTCTTATTTTTATTAGTGATGCAGTATGCAGAATTGCATGTCCCCATACATCCACCGGCAACTGGGATTTCATCAGCAATGGACGTGCGATCCATTGGAGTCTTTTAATTAGCGACTCGGCTAACCCATTCTGGGTGTGAACATGCGGCACTGGATGTTCGATTTCTATTCCCGTTGCCTGGCAATATTCTTGAAATGACTGAGAGATAAATTCCCCCGCATTATCCAGATGTATTTTCTTAAATTGGTTGTCTGGAAAATGCGCCCGCAACTTTATTATTTGTGCCAAGAGCTTTGGAAAAGCCAAGTTGCGGGTTGAAAGTAGACATACATACGAGTATTTTGAAGATGCATCAATCAGTACCATAAAGTACCGAAAGGGCCCACTAGGGGGGTGGATAGGTCCACATATGTCTCCATGTATTCTTTCAAGGAAGCTAGGAGACTCGATGTCCACTTTAAGTGGTGATGGCCTTATTATTAATTTTCCCTTAAAATAGGGTACACAAGGGAATTCTCCCTTCTGAAGAATCTTCTGGTTCTTCAGGTTATGCCCGTGGGATTGTGATATAATGCGGTGCATCATCACAGATCCGGGGTGGCCAAGTCTACCGTGCCAAAGTAAGAATTTGGCCGATGTCGGACACTTCAGGTGCTCCGTTAGGTTTGCTTCCTCTCTCCGAATTTTTGTATGGTAGAGGCCTGATGAGAGGCTCTCAAAACGTTCAAGTATGGATTTAACTCCATTGTCTTGAGACGTTACATACAGTAATTCATTTTCTTTAACATTTACTATTTCCAAGTGGAATCCGTTAAGACAGATATCTTTGAAACTTAATAAGTTTCTCTTGGAATTCGGAGAGTAAAGTGCATCTTTTATTCCATTGGGAAGCAACAAGGTTGCATTCCCAGAACCTTCAATTATGTCCGATGGCCCTGAAATTGTGTTTACAGGGCTCTTATACGGAGTAATGCTATGAAAATAGCATTTGTGCTGAAGGATCGTATGTGTCGACGCGCTGTCTACTAAGCAGTCATGAGAGCATCCCATCTAAAAAGATGAGTAAACATTTGCATTTCAGAAAAACTAAATTTTATTCTACAGAATTCAGATTACATAAAAGCTCTCATAAAATAGATTGTTCATACAATAAAATGCTAAGATAAATGAAAACAGGCTAATCAAGCATATCATCTGACTCGAAGTCTTTGGCTGTGAACTTGACTGCATTATTCGCAGCCACCAGGTTTGATTCAGCATTCTTTTTCTTGCTTTGTTTATAAAGCTCCTGGAGATGCACTGGGGTCCTGCACACTCTGGACCATTAGTCTGTCATGCCACAGCTGTGGCACTGGTCTTCACAGTCCCTCTTGGGTGGGGGTGCATTATTTTTCTTGTTATCATTCCTGCGCCAGGTGAACTTGCGCGTCCCTTCATTCTTGCGCTGCTGTGGTGGGCCCTTGGCTCTTTTCTGTTGTCCCCCTTTCTGTGGTCTTTCTTTTCTTTTATTATCCCTCTTCTTTTTGAAGGAAGAGGTATGGTGAGCTTCTGGTAGGGGGGCAATGCCGGAAGGGCGCATATTGTGAGTGGCGAGAAGAAGCTCTCTGTTTTGCTCGGCCATGAGAAGACATGACAGCAGCTCTGAATACTTGGTGAACTTACGTTCACGGTATTGCTGCATGAGTATCGCATCCTTTTCATGGAAAGACGTATACGTCTTTTCCAGCATGCGATCTTCTGAGACTTTTTCACCACACAACTTCAGGCGTGAGGTGATGCTAAAAAGTGCTGAGTTGTACTCAGCAATAGACTTAAAGTCCTGTAGTCTCAAGTTCTCCCACTCATATCTCGCCCTTGGGAGTATAACATCTCTCTGATGTTTATACCTATCCTCAAGGGCGGTCCATAGCTCAAGTGGATCTTCGACCGTAAGGTACTCAGCCTTTAAGGTCTTGTCCACATGGCGGCGAATATAGATGATGGCTTGCGCCTTCTCTATATCGCTAACATTTTCTTTTTCAGTCACAGCAGTGATGAGGGACTTGCCCGCAGGTGAAACTTAACATCTAGCTGCCAGCTTAGATAGTTTCTACATGATGCATCCAGCACTTCAAAGTCAACGCTTGCAATTTTAGCCATTTATCTAGCAGAGCACAAACATGCATGAATTAATAATCAATCAGAAAGAAAAACATTTTCATGCGGATGCAATATTTAATGAAAAGCTAAACGTGTGGATCGGCCAGTCCCACAAAAAGAGTCCAAAAGTCCACAGTCCAAATTATACAAATTTGCAGCTTGAATAAAATGAAAATACAACTTTGGAAACCCCGTGGGTCCCATATAATATCTCCGTCTTCAAGCGTGGCCTCCGTCTCCATGGAAGTTGGTCTTCTTTCTTTGACATTTACATAAATTCCCCACTACAATTTCTCTCAAAAATAAAAGAAAAGCGCGGGAAATAAACTGTGGGACTAAACGACCGATCCAAAAACCACATTTAGCGATTCATGCAGAGATATTGTGCTCATCAACATTTTCATTCACAGACATCACAGGCAGTTTATTCACATGAGGATAAAACAATATTTAATCACTTAATAATTATTGGACCACTGGGCAATGTCATACACCGTTATGTTAGGTAACTAACGGCAGAGCGGTCGCAGGATCTTCCTAATTATTAAGTTTTAAATAAAATGCACAACCACACATATAATATCCACATAATTTTGCCAGAGATGAATAGCATGTAAAAGTAATTACGATGCATGGATTGTAAAGTAAATGGATTTAATCAATTAAATTGATTAAGTGCCCAAAATAAACATTTTCTTTGTCTGAGGGAAAGAGGTTCCCTCATCATCCCAAAAGCCCCCCAAAAATCCCCAAAAGTCCTCGCATGTCCGATATTTGTCCCGTAATTTACCGTGATTTTTCACGAATATTTTTCCCTTAAATCCGCTTTTTTAATTAATTTTTAGGCTAGCAAGTTGCCTTTTGAGGCTTGTTAATAGCCTTTGCCTCCCCCATTATTTCAGATAAAACAGCCTGCGGGCCTGAAGCCCGCAGTCGGCCTATGGGCTTCAGGCCCATAGGCTTTTTTTTGAAGAAATCTGACTGTGGGCCTGAAGCCCGCAGCAGGTCTGTGGGCTTCAGGCCCACAGACTTTTCTGTTTTTTTTGGAATTAGGGTTTTGGGGGGGCGCCGCCGCCGCCGCCCCTTGCAGGGGGGCGCCGCCGCTGGGGCCGCCGCCCCCCTGCAGGGGGGAGCGGCCTCGGGGGCCGCCGCCCCCCCGCAGGGGGTGCGGCGGGGGGAGCGGCCGCAGGGGGGGTTATTCGGCGACGACTAGCCGCCGGAGGGTTCAAAATTAGGGTTTTGACCCTAAAAATTGAGTTTTTGGGATGAACGGTCCGTCGTTTTCAAGGCGAAAAATAATCCCCATATCGATCTTGCGAGATCTAGTGGAGGGGTAATCATACGTATGATTTAAAAAACATCGTTTTTAGTGTTTTTACCGCTATATCTGTCCTCCGGATATAGCGACGGTTGCTCGAAGCCCTACGCGGATGACGACGCTCGATGGAGGAAGCCTTGTACCGCGCTCATGGATCTCCCGTCTAGCCTTCGCCTTCGCCTTCGCAATGAACGGAAAAAATTTGTGGAAAGGAAAAATTTAGAGGCTCGTGCTGATAACGTGTTATGAATCAACTACTGAGGGGGGAGCCCTCGGGTCTTTATTTATAGGTAAAGGGGAGAATACAAGGTGGGCTTACATAGATATGGGCCCAATACTAGGATGGCCCAATAACTCAACCAACCCAGTAAATAACCGTTCACAACAGTTATGAATTATTTTCTACGACTCATTTGGAATGCCTAAAGACTGTCATATACCATCGCCCATAATGAAAGTTTTATTTACATGTATCTACAAAATATTATTGGAAAGTCATTCAACATGAAACTTATATCTCCTTCGACCCGTTATTTGTATACTTTATAATAAGGTTCCACTTAACTAATTCGAATTAACTTAATTATCATCTTCTGCCCATCTGCCTCCCCCGCCTCCATCGTCCCCTCCACCCCAATCTCAGCCCACTTCCGCCCGAGCTACCACTTGTTGTGATTTTCACAGATCACTAGAAGACTTACTGATTACAGTAAAATAGTAAAAACACTGATCACGGTAAAACAGTAAAAAATGGAGAGTAAAAAAAACTTCACTATTTCTCACTAGGAAATAAATTTACACACTAGGGTAAACACCAAAAAAAACTCACTACAATTTTTACCTCTCTGGGGTAACTTCCCTCTCTGGGGTAATTTTCTCTCACTGGAGAAATCCCTCACTCTTGCACCTCTCTGGGTAACTGACTCTCTTCTTTCTCATGAAGAAAGAGAACTGATGTTTTTGGGATGTTGGGATGTGTTTCAAACCTCTGCCTTCATCCCCTTTTATAGAGATGAGAACCTAGCAATAACATCATCAATGACGTTTTTATATTGACTAATCAATACGATTAGCATCCCCTTGCAATTGCAATTCAAATTGGCCAATTTTTGGAAAGGGACGTGTTGGACTTTGGGGCATGTCGGCAGCTGGCTCTTTCAATTCCCCCCTCCAGCTGCATCAAAAATGATTGTCACTTAACAACCATCCCAGCTTTGTCTCTGCACAGCTCCAGCTTCTCCCGTGTCACCACTTTCGTGAACATATCTGCTGGATTCTCCTTCGTGTGGATCTTTACTAGTCTCAACAGCTGTTGATCCATCACCTCCCGTATCCAATGATACCGAATGTCAATGTGTTTTGTCCGAGCATGATACATCGAATTCTTGCTTAGATCTAAAGCACTTTGACTATCACAATGTATCATGTACATTTTCTGCTTGATCCCTAATTCTTGGAGAAATCGCTTTAACCACAACATTTCCTTACCAGCTTCTGTAATTGCAAGATACTCCGCTTCTGTTGTGGATAGCGCAACACACTTCTGCAATCTTGATTGCCAGAACACAGCTCCCCCTGCAAAAGTGTAGACAAATTTTGATATAGATTTTCTACTATCAAGATCTCCAGCCATATCTGAATCTGTATAGCCCTCCAAGATTAGATCAGCTTCTCCGTAGCACAGACATACCTTTGAAATACCCTTCAGATAACGAAGAATCCACTTGACCGCCTCCCAATGTTCTTTTCCTGGATCAGAAAGGAATCGGCTCACCATTTCCACCGCATGGGCAATGTCAGGACGTGTACATACCATTGCATACATCAGACTCCCAACTGCTGAAGAATAATGTATCGATGACATCTCCTCCGTCTCTTTCTTGGATGAAGGGCTTGACCTCCTGCTTAACTTAAAGTGGTTGGCCAATGGAATGTTTACTGGTTTGGCATGATCCATGTTGAATCTCTTGATCACGCGTTCAACATACTTCTCCTGAGATAGCCATAGCTTGTTGTGTTTCCAATCTCGGACTATCTACATTCCCACAATTTGTTGAGCCGGACCTAAGTCTTTCATATCAAAAGACTTAGAGAGTTCCTTCTTCAGCTGGCCGATTTTTGTTGCATCTTGTCCAACGATCAACATATCGTCGACATATAAAAGTAATGCAACGAAGTTACCATCTGGAAACTGCTGTGTATAAACACACTGGTCTGCAACGGTCCTTTTGTAACCTTGACTCATCATGAATGAGTCAAACTTCATGTTCCACTGTCGTGGTGCTTGCTTGAGGCTGTACAGACTTTTCTTCAGCTTGCATACGAGGTTTTCTTTGCATGAAACCTCGAAACCTTCTGGCTACTCCATGTAGATTTCTTCATGTAGATCACCATGAAGAAATGCTGTCTTGACATCCATCTGCTCAAGCTCTAAATTTAACCTGGCTACCAATCCGAGGATGACGCGGATTGAAGCCATCTTCACAACAGGTGAAAAGATCTCGTCAAAGTCAATACCTTTCTTCTAAAGGAATCCTTTGACCACCAGCCAAGCTTTGTGCTTCACCATCTTTCCGTTGCCATCTTTCTTGAGCTTGAACACCCACTTGTTCTTCAGCGCCTTCTTTCCTTGTGGAAGCTTGACCAACTCATAAGTAGAATTCTTCTGCAGAGATTCCATCTCATCGTGCATAGCTTGCAACCAACTTTCTTTGTTCTTGTGAGATATCGCTTCATGGAAACTCTCTGGCTCCCCCTCTTCAGAAAGTAGAAGATACTCAGCTTCTGAATATCTGGTTGATGGAATCCGGCCTCGTTCAGATATCCGTACTTGTGAGTTGTTAACTTCAAGAGGCGTACCATCATCTGCCTGCGGTGATGGTGGTGCAATAGCTGCTGGAGAGGGTTGTGGCTCCCCCTGCTCAGCATCCGCCTCTTCTTCCATGTCTTGTTCAACAGCACCCTCTTCTTCTTGTATTTCTTCATGCACCTCTTCGTATTGCGTTGGTGCTGGGTCTGGAACAATGTCTTTAGCATTTGAGCTTGCAGTTGAAGACGCCATGTGCTTTTCAATGTCTTCCAATGTCTGATTTTCTTGGAATAGCACATCCCTGCTCCGAATCACCTTCTTCGTCTTTGGGTCCCACAACCTGTACCCAAATTCTTCATCTCCATAGCCGATGAAGATACAAGGAATGGTCCTTGCATCAAGCTTCTGTCTTTGCTCCTTGGATACATGTGCAAAGGCTAAGCAACCGAATACCCTCAAGTGGGAGTATGAGGGATTCTTACCAGACCACACCTTCTCTGGAACTGCGAAATCCAAAGGTACTGATGGTGATCTGTTGATGAGGTAGCAGGCGGCACGTACAGCTTCCCCCCAGAATGGCTTTGGTAGCTTAGCCATACTGAGCATGCTTCTGACCTTCTCCATGATCGTTCGGTTCATCCTTTCAGCTACGCCGTTGTGTTGTGGAGTGCGAGGAACCGTCTTCTCATGTCAAATGTCTTGACTTCTGCAGTAGACATCGAATGCTCTGGAAGTGTATTCACCTCCATTGTCTGAGCGGAGGCACTTTAACTTCTTTCCTGTCTCACGTTCGACCATGACGTGGAACAGCTTGAAGAAGTTGAGCACTTTGTCTTTCGTCCTTAAGAAGTAGACCCACACCTCCCGAGAAGCATCATCAATGAAGGTTAAGAAGTGCATGTTGCCACCCAGTGATTCGACCTCCAGGGGACCACAAACATCAGAGTGTACCAGACTGAGTAACTCTGATCTCCTTGTTGAAGAAGACTGAAGGAGACTCTATGTTGCTTGCCAACTAAGCAATACTGACAAGGATCTAGTCCAGCATTCTTAGTGATTGAGATCAGCTCCTTCTTTGTCAAGAGAGATATCCCTCTCTCACTCATGTGACCAAGTCGTTGGTGCCACAGACTTGGAGTCACCTCACGTTCCACCACGTTAAGGCTATCGGTACATATCTTTACATGAGTTTTATATAACGTACCGCAAATGTGCCCCTTTGCGATAATCATGGCACCTTTCGTCATTCTCCATATGCCGTTGCTGAAGTGGTTGTCGAAGTCCTGTTTGTCAAGGGCTGTCCCAGAGAGCAAGTTCAGCCGGAGATCTGGCACATGGCGGACATCCTTCAGCGTGATTGTGCAGCCGACATTCGTCTGAATCCGAACGTCGCCAATTCCCATGATCTTGCAGGAACTTGTATTCCCCATCTTCACAATGCCAAAGTCTCATGCCTTGTAGTTGGTGAAGAAGTCACTTCGAGGAGTGGCGTGGAATGATGCTTGTAACGATCAGTTTTGATTGTACGCTTTGACGTGCATGTAGTCTTGTTCGTGCACGTGTTTATTTTAGATATTGTCTGTAACCGAACCCTATCGTGTGGTATGTCGTTGTGTCCCTCTCTGAGAGTATTATAATTTTGGTGTTGAATCGCAACGTTATTTCACGGGTCGTTCTCCCACGAATTGACCTTGTTTGGAGAGACGTCACGATTCTCACTTTTGACGTGAGACGTTTTTATTTTTAATTTCGTTTTTCGTCATCGAAATTGTTATCCGTCTTCTCTATCTCCTTTCTCTCGTCGCCCCGGTCACCCCAGTATTTTTCTTACGATTTTTGGACTTCGTTTGACCTATGTGCACTTTTTGGCCCAACTTATTGTATTTTTAAGCCCTAAACTTCATTGCATTATATCCCCTAGTAATATTATTATTTATATTACATCTGACTTTTGGGCTCAATCTTATTTTACCCACTTGGCACACAGTTTCACGCAAGAAAGAGAGTGTGAGGGTTTTTTTAACTTGGGCTTTTAACAAGTTTAACTTTTTTTTATTAACAATTCATATAGCCCAACCAGCTGTGTAGCTGTCCTAGCCCTCACCCTACATCACGTGCTCCCTCTCCTATTAATATTAAACCTAGGACCTAGGTTTCACAGCAACCCAAAAGAGAAAACTCCATGCGCCGGCCCTAGTCTTCTTCCTCACTCACGCAAATACCGTCCCTTGCTTCCTCCGGCCAAACCCCGACGCCGACAACCTCCACTCACCATCCCCCTCCTCCCTCCTCCCCTCAGGCCACCGAGCCGTCGCCGGAGGCCATCGCAAAACGCCCCGATCCGCCTGAAAGCACAGCAGCAGCAGCAGCAGGCCGCCGCAGCCGCAGCCGCAGCCACCCATCGCCGCTGTGGGCTCCTGTTGGTCGCTGGAGCACACCCCAAGCGCCGCAGCCTCCATCGAGTCCACCTGCACCGCAGCTTTGAGATTATGGGTCAGTTGGTGTAATTTTGTGTTAGGGTTAGGTTTGTGAATATAATTGTTAGCTAATTTTGTATTAGGGTGGTTATGTGTTATTTGTTATTATGATGTTAAGTTTGCTGTTAGTCTCCTTCTGTGAAGATCTTAATGAATATTAGAAGATTATTAGATGATGATGATGTTTAAACTATGTTTGGGTTAGAGTATTATATGTTCATATATGTTAGCTAGTGATATGATAGGGTTTGTGTTTGTTGTTAAAGTTAATTGTGATGAGAGATTCTGATGTTAGTTGCTTTCTGTGAAGATTTGATGAATGGGGAATGATTTAATAAAATGATGAGATGATGGGTGTTAGCCTTGAAAGGAATAGTGTTAAAAGTTATACACTTGATAAGAAATGTTTTAAAGAACTTGCTGTATACATGAAAGAGTAATGTTGCCATTTGAAACATGAGCCATGGCTTCTTATAGTTAATTTTTATGCTAATATAGGGTAGTACATATGTTGCAACCCCACTCTTGTACTTGAGAACCCTTAAAGCTTTGAAGTTGATGCTGAAAGTCTTGCATGAGCAGTAACTTAGTTGGAACTTTATAATACCTTGTTCACAAGAATGATGAAAGGTAGGTTATTACACACATGTTATCTTAAGTAGATTAGTAACATTAATAATATGATGTGAATCTCCCTAGGTTAGAGGACCTAAATAAAATAACTTATCAGTTAGCTATGATGGAGTGAACTAATTCAGAGTTTTTAATCAAACAGAGCACCAGTCGTCCCATAACGTATCGTTTGTCGAGACGAATCCACGTCATCCGACATCACCGGGAACAGGCAAGTGAAACTTGCCATCTTTTTTGTTTAGGCCATGTCCTAGGCCGATTTTTGTACCGTAGCGTAAAAGAGACTAGGCAGTGAAATGATAGCTGCATAGACGCCTACTTGATCTAGCTCGACAACGAAGCTAGATCCGACATCTTTATCATGCTTGCAATCATACTACCATGTCATGTTTAAATTCAATTAATGGTACGCAAATTATCTGTCCATCGCCATGTCATTGCATGCATTAAATATTCGTCGTGATTGCGTAGCACACGCTACACCTATTGAAATGATTCAGGCTAGGTGCACCCCTATGCCAAAAACACTTCCTGGCTCGTGATCAGAAGCGAGCTAGTGTGTTGGTGATACCAACGCTCGATACACGTGGAGGGGTAGGGTTAAACGGTGGCTTGAGCGTAGAAGTGAGCCCGTACAGCCACTTCAGCCAAAAGACGGAAACTCTGTGCACAAGTGATAATCAGTGAAAAGTGATTCGTGAATTAGTGTTTTCAGTAGCCTTTGCTACAACGTGCGTGCTTGTTACTTTATATCCTTTAACTGCTGCATCCATACTTAAAATGTCATATCATTGCATATTATTAGAACTGCTAGGTCATTCACTTTCTTTCAGTTTCCTTGCACAAGTCTATTTTTAGACTTGCTGAAATGTGCCCCTCTCTCTTTTGGGTGTCACATGTTAGACCCTGAGCCAGAGTTTGTTGCTGAGGACGAGGTGTTTGTGTACGCCGAGCCTGAGCCTGCGTTTGACGAGGACTTCGTGGACACTGGTGACCAGTCTTAGAGGCCGTTCAGAGTCGCTTGTTAGTTTGCTGGTAGTTGTCGGTGCGTAGCACCATTGTTTTTTTACCTTTGAACTTTAGTTTGTTGGCCGTGTTTCGGCCTTAGACTCTTTCTTTCAGCCTGGTGGCTTTTCTGGATGTTGAAACTTATTATTGTGGACAATTCTGAGATTTGAAAATTATATTTCTGTCTCTTTCTTTATTATTATTTTTGTTCCGAACGCGTTTACTGGGACCTGCATATGATTTTTTGACGCTTATCAGACTGCAGCTTCACAGCTCCACGTCTGAGCGGACCTTCTCACGTCTCGCCTCCATTTTAGGGAAGCGGGGCGTGACAATGCTGCTGTATCAACCACCCACTCGCTGTCCTGGTTGGAAACGTAAAGGCATGTCTCTTCTTGGATAGAACAGATAGCCACTTCTCTGGTGCGAGTGACTAACGCCTCTCCACCCTTCTTCTTCTGTTGAGAACCATTTTGATCTTGTTCTCGCAACACCTTCTGGCAGTTTTTCTTCATGTGGCCCTCCATGCCACAATGGTAACACTTGTAGGTAGGCCTCCTCCCGTCTGTGGACCTAACACGGCTTTTGCTCCTGCCTCTGCCCCAGCTTCGACCACCTCCTTATTGTCTTCCTCGAGTCTCTGTCACGAGGGCATGCGATTAGTGTAGGGATATATGCCCTCAGATCATTTGTATTTGATGCAAATGATAATTTAAGCTTAGATAGGGACTATTTTGCATTTGATGCAAAAGCGATTAAATGTGTATTAAATTGTTTAATACAATATTTAATAAAATAAACGCAAGAAAAAGTTCACGGGTAAGACGGGAATGTCCCGGTCTAGACCCAGGTTCGAACGGCGTCCAAATCGGACACCAAATACCAAAGTTATGCCCAAAACAGCCCAAAAGACAAGATCAGGCCAGACTGGGTCTGGACTGCTGGCCAGGCCCAACAGAAACAGCAAACCCAGGCACAGGCCTGGGCATGGCCCAGGCACGGCCTGGGCTTGCCCAGCGCCTGGGCAAGGCCCAGGCGCGGGCCTGGGCGTGGCCCATGCGGGGCCTGAGCTAGGCCCAGGCCGCCTGGGCAAGGCCCAGGCGGGGCTGGGCATTGCCCAGCGCCTGGGCAAGGCCCAGGCGCGGGCCTGGGCTTGCCCAGGCCGCCTGGGCAAGCCCAGGCGGGTTTTGCCCAGCGCCTGGGCAAGCCCAGGCGCGGCCTGGGCCTTGCCTAGGTGGGTTTCTGCGCGCGCTGAACGCGTGGGGCCCACTTGTGGGCCCCAGCTCTAGGGTTTTGAACCCTTATTGTGCAGAATTGTTTGACGGCTCAGTTTTTGCGAAAAACTAGCCTTGGGTTGATCTTTGGACAATCAATTGGAGGGTCAAACGAACTCCGATTGACGAACGGTTTTTTCCTATGCGTTCACCGTTGAACACCCTTCGAATTGATAGGTTGTATCAATCCTGAAGTTCAACGGTGAGGGAGTTAAAATTCACGGAAGTTTGCACTTTGTGAAGTGCAAACTAAATTGAATTTGATTAAACTCTATTTTAGTCCCACATCGGATTTTGAGTAAAGGGGAGAGTCCGCCGCCTATATAAATAGGGGTCTGCTCTCCTCCTCAAAACTCGTCCCAAGCTCTAGATCTGAGCGGCTCTCGTAAATGTTGGAGCACGCTCGGATCTAGGCTAAAATAATATTCTCTATCTCCCTATAAATTTCTGCCTTACTCTTGAGGGCTCTAGCAAAGCCGCAACGGAGTTCGGATTCAGATCCGAAATCTAGGCGAAGGTTTCACTCGCGTGAAACTTTCTTCCGCGCGTGGTTGGCTCGGCGACATGGGATTGATCGCCTCGGGATGCGGAGCGGTTCGAGGAGCAGTTCGGGGAGCAGTTCAAGGAGCGGCTCGGCGTGGGACGGGAGCAGCTCGGAAGACGGTGCGGAACATCTCGCCTGCCCCAGGGTTGAGATTCCGGGTATGTGTTTAATTAGTATTAGTTTAATTTAATCGCAGTAGGTTAGATCCTTCTTGGGATGGTCAGATCCATCCCAAGTTGGCATAGATCTTGGCTAAGGGTCTTGGACCTTAGGGCTAAGTTAAAAATGTTTTAACTGCATGTTAATTAGATTAACATAAGTTTTATTCTTCCGCTGTTCTTTTCTGTCTATGTTCCGTCCGACTTAGGACGGGACTAGAGTTTTTGTGCCCTAAGGGTCCCGCAAAACCCTTCAGTGGTATCAGAGCAAGGTTTGCGTAGCCGATCTAGCACTGCGATTTTATTAAACCTTAAAATGCTTTTTAAATACTTTTAAAAAAATGGTTTTAAAGTTATGAGATAATTTTAAAATAATTTTTTTTTTTCGAATCTTTTAAAATGATTTAAAATTTATGAGATATTTTTTTAAAATGATTTTAAAAGAATTTGAGATGTTTAATTATTTTATATGATAAAATTTTAAACATGAAAAAAAATTTAAAATGGTGTTTTAAATTTATGTGATAAATTTAAAATTGATTTTAAGGCTTTAAATTTATGCGATAAGTTTAAACTGTTTTAGATGTTTAAAAATTGTATATGATAAATTTTTGAACATGGAAAAATTTTAAAATGGTGTTTTAAATTTATGTGATAAATTTAAAATTGATTTTTAGGCTTTAAATTTATGCGATAAGTTTAAAATGTTTTAGATGTTTAAAAATTGTATATGATAAATTTTTGAACATGGAAAAATTTTAAAGTGATGTTTTAAATTTATAAGATAATTTTAAAACTGATTTTAAAATGTCTAATATTGTTTATGCGATAAACTTTAGTCTATTTAATTGTTAAATAGTAGTACACTTTTTATGCGATAAAATTTGTGTAATTTTAATGGCTAGTTCATCTTGTCCCTTATTTGATTACACAAGACAACCCTTTAGGTTAGCCATTAAGTAATGATTAAAATTTATTACTTGAATTTTAATGACATGCTATGTTTTAATAAAACATTAACAATGCTTCAAGACCTAATTCCTGATTAGGGTAGTCCGTTTAATGAAAATTTTAATTTTAATTATTATTAAATCATTAAAGGACTTCGCTTTTAAGCGTTGGTTAATAATTTATTAAAATCCTAATAACGATTAGGATAGCACGTGAACCTTATAGTTGATAAGGACTTAATAAAAGTTATTAAACAAATCCTAAAATTTTGAATTTAAGGATGCAACTAGTTGATAGGATTAATTAGTTGTTAATAAAAGCTGTTTAGTCTATGGCACACATACAAAAATGACAAGCTTCATTCAATGGACCATGATCCAGTCAATGTGCTTGGCTAAGAGTTCTGGGTCAATCCTTGCTAGTACAAGGGGCAGTGATCCTGGCTTAGTCAATTCCCTGGCTGTGTTCCGCTGGACCGCAATGTCGCGAATCATGATTGTATGACACCCTGGACTATATCTAGTCAATGCGTTATAAATTTTATTAAAGATTAATTCGTATCCCTCCTTGATTTTGGAGCTTGGTAACTCAAAGAAGACAATTATAGTTGTTGAGTCTCCTCAAGCTGTGACTTGTTTTTCTTTAAGGAACAAACTCCAACATACATGTGATGTAGTCTAGACTTGACCCAAATCGATGCGTCGGGTCTCCTCGAGTATCGATCTAAGTCAAGTTTCGACACGAAATCAAGGGTCTGACTAGACCAGCCATTATGATTTGTTGAGTCTCCTCAAGATCATAAGTGACTGTGGGTAAAAATCGACAGGGAATCACATGTGATGTGATTGACCAAGAGTTAGTCTACCAGTCATGGAACCAATCAACTTGTTGAGTCTCCTCAAGGTTGTGAGGTTCGGGATGATTGGATCCCTCTTTCACTAATTTTTTAAATTCGATTAAATCGTTCGTTATTAAGCTTTAAAACGATCGTAAAAATAGTGGGAGGATATAGATAGATGAAAGCCAATCTACCTATATTTAATATTGAACATATGCAAAAACTAGGGCAAGACTATGTTTACCGAAGGAATCAAAATATAATATTGGAATAAGTTAACTGGTCAAATAGTTGATTGATTGAATATCAAGTTAAATTCTAATTGATGGAATTAAACTATATTCTCGTTGACATTAAATGACCTTCTAAAGAACAGACTTAAGAAATATGATTTCATTAAGTTCTGGGTCCAACAAATAAATTAAAGCTACATGTCACTCTTCTCTATATGAGGCAGCTTGAACATATAGGATATTCGAAGTATGTTTCTCCATACAACTTGTCGAGCTACCCTCAAGGTTGTATGGACAAACAATTCCGATCCGCAAAGTTCGAAAATTCGATCAAAACATTTGAGTCGAATACGAGTGCATGAGCGGTGCAAGACTATGTATCCCAACCGGATCTTGAGATAAGCAACTTCTTGAGCTAAACTCGAGATTGCAAAGCTCAAGCGTTTGGATACATTAGATGCTTGCATAGCTATTTGTGTTGGGTTAATTAATATCTAAATGTGATTTAGAAAAGGAAGAAGGCACTCCGGAAAGTCAATTGAGAAAGTTAGTTTAATTTATCATTAGTAAAGGCATAAGTAGGAGGAAATGAAAATGTGATATATTTTGATGTCACGATTTCAGAATAAATAGTTATACAAAAACGTCAAACACATTTTTTTGGACGAATGTCGTCACCTTGCTTCGGAAGCAATGTTTTGTGTCAAGTAATTTGTAATAACTATATATATATATATATATATATATATATATATATATATATATATATATATATATATATATAATGTTAATATATAAATACACAAGATAGTAGCAAACTTATATGGTAAAATAGACTAGGCCGTATCGAGAGACTAAGCTTCACAAGTCACATAAAGAGGGGTCTGACCTCTCGTATTATGAAGTCTACGGACACTTGTGAGTCTTATCCTCTTAGATAAAATTGGCCGAAACCCATCTGTGAGACAGTGGGAGAATGAGTTGTCGAACTCAGTCTAGTACATACTGATGTACCCGAGTCTAGATCAACCAAAATAAGTTATTCGTATATTTTATTAAGACGTGTTCTTGATGAAACACAAGTCTGAAATAATAAACGAAAAGACAAAAGTATTTAAACTGATTCGATTAGATCGAATGGCTAAATACTAGGCTACATAAAATCTTGTGTAATTAAAAGAAAATGTGATTTTTCTCTCAGGTCAAGTCTGTTAACACATCAGTGTGTTAAAAGGTATGAATCACACTTAGTTAGACTCGGTGCGATCCATAACAAGTGACTCTGAGTTAAGTCCTTCCTCTGGGTTAAGTCCCAGATAGTAATGCCTAGGTTTTGATAATGTTCTATGAGGACATTATCAATAAGATATTCATTAAATCAAGCATTAGGAAGTTGTATAATTACTCGAATCTCGTGAGACGAAGAGTCGAGTTAGACATCATAACTGATGATGACTTAGTCAACTTCCGGGATGAAATTCGGAGAAGTAACTCCGATTTTTTAAAAACTTGATGCAACCAGAATAGGTCCGTGTGCGTAATTAAATTTTGGAATTTAGTTTACGTGCCCAAGGAAAATGTTTCCTCACTTACTGCAAGTAAATCTTTAAGTTGAAAGATTGGTGCAGAAAAGAAAAATAGTGAAGTGCAATCATGTTGGTCGAGAACGGTTTTTCCATACTAATTCCTATAAAACAGATTACAATGAAACCGTTTTCCACCAGCAGATGTGTACAGAACTACTCGGACCAAACTCGATGTAAACGCTTAAGTTGACCATGAAAATTGGAGTATTCACTTACAAGTTCGTTTTTCTAAATATGATTTAGACGGACCAACTTATATGAATTAACCAGATAATTTTCAAGGTCAGTGGGAGCGTGTAAATTACATGTGAGGCATCAAAAGGATGGAACATATATTTTGACAAAGTGATCAAAAGAGTTTGATTCTTTATCAGAAATAAATATGAGCCATTTGAAATGACCAGTAACTGATTTAAATGATTATCGTAAGGTACGATGAATTGGATAAGATCCAAGTAAATTAAAATATTATGGATTCTGAATGACCAAATGAATTATTTGAATGAGATTCAAATGGTTGGTATAAACATAGAAACCCTTAAGTCTATAATGTAGACGGTTTTAGCAGATCCACTCATGAAGGCTCTACCACATGAAGTCGGGAAAACTTATGTGTAAAAACGGTATGAGATACCGAGATAAATGGGCCTGAGTGCAAGTGGGAGATGTTGAGAGATGATACCCTCGAGGCTATCTATTTTCATGTGTGCATAGCACAAACATCTTGTTCGAAATAACAGTAAGCTGTTTGGTAATAATTTATCTAAGTTATGTTATAATGTAGTTAACATTAGATATTAACTTAGGTAAAGTCCTGAGACTTTATGCAAGGTCAAACAAGTATCGAGATGAGTATCTCGATCATGGAGAAATGTTTGACCGTCTGTAGCATAAGTCTAAAAAGGGTTCGTGGTCGTAGATGTTTCGAGACTAGGATATCGAAACATCGGATAGACCATTGTGTCTTAGTCTTCACCGTATAGCGGTGACGATGATCTCATGATCGCTTGACTTGGCGAAGTCGTTGACAAGACACAGGTGCTCATTAGAGAATGAGTTCACTGAACGATCCACAAGAATTATCATATGGTTATATTGACCAATCTGTCAATGATGACTCTGAGTGATGATAGGCTAGTTGGTCTTTTGACTTGAGGTCATTTTGACGAACCTGTGCGTGAACGGTGCCACTTAGATCAAATGACCTAGCTTCGGGGCAAGCCGCGTCGAAAGGTCTTTGATTGGGTGACACTTGAAGCGTATGAGGAGAGTAATGACCAAGAGAGGATTCGTCTCTCCCGGTCAATGGGAGTTAGTGTCGTAGGGTTAGTTCGATCTTTGGTAAAAACTCTGGCCAGAGTATGTTGGAACAAGTCCAACATGATTTGACTAAAGATTGATAGAAACTAACCGGAGTCAAGTTATTGGGGTTGACAGTTTAACCGTACCCTAGACTTGATCTACACGACATAGTTTAGACGAAGAGACTATAACTGCGGAATTCATCACGGAAACAGTCAGGGTGGTCCCGACAATACTCATGTCAATGAGTTAACCACATAATGATGATTCCTGAAGCAGTGACGGCAGCCACTGCTCGTGGTCACTGCCGTATAGGGCTTCGAGCCCAACCTGTTGTAAGGGTCAGGCTGTATGGTCTCACACAGAGTGCGATCTTTCGTCTAGTAATAGGTAGAAATAAGTTAGAGAGAATAATTTGCATTTGATGCAAGGGATAAAATATTGCAAAAGATGTTTGCAATAATCTCCAGCATTCAGAATAAATGATCCTGAGTACAAGTGGGAGATGTAGGGATATATGCCCTCAGATCATTTGTATTTGATGCAAATGATAATTTAAGCTTAGATAGGGACTATTTTGCATTTGATGCAAAAGCGATTAAATGTGTATTAAATTGTTTAATACAATATTTAATAAAATAAACGCAAGAAAAAGTTCACGGGTAAGACGGGAATGTCCCGGTCTAGACCCAGGTTCGAACGGCGTCCAAATCGGACACCAAATACCAAAGTTATGCCCAAAACAGCCCAAAAGACAAGATCAGGCCAGACTGGGTCTGGACTGCTGGCCAGGCCCAACAGAAACAGCAAACCCAGGCACAGGCCTGGGCTAACCCAGGCACAGGCATGGGCATGGCCCAGGCACGGCCTGGGCTTGCCCAGCGCCTGGGCAAGGCCCAGGCGCGGGCCTGGGCTTGCCCAGGCCGCCTGGGCAAGCCCAGGCGGGTTTTGCCCAGTGCCTGGGCAAGCCCAGGCGCGGCCTGGGCCTTGCCCAGGTGGGTTTCTGCGCGCGCTGAACGCGTGGGGCCCACTTGTGGGCCCCAGCTCTAGGGTTTTGAACCCTTATTGTGCAGAATTGTTTGACGGCTCAGTTTTTGCGAAAAACTAGCCTTGGGTTGATCTTTGGACAATCAATTGGAGGGTCAAACGAACTCCGATTGACGAACGGTTTTTTCCTATGCGTTCACCGTTGAACACCCTTCGAATTGATAGGTTGTATCAATCCTGAAGTTCAACGGTGAGGGAGTTAAAATTCACGGAAGTTTGCACTTTGTGAAGTGCAAACTAAATTGAATTTGATTAAACTCTATTTTAGTCCCACATCGGATTTTGAGTAAAGGGGAGAGTCCGCCGCCTATATAAATAGGGGTCTGCTCTCCTCCTCAAAACTCGTCCCAAGCTCTAGATCTGAGCGGCTCTCGTAAATGTTGGAGCACGCTCGGATCTAGGCTAAAATAATATTCTCTATCTCCCTATAAATTTCTGCCTTACTCTTGAGGGCTCTAGCAAAGCCGCAACGGAGTTCGGATTCAGATCCGAAATCTAGGCGAAGGTTTCACTCGCGTGAAACTTTCTTCCGCGCGTGGTTGGCTCGGCGACATGGGATTGATCGCCTCGGGATGCGGAGCGGTTCGAGGAGCAGTTCGGGGAGCAGTTCAAGGAGCGGCTCGGCGTGGGACGGGAGCAGCTCGGAAGACGGTGCGGAACATCTCGCCTGCCCCAGGGTTGAGATTCCGGGTATGTGTTTAATTAGCATTAGTTTAATTTAATCGCAGTAGGTTAGATCCTTCTTGGGATGGTCAGATCCATCCCAAGTTGGCATAGATCTTGGCTAAGGGTCTTGGACCTTAGGGCTAAGTTAAAAATGTTTTAACTGCATGTTAATTAGATTAACATAAGTTTTATTCTTCCGCTGTTCTTTTCTGTCTATGTTCCGTCCGACTTAGGACGGGACTAGAGTTTTTGTGCCCTAAGGGTCCCGCAAAACCCTTCAATTAGTCGGTGCTGGCTTCTTTTCTCCTGGCCTCCTCGTTGAAGAGGGCATCATTAACCATAGATATGGTAAGTTTGCCGTTTGGTGCCGAATTGCTGAGAGAGACTACCAACGTCTCCCAGTTGTCCGGAAGAGAACTGAGAAGAAGAAGAGCTTGCTCTTCATCTCCAAGTTGTAACTCCACCGCAGATAGTTGATTCACCAGGCTCTGGAACTCGCTCGTATTGCTCCGCAACGGAAGTTCCACTCCGTAGCTTCAAATTTACCAGTCGCCTCATTAACAAGGCTTTGTTTTGAGCGGTCTTGGCTTGGTACGTGTCCTCTAGCTTTTGCCAGAGGGCATATACGTCCATCTCCTGCGCAACATGGTGGAAGACGCTGTGATCGATCCATTGTCGGATTTGACCGATCGTCTTTCGATTCATCTTCTTCCAGTCAGCTTCTTTGGTGGATTCCGGCTTTACTCCTTTGACCTCCAATGGGTCAAATAAATCTTTACAACTGAGGAGATCCTCCATTCGTGGTCTCCACAGTGTGTAATTTATGGCCGTCAGTTTGACCATAGCTCCCGACGAGGATGATTCTTCCATTGACATTTTGAAGAGAAAAAAAAATGGTAAAAAAATTTTCCCTCCTTTTTTTACTCTCTCCCACAGCTCACCTGGGCTCTGATACCACTTGTTGTGATTCTCACTGATCACTAGAAGACTTACTGATTACAGTAAAATAGTAAAAACACTGATCACGGTAAAACAGTAAAAACTGGAGAGTAAAAAAACTTCACTATTTCTCACTAGGAAATAAATTTACACACTAGGGTAAACACCAAAAAAAACTCGCTACAATTTTTACATCTCTGGGGTAACTTCCCTCTCTGGGGTAATTTTCTCTCACTGGAGAAATCCCTCACTCTTGCACCTCTCTGGGTAACTGACTCTCTTCTTTCTCTTGAAGAAAGAGAACTGATGTTTTTGGGATGTTGGGATGTGTTTCAAACCTCTGCCTTCATCCCCTTTTATAGAGATGAGAACCTAGCAATAACGTCATCAATGACGTTTTTATATTGACTAATCAATACGATTAGCATCCCCTTGCAATTGCAATTCAAATTGGCCAATTTTTGGAAAGGGACGTGTTGGACTTTGGGGCATGTCGGCAGCTGGCTCTTTCACCCCCAACCACCTCTCCCTTCACCCCTAATGAGCAATTAGGTTTGTGTAATGAGCAATTAGTTCTAAGTTTTAGAAGATAATTAGTGTATAATTAAAGTATGCGTACTCCGCAAAAATTAAGTGGCATGTGAAGTGAGGGATGTATTGGAAAAATTATTTAAGGATGTTTTGGAAAATCCGACATGTGAACTGAGCAAAAAATGGGGGTTTTTAAGATATGCGCACCAAGTAAAAAGTTAGTGGTATGTGAATTGAACAATGTGATATTGTTTGCATAGCAATTCCCATATAATAGAGGCTTTGGGCACTAGATCAAAATCATTGGGGTTACTCGGATCCAACACCCCACGCATTGTTTTGATGTTTTTGATGTTTTTATTGTTGCAATTACTTCAACTTACATCTTCTTCCAAAAACACAAAAGAAAGAACAAACAAAAAACAATACATATGCAAAGCATAGATTTCAAAAAAACCACACGAGTTCAAAATAGCTAGAAGCCTAGCTCTCGATCTTACGATGAGAAGGACCCAAGAAAAAAAATCATACAATTCAAAAATAATCAGAAGGATGTCGTTTGGCCTGAGGCTACCTCAGCTCCACAAGTTGAATTCTCTTCAGGGATCGACTGATAAGGAACAGTTGCTTCCAGATCCTCCTTTGTTGTCTCGGTGGTACAAGTAGCAGCATCACTTGCAACACAAACACACGTAGAGTGAAACTGGAATCAAATTACAGACAGCAGCTAAACCAGTATCTACCAGTGTCGCGAAGCAACTTACTTCAATGAGTATACGATCAGCCCAACAGAAGCAAATGCAAATGCAAGACAATACAACCAATTTACCTGCAAAAATTTTCGTAAACAGCTATCCTCAATCTAATGGTAATCAGAATTACAACATTTTCTTATATCGGTCATGGCAAAAGATTGAACCTGCTGCTTGTAAAAAAAGACACGAACAAGCGCTGCCCACATGTTAGATGTTAAAATGGAGAGATTGAGTAGGGTGGCTCCGCTCATCTGCAAGGCGACATCCATTAGCAGTAGCCAATCACCATTGCCCCCCGTTGAAGATGGCAATAATTTTACTATGAAAATTCGTAAGTTTTAGTTCTACATAAAGAAATAAGCAACGAAGGTTCATAAACAAGCAATGCTCGTGGGTCATCAGCTTGATGACCTATTCTTATGAAACAGAATAGGTTGGTGAGCTAGTACATACCTTGAGAAGAAAAGCAGCCATGGTTGTAGTCAGAAATTGTGCTATTCCAAAGACGACAAACAGAGCTATCTGAGAAAATAAACAGCATATACATAATTTCTGTAAATCCGAGACATCAGGATATACCTCCCGAAATGGATCATGCATGCTCTAGTTAAGACTATCCCTGGCATAGTATACAAGTTGAAATATGTCCACTTGAAATCTTAGTGCAAAAACATGCTATTAAAGAGAGAATAACCATAAAGATCACGCAAGAGTTCTTGTGAGGCAATAATCAGCCAAATAAAAAGTTTAAGCAGTTAAAGATCACTTACTAATGCTGGAGTCCAATTGACTGATGCTAGATACTTCCTCTCAAATATCGATCTATGATGTTATGGAATTAAAGATGTAACACATCCAATAATTTTATATGAAATATGCATGGATAAGAATCCGATCCACATCTTTGTGTTATTTAGTCAGCACTTGAAAGTTTTCAGCAACTTGCAAATCTAAGGCCGAGTATTTTCGACTTCCAATTTTTTTTTTCAAGCAAAATTTAGGAAACACAACAATTGGAGTCAGTGATTCAGAATTAACAGCAAAAAGGTGGTACCAGTGAAATTAGATGAAAAAATTAAGTTTATGAACTTTTGATGTGATCAAACAAATCAAAGGATACATCTCGCACACATCAACGAGCACACCAAATACACCAAGCATTGCAAGTACTTCAACTAGGTCCATCTTCTTAACACAAAACTCCTGGAAATAACGGATTAGAAACCCGTCAAACCACATTGCAAATATAACTGTTATGCATAAACATCTGATTAACTGTAGAGATCGTTGAACAAACTAAATCAGTGGCACAGAAATATTACCTCACCAACGTTGCTCGGTGCAAGACAGAATGTCCCTGCGATAACTAGTATATCACCCAAAAGAGGATTCCTCCCACCTGCAATGAATTTTTTTTCACATAAATTGCTTGGAGTAGATAAAAGATAATTTCTCAAAATAAACCAATCTTCTCAACTCTTCCTATTTCTTGATACAGACACATTTAATGATGATCACTGGATGTTGGAAACTAATCAATATCTAATATCATATTTCCATTATATCAACAGAGACTAAAGAACACTTTTTACAGGTAATATATATTTTTCTTAATGTTCTTCAACAAATGTGATGACACTACTAGACTTCTAGTGCTTCAACATTAACGTAAGATGCTCCCAGTCCCATGGTAAACGAAGTTGTACCTCCACCGGATGCCATTCCATCGGATAGCACCGCCAACACAAGGCCTACCACACAGATAGCTGCACCCAAGAGTTGCCATTGGCAGTAGTGTGTCCGTAAAACAAACCATGTGAGGATCATGGCCCATGGTATGGTCCAACAAAGTAGTAGGGTCACACTTGTTATAGACGTGTACTGATATGACTGTATTGCTGCATCACAACATCCAAGTAATCAAAAACTTTCTTAAAAGAAATAAAAAAGGCATTCACATTGAACGCTGCATCACATACAAGTCATGACCAGGAAAGCACAGGAACAGTAACTCAAATCAAAAGCATCCAAAAGGAAGGTAAGAGAGGCTGATTAGTAGTGATCACCGTTGTAAAGACACTACCTTTATCGTTTAGAATAAAGTCAGAAGACTTTTACGGCCATATCAAACACACTGTCTCACATTTCAGTTCCTCATGTTCCAACTGTACATTGGTCACCAAGTAACAGATTAACGATCTCCGTGTTTGCTGACTATCTTTTGAGATGTTTTCTTGGACACTCGATTATTTTCTACTACTTAATTGAACCTTTCTTTTCTTTTTTCTAGAAGAGAAGTGGTCAGGGGCAAGCCCCATGTTCCATTAGAAAACATGGTATGGACCCATTCTAAATTTACAGCATTCCAAAGAATCCAAACACGAGGGAAGGGTGTATGCATGTGAGTTTTCTTTTGGGGGTGGGGGATGAGTATAAGCTATCATAGGAAGAAATTTCATCTTATAACGGTAAAAAATTCCACACTCAATATCTTTTTTTGGATGATTGGCACTGTTCATTTTAATATACATATTCTAAAATCCAAATACACCAAAGATCTAGTCAACCAAAAGCTATTCGATTTTTGATCTAGGAATGATAATTTCTATTACTGTGAAACTGTTAACCAACAACATAATGCATATGCCAATAATAAGGAAACCAAAAGATTTTTTTATGGTATATATGTTTTAGTTGTGTAAATCAACATGAACAGTGTGATCATCAAGAAATGAAGTGGAACATGGATTTATTTTACCATTAAGAAAGAAGTTTCTTCCATGAAAACTGAGACTAATTTTTATTGTACCCACATTCAGTAACAATGCCACCCTCCATGCCTTTAAATAAAGGTGGATGAGAAATGACATGATATGAAAAGCATTTACCCATGAATTAGTTAGTCTTATTTGGTGTATTACTAATATGCCATTCATTTTGCAAACACTTAATGCAAGGGTTAAAAACCTATAATTCATCAAAATACATTCAAGGGTTGGAAATAAAAATGATGGGGTTGGAGTATCTATTTGTATGGCCCACCATAGTTATTGAGATAAAGATGTAAGAAATTTCATATGCCCTAACTCATTTCCCTCAGTCAAACATACTAAGCTAAAAAGTCTAATAATGACCAGATAATATCAAATAAGATAGCAAAATTGTAATGCACACATTTGGTCCTTTACTAATTGCAAGGTTACTAACTGCGTGAATACCCCCAAAGCCTACCAAATTGTGAGAGAAATCATTGCTGCTCAAGGCATATTGGCGAGGTCTAGAAATGATTGGAAACCAAAAACTACACCCTTACATAATCAGACATCCACTTCACCTCATCTGCCATCCTATCCTTCGTTGGTCGCACAAATAAACAACTAAATACCCATACCCCTATAACTACATGGCATTGTTGAAAAATGTGATACAAAACACCCAAAAGCACCTAATATTAATCTAGGATTTATTAAGAATTTTTGGAATTTTTTGGAGATTTTTTGGGCCCAAAACATCGGATTTTCGAGATCCAATCAGATAAACAGTACTCAGTCCAGTCCAGTACTATGCAAAATCAACAAATTTTCGATGTCCCACATATAGGAATAATGCAGCAGCCTTTGAGATTGTGACCCGTGTGCGTGCAACACATGCATGCACACGATATATGCAGTGTGAAGCTTGTGACCCGTGTGCGTGCAACACAAGCATGCACACAATATGTGCCGTGTGAAGCTTGTGACCCGTGTGAGTGCAACACATGCATGCACACGATATGTGCCGTGTGTTGTGCATGCACCATATGACACACTCGCATGCTACTACATGTAGTACGGGACCGTAGAGATGCTGCCACGATGCAGCATTTGGGGAGCACACAGGGCACGTGATGTGCTGTGCGCATGCCATGCGGCATGCTCTCGCGCTACTGCGTGCAGCAACGTGGCGATAGTGATGCTGCCATGATGCAGCATCTGGCGAGCACGAGAGTAATGATACTGGATAAGATGGAGATTTGTTAAGACTTATTGTTAAGGCCAAAATTGACCGAGACAGTTGTCAAGTTGACGTATACTCGAGGTGCTTAGTCGGAGCCTTGTCAGCAGTTGGAATGGAACCCTTGGTTGGAAGAACCAGTGTCGAGTAATGGTAGTTGGAGATGATGCGACCTTCGATCGATCTTCGAGCGGTAATTGAGTCGATCGTTCGAGGCTGGGAAGCTCGACGTCGACCTTCGACGTTGGATGACGACCGTCGATCTGCACCACATGGACTCGTTGGGGGTCGGATCTGGGTTCCGATCCAAATCCTCTCTGATGCTTAAGTTAGTAGGAAACTTAATGAAGAGAGGAAACTTGGTGCCGCTGAGATCGACCCATGGAGGTTCATCTCAAGACTGGCGACGCAAGCTCGAATATAAGAAATGTAAGCTGAGAAATAGAGTTCTATTTACACCTCGTATCTTGGAAATGGAACCCATTTACCTTCGTTCTTCGGTCTATTTATAGGTAATTCCTCCTTGATGATGTGTAACCGTCCCTCATTGATTTGGGCATGATCTTCTCCGGAATTCGAGTTAACGGCTGCCCATTTACTCGGCACCATTAACTTTCTCCTAAATGTTAGCGCCAGCCTAACGATCGAATGATCCATTCGTCCGACTCAGCGGTACCCCGCTAAGAGCATGGGGTGTATTGGGTCGCGGATGCTAAAAGAGTCTGGTATGCAGATACTCCAGTTGGATTCGTACACGTGCACTAACAATGGCCCCCATCATTCGCGCCTCAGAAATCGTGCTGTCTGAGACCGAATGATAAGTAATCTTCTTAAATGCGCACGGTTTTCGAAATATCGGATTTGATTTGTGCCGCCAAAAACCCTTTCGCCTTTGGAGCGATCTCTGTCGTTTCTCATGTCTGGCCTTGGACACGTGTCGCACATCGGATGTCCGCCGGTTGGATTTCTTCATGTAAAAGAGAAAAGCGAGAAAAAAATTAGAGATCTTTCTGCTTCATCTTCCTCCCTGTTTCGTAAGTTTGCTTCCAGCGTCACCTCTCCAGAGATCGCCTGTTTCAATTTCAAAGTATCCTTCTTCTTCGACTCTAATTATTTTTAGGTTCGTCAAGTATGTTTGCTCCGGTCATATTCAAGGAGCCGACTTACGAGGAACTTGTGGCGCGCCTTCGGCCCCCTCGATGTGTGGAAGTTCCTAGGAAAGGAAAAGGAATTTGGATTAAGCCAAGCCTTCCCATTCGCCAAAGGGATCGGAGGTCGAAGGTTCCTGAAGTCATCTTAGATATGACCCCTAGGGTTTCCATCGATCTGACTGCCGAGTTGTGGCGAGGTTGCTTCTGTGATCCTTTTAGGGTTACAGTGCCCAATCCGGATGAGAGTGTTTTCCACGGAAACGTGAAGTTGGAGTGTATCTCAAAGCTTTTCGCTTAGGACTCCGATTCTCCCTTCACCCCTTCATCGTGGAAGTTCTGTGCTCTTCGGAGCTTTCCATCTGTAGACTCGCTCCTCAGACTTTCCCTCCCTTAGTTGGCTTCATCGAGTTATGCGAGCTTTGTGGAGTCCGTCCGGCCATTGGGCTATTCAAGTATTTTTAAGGATAATAGCTGACCCTCACCGAGTGTGGTACCATATCGCTGCTCACCCGGACACGAGGCTCAATACGACCTTCCAATTTCCGACACTGAGTGGAAGGATACCTTCGTGTTTGTCGTTCTTCTTGATCTGGGCATGTTGCTCAATGGTTGGAGTTCTCTGAATCCTGAGCTTGCGGTGGAGTCTCGGTTGTCATTGGAGGAGGTTAGAGCCAGGTTGTCGCCAGGCGAGGCTGAGGCAATGAAGTCCCTTTTGAGTCGACCGAGGCAAGAAAGGTCGATTCAGTATTTGTTGGATGATCACACGCTAAAGATCCTTTTATGGAGCCCAGGTAATGCATCTCGACTCTACGTCTTTATCTCCGCCACTCATGATAATTGTGTTAGTTGTCTGCAGATATGACTAACGAAAACCGACGCAGTGGCGAGTCCAGTGTGACCGAGTCTGGAGAGACCATCGGAAGAAGAAGAGAACGGTCGAAAGGTCGGGTGCCCGCGCCGAACGATCGAGTGCGCGCGTCGAGGGATCCGGCTCTCGGTTTCCTCTTCACATCCACCAGAGTTCTTCTTTCGAAGGGAGAGAGACTAGGCAGACATCCAAGTCTTCTTCCCGAGCCTCTTCGAGGGAGGCCTCCAGCCAGGCCCCGTGCGGCCCGTTGTGCCCCTGGCTTTCGTCGTGGTTGCAGAGCCGCATGAGTTGGTCAATGTTGATGCAGCCGATGTCGTTGAGCCGATTGAAGCGGTCGGCCAGAAGAGGGAGATGCCATCCCATGGGGAGGAGTCTGCAAAGAGGAGGCGAGTGGAGGAGGACCCCATGGGGAAAGGTATGGGGGTCACTCCTCTCGAGCCTCCAGAGTTAGTGGAGACCCCTTCGACGTCTCGGGCCCCCATGACGACACTTCTGGATTAGTGGCCTTAGGGTGACATCGTGTCTCCCGCTCCTTTGGTCAGCTCGATTCCTGTGGAGTTCGATCGAGTGTTACTGCTCAATCGGCTCTCGTCTAGATCCTCGGGACCGGTCCAAGGTGACTTTCATCTACATCCCTTCGCTATTGGAAAGGATGAGTCGGCCTTGAGGGACTTCGGGACGACTGCCAGGTTGGTGGAGAACTCGATTCTCCCCAAGGATCTGGAGCTTCTGCAGAGGTTGGAACTCGAAAGGGTGGCCAACTTTTTCGTGGAGAGCAGATACCGGGTATGTCATCTGAGTCTTTGTTTATCATCGTCCAAGTCAGTCATTGTTTTGACTAACCCTTGTTTTTTTCATATGTCCGTTCTCGGAGTCGTGCTGCGTCGCCAAGTTGCCTACTCAATCAACGGAGGTCGACGTGTGGCGGACGTGGAGTGCAAAGCACTCGGCCTCGAGGCTCGGGCGAAGGAGGTGGAGGAGGCCTTGGGAAAAGCCCGCGTAGATAAGGCGGCGGTCGAGTGGGAGGCTTCAGAGGCTAAGGATAGCCCGTCGTCGCTGTCGGACCTCTACAAATCTGTCGAGTTTCAGTGGCGGTTGGAGAGGTACCAGCTCGAGGAGGAGCTCGACGCCTTTCGAAAGGAGACGATCGAGCTTCGGGCCAAAGCTTGCGACTCCGAGAGGTGTGCGGAAGCTTGCAAAGCGGAGATGACCGACCTTCAGGCCAAAGTTGCAGGGCTCAAGGAGGCCGCTGTGAGAGAGAAGACAGAGCTTACGACAAAGCTCACAAACGTGATGTAGGCCTTTACCAGCGTCTTTGTGTCAGGAAGCGCTCCCCCTCACTCTTAGGCCGGTAGGCCTTCTGTTTTGTCTTTTTGTAATTTTCTTTTATTCGAATAAATGAAAAAACTTTTAGCGCCCTTTCTTCTTTACTTAAATATCTGCATTTCTTCTTTATATGAATATCTGCGTGTGTATGGCCCCTCAACGACCTAACTTTAAATTTCGTAGAAATCTTTATGCAAGTTATGTCGTGGATAGATTAGGCGTATTCAATCGGTGAATGTAACATTTTAAATCATAAATCGTGTTTTCTTGGGTAGAGAAGGACGAACCACTTTCGACATATGTGTCAAGGTCGTCCAGTGGCGAGGGGCAAGGCCCCTTCGACTTATGGCCGACGAGTATTGATGGTTGCTCAGTGGCGAGGGGGATCGCTCGGCTTACGGCTGAAGACATGGGTCGTTCGGTGGCGAGTGGCGAGACCCCCTTCGACTTACAGTCGACGAGAGTCGTTCAGTGGCGAGGGGCGAGGCCCCTTCGACTTACAGCTGAGCCGACGAGGGTTGTTCGGTGGCGAGGGACGAGGCCCCTTCGACTTACGGCCGACGTGAACGTTTCAACTGATGTCAAAAAACGATCTACTTTGTATTCATAATGAACCGGCATAGGATAAAAGACGAAGATGGTTTTCAATCATTTTACCTCGTTTGTACAATCATTGATAATACTTCCGCAGATACTCAGCGTTCCAGGGATGAGGAAGTTCTCTATCATCCAAAGTAGCGAGTCGGTAGGTGGCAGGACCGAATACATCGATCATTGTGTATGGTCGTTCCCACTTCACAGCAAGCTTTCTCTGCTTGAGAATCTCAGGAGTGAAAGCGGCCTTACGCAGCACCAAGTCGCCTATACAGAAGCTGCGTTCGTGGACCTTCGAGTTGAAATAGCGGGCAATGCATCCTTTTTGTTCGATGAGGGTCGCTAAAGCCCGTTTGCGGACCTCATCTACCAGTTGTAGGTTAAGATCGAGGCCTTTTGAGTTTATTAAGTCATCATAGTATTGGAGACGAAGCGGTCATTCATTGACCTCGACTGGGACGACGACTTTGCATCTATAGGCCAACATGAACGGTGTTTCTCCCGTCGAGGTTTTGTGGGTCGTTCTGTACGGCCATAGTATGTCGGAGATTTTGTCCGGTCAAGTTCCTTCGAGCCCGGTTATTCTCTTCTGTAGGGGTCCGAGGATGCTTTTGTTAGCCGCTTCCGCCAATCCGTTTGACTGTGGATGGGCGATGAAGGCGAAGTGCAACCTGATCTTCAGCTCTGAGGAGAAGTCTCTGAAGCCGGCGCTGTCGAACTGTGTCCCATTGTCTGTCACTATGGATTGCGGGATGCCAAAACGACAGACAATATATTTCTAGACGAAGCTTCGAGCTTCCTTCCAGGTGATCCGGGACAGAGGTTTCGCCTTGATGCACTTTGTAAAGTAGTCGATCGCCACTATTAGGTATTTCCGTTGTCCACTCGCTGGCTTGAATGTGCCAAGTATGTCTAGCCTCACTTGGCGAAAGGAACTGGACTGATTATGGGGATTAAACTAGTTGGTGGGGCCGAGCTGATCCTTGAGAACTTTTAACAGGTCGAGCACCGTCGAACGTATTCGACGAAATCTTTGAACATCGTTGGCCAAAAGTATTCTTGTCTCACGGCCTTCAAGGCTATGGATTTTCCTCCGTAGTGGTTTCCGCAAGCGCCCTCGTGGATCTCCTGGATCACATAGTGCGCTTCCTGCGGGGCTAAGCATTTAAGATAGGGGAAGATGTCATACCTGGTCCATCTTCTTTTGTATAATGAACCATCTAGCAGGACGAATTGGTAGGCCTTTCGTTCTAGCTTTTGTGTTTCCACTGGGTCAGTCGGGTTCTTTCCTGTGTTTAAGTAACGGATTATCGGGTCCATCCAAGTGATCTCTTGGTCGAGGCTTAGCCGTTACTGTGCCAGCTCGCTAGGATGGAGTAGACGTTGTATATACACGGTCCGGCCGATTCCCACGGGGGAGGAGGATGCAAGCTTCGACAAGGCGTCGGCTCGATGATTCTTCGACCTTGGTATGTGATGAATTTCTACGCGTTTGAATTTGGCGAGCTCCGCTTTAGCGACTTGCATATAACACTGCATCGAGTCGTCGCGGGCCTCGTAGATCCCATTCAGTTGGTAGACGACGAGACTGGAGTCGCTGAGTAGTTGAACCACTCTCGCCCTAGGGCTCAAGCCAGTCGGAGTCCGTTGATGGCCGCTTCATATTCCGCACCATTATTAGTGGTTTGGAAATCGAGGTGAAGGGCGTATTCGAATATATCGCCCGCAGATGTTTGGACGATTATTTCGGCCACGCTTCCAGCTTGTGTAGCCGAACCGTCGACTTGTACGATCCAGGTTCCCTCGTCTTCAATTGAATCTTTTGCTCTATTTGGTGGATTGATGCTTGTTGAGGATGAAGGGGTAGCCTCAGGTAGTATGCTAGTTGCATATACCTCTTCATGCGGGCCATCGTTGTAGGTGAGTTTGACGATAAAGTCGGCGAGAGCCTGCCCTTTGATGGCGGTCCTTGATTTAAACTGGATGTCGAATTCGCTTAATTCGATCCCAATTTTGTCATTCTCCCTAAACGATCGAGCCTCTTCAGGGTCTGCTCTAAGGAAGTGTCGGTGAGGACCTGAATGGTGTGCACTTGGAAATATGATCGCAGCCTCCTTGTGGATTAGACCAATGCGAAAGATATCTTTTAGATCCTCGAGTAGTTGACCTTCGCACATCAGAGAACCTGACTGACGTAGTAGATGGGCCGTTGTACCACTGTGTCTTCTTTGATGAGCGCCGAACTTACAGCCTTCTCGGTGGCGGCCAGGTAGATGATGAGTTGATCATCTTTATCTGGCTTGGTCAGGAGTGGTGGGGTGCAAAGATACTCCTTCAAACCGGAGAAAGATTTTTTGCAGTCTGTATCCTATTCGGTGACTCTCCTGCCGCTTGAGGCTATCGCCTTTCTCAACACCTTGAAGAAAGGCAATGACCTCTCGGCTGATTTAGACAAGAACCGTCCCAAGGCTGATATCCTTCCGTTAGCCTCTGGAGCTCTCTGAGAGTCGAGGGCCCCTTCATCGTGATGATGGAAGCGATCTTGTCAGGGTTGGCCTCGATCACTCGATTTGTCAGGATGAATCCAAGGAACTTCCCCGACCGAACCCCGAAGGCTTGGCAGGGTTTAGCCAAAGATTGTATTGCCGGATCTGTGCAAATATCTCCTAGAGGTCTGTGAACTGATCCGTTGGCTTCTTCGACTTGACCAACATGTCGTCGACATAGACTTCTAGGTTTCATCCTATTTGAGCCTCGAAGACGCCGTTCATCCTGCGTTGGTAAGTGACCCCTGCATTTTTCAAACCAAATGACATTTTGGTGTAACAAAAAATACCTCGATCAGTGATGAAAAAAGTTTTCTCCTCATCCTCTGGTGCCATCTGAATCTGGTTGTATCCTGAGAATGCGTCCATGAAGCTGAGGAGTTCGTAGCCTGAAGCACTGTCGACCAGATGATCGATTCGTGGCAGGGTGTAACTATCCTTCGGGCACGCTTTGTTGAGTTCAGTGAAATCGACGCACATTCTTCATTTGCTGTTTGCTTTCTTGACCATCACGACATTTGAGAGCCATTCTGGATACTTGACTTTCCGAATAAAGCTAGCTTTTAAAAGTCGATCCACTTCTTCGATCGCAGCTTTCATCTTTTCACCTCCCATGTTTCTCTTTTTTTGCTTCATGCGTCTGGAGGTCGGTCGACCTCCAGCTTGTGGGATGCTACCTCGGGGTCGATGCCGGACATATCCTTCGGGGTCCAGACGAAGATGTCGGCATGCTCTCTTAGAAGGGCGATTAATTGTTCTTTTAGGTCGAATGGGAGTATCGACCCAATAGAGACAGTTTTTCCTTCCTCTTCGGAGATTCGGATGTTCTCCGTTTCTTCGACTGCGGCATACCGCCAATCTTCGATCTGTGGGTTGACTAGATCCGCCTGCTCGACCCTCCTTGGGGCGATGGACAGCGTGTAGCACGATCGTGCATGTTTCTAATTCCCTTTTGCTTTTCCAACTCCTTCGGGGGTCTGGAACTTGATCATCTGATGGAAAGTTGAGACTACCGCTTCTATGGCGTTCAGTAGTGGTCTTCCGATGATCCCGTTATACGCCGAGTTGATCTTCACCACCATGAAACTGGTTAGGTGAGTGATTTGTCGAGAATACGTATCGAGGGTCACCTGTAAGGTGATAATGCCCGCTATCGGGGTAGAATGCCCGATGAATCCCATCAGGGGTCCCGTACAAGGCGTCAACTCCACGGATGACATTTTCATCCTCTCCAACGTAGTAAAGAAGAGTATGTCGCACGAGCTTCTGGTGTCAATAAGCAACCTTTTTACGGCAATCTTTTTGATGGTGGCCGTGACGATGACGGCATCGTCGTGCGATAGTTCCACACCTTCTAGATCTTCATCCGAGAAGGAGATAGGTGGTGTAGAATCTCTGGGACGTCTTGCTCTACGGATACTGTCATCAACCTTTTGACGTACGAGCTTTGGAGAGAGGTCGATAACTCTGGATGCGGGAGACCTCCCATTATCATGCTGATGAGCCCGACATTGGGAGGTCTCGTGACAACCTCGGAGGATGTGGATGGGCGAGTCGACATGGTCGAGTGATTCGTCGATTCGAGATGTCGACTTGTGGTTTCCACAGATGGCGCCAAACTGTTAAGGCCAAAATTGACCAAGACAGTTATCAAGTTGACGTAGACTCGAGATGCTTAGTCGGAGTCTCGTCAGCAGTTGGAGTGGGACCCTTGGTTGGAAGAACCAGTGCCGAGTAATGGTAGTTGGAGATGATGCGACCTTCGATCGATCTTCGAGTGGTAGTTATGTCGATTGTTCGAGGCTAGGAAGCTCGACGTCGACCTTCGACGTTGGATGAGGACTGTCGATCTGCGCCACAGGGACTCGTTCGGGGGGGTCAGATATGGGTTCCGATCCAAATCCTCTCCGATGCTTAAGTTAGTAAGGAACTTAATGGAGAGAGTGAGCTTGGTGCAGCTGAGATCGACCCACAGAGGTTCATCTCAAGACTGGCGACACAAGCTCGAATATAAGAACTGTAAGCTGAGAAAGTAGAGTTCTATGTCTTACACCTCGTACCTTGGAAATGAAACCCATTTACCTTCGTTCTTCGGTCTATTTATAGGTAATTCCCCCTTGATGTGTAACAGTCCCTCATTGATTTGGGCACAATCTTCTCCGAAATTCGAATTAACGACTGTCCATTTACTCGGTCCCATTAACTTTCCCCTGAATGTTAGCGCCAGCCTAACGGTCGAATGACCCATTCGTTCGACTCAGCGGTACCCCGTTAAGAGCGTGAGGGTATTGGGTCGCGGATACTAAATGGGTCGCAGATGCAGATACTCTGATTCGTACCCGCGCACTAACACTTATGATAGGAATTTAACGAGTGGATTTAATCCCACATGAGTAAACATAAAGGATGTACATATGGTTGGTTAAATATGTTAAGACTCATAACTCAAATAAGAGTTAATCCTTTTGATTCAATATGAGTTTCAAGCATATTAACCACATCCATCCCAGTTTATGAGACTAGTTCCTCCAAATACCTACCCAACCTAGATAAACCATATAATTTTGATGATATATTTCTCTCTTAATAAATTAAACACCAGCATACGATTATAAAATCATGGTTATGCAAGCAAACGATTATAAGATAAATGGTGCTAAAATATGGTAAATTGAATGCATATATTTGTTAGAGGAACAAAAATCGATGCATTGAAGAACAATAACAATAGAATGTAGAAATAAACCTTTGCTGAAAGTGATATGAAGTAAAACATTTACCTAGAAAGTTCGCCTGTAAATCTATGACGGCCAAGATCAGATAGCAATACCATGGAACCTGCAGATACCAAACATATTATTTACATTTTTTTCTTAAGTCCCAGTATCAGAGCTAGCAGATCAAACATAAAATCCTATCCAATCAGCAAAATGTAAACGGAATCCTATCCTAAATCTACTATGATTGCCTGTAATTTCTGCCGCCGGTAGAGAAAGACACCGCCATAGACGACAGCCAGAGGGAGGTATACGGCAGCAGATTGAGTAAGTGGCATATCAAGACCTTCAAAGGGAGAATGCCCATGAACCCAAAAGATCATAAAAACAGTAATATTCAATAAAAATAGAAAGAGAGAGGACTATTACCCATCTCTGCAATATAAGAGGAAATGAAGATGCAAATTGCGAGGCAGAGAGACAACAGCTGTCCCAAGAGCAGCGCAGACACCTGCCTCCATACCTCATCCTTGCTGCCCATTCCCATAATTAGACTCATATGAAGAAGAGACTATCAGACTACTTGCTATAATTGCCATATACAAGGAGAGCAGATACATATAATGCATGTTTTCCTAGATAAAGACAATCTAGCTACTCTACCCATTATTGTGACAGGATAGTTGAAACCACTGGGAATAATGGAAGTTAGCATGTTTGTTGGGAACTTCTTCCCCTGAGAATTGGATAAGAGATGCGGTCAGCAGTCATTTTATTCGGTCAAGTTGCTTCCAGTGCGTCAGCCAGCAAGGGGCAAGCAGAATTTTAAAAGCATGAAATAGCATTTATTAAGCCTCATGAATTTTTTTCCTGAAGTAATTTGGGAGAATTGTGATTAGCCTCCAAAGTGAGGCTATCACTTCTATTTATATGATTTCACACTTTCTTTACACACACACCCAATTTACTCACACACTACTCAATACTCCCCCTCAAGATGAGCAAAAGATATTTATCATGCCCATCTTGTTACAAGCATCCTCCACTCCTTTAGAGCTCAACCCCTTCGTAAGGCAATCTGCTAGTTGCTGTCCAGAGTTAATGTAGGAGATCTCCAGCTGTTTCTTGTCCAGTCTCTCTTTAATGAAGAACCTGTCAATCTCTATGTGCTTCGTTCTATCATGTTGCACTGGGTTGTTGGCAATATTAATTGCAGACTTGTTATCACACAACAACTGCAATGGTCCTTCTCTCAGCAGGCGTAGCTCATGTAGGAGTGATCTCAACCAGATCATCTCACAAGTACTAAGTACCATAGCACGATACTCTGCCTCTGCAGTGGAACGAGCCACCAAATCCTGCTTTTTGCTGCGCCAAGAGACCAAGTTGCCCCCAACAAACACACAGTAGCCCGAGGTCGATCTCCTATCATCCAAGCAACTGGCCCAATCTGCATCACAGTAGCCTGTCACATTCATGTGACCATGACTACCAAATAATATGCCTTTTCCTGGACTATTCTTCAGATACCTCAGTATCCTGAAGACTGCCTCCATATGTCCAGTCCTAGGATCATGCATGTACCTACTTACCACACTGATAGCATAGGCAATGTCAGGTCTGGTATGGCATAAGTAGATGAGGCGTCCAACAAGTCTCTGGTACCTCTCTTTATCCACTGGCTCCCCTGATTGTGAATGCAACCTATGATTCTGATCAATAGGAGTAACTGCTGGACGACACCCCAACATACCTGTCTCAGCCAGAAGATCCAGTGCATACTTTCTCTGTGAGAGAACTATACCCTTCCTGGACCTGGCAATCTCCAGTCCAAGGAAGTATCCCAACTGTCCAAGGTCCTTGACCTCAAACTCTCTCGCCAACCTCACCTTCAAGTGAGAGATTCCCTCTTCATCATCTCCAGTGATAATAATATCATCAACATACACAGCCAAAAGGGTGATCCGTTGCCCTGAATGTCTATAGAATACAGTATGATCACCATTACTCTGCTTGTAGCACATGGTGATGACTGCACGCCTGAACCTGTCGAACCATGCCCTTGGAGATTGCTTCAGCCCATACAAAGACTTGTCCAGTCTACACACCTTTCCCACCGTCTGTTGTGTGCCAAAGCCAGGTGGAACCTCCATGTATACCTCCTCCTGTAAGTCTCCATGCAAGAAGGCATTCTTTACATCCAACTGATGCAATTTCCATCCAAAATTCGCTGCACAGGATATCAGTACTCTCACAGTACTCATCTTTGCCACTGGGGCAAATGTCTCATCATAATCGATCCCATAAGTCTGACTGTAACCCTTGGCAACCAGCCTCACCTTGTACCTGTCCACCTTCCCTTCTGCAGTTTGCTTTACTGTGAATACCCACTTGCAGCCCACAGCCTTCTTCCCTGCTGGAAGTGAGACAAGTCTCCATGTCTTGTTCTTCTCCAGTGCCTCAAGTTCTTCGAGCATTGCTTTCTTCCACTGGGGATGTTGCTTTGCCACTCGCCAATCACTTGGTATAGGGATAGACTGTAAGGATGCAATGATAGCCCTATATGCAGGTGTAAGAGAAGCGTAGGAGACATGATTAGCAATATCAGTCTCATATCCATACCGTACAGGAGGCCTGCCGGCATTGATACGAGGCTCCCTACGAGATGCAAGTGGAAGATCTAAACTAGAGGAAGGCAAAGAAAGGTTACCATCCGTGGTAGGAGAGGAAGGCAGTAAGGAGGTCGGGACTCGAGCAGGCGTGATAGACTGATCAACCTCGACATGGGGCAGTGGAGCTAGTGGTTCTTCAGTGGGGAAGATGTCTTCTTGTTGTCCTCCATCGCCATGACTATCCTTCTGTCTCCTGCTATATTTCCTGCCGTACAGCCTGTCTTCCTCCTCTTCCACCAAGGTCCTTCCTTCCTCCCTGCTATCAGGACCAGTACCAGTAGGCCTGACAGGGCACGGTATAAGTCCAACCACTACTCTCCTGTCATCAGTCTCCCCCTCTCGACCAACTCCTCCTGTGCTTGGAGAGGCCCCAGTATCAAATACTGATGTAGAATCTGTCAGTCCTCCATAAAACGGTTCAGTCTCCCTGAACGTCACATCCATGCTCACAAATAGCTTTCTTTCTGAGGGACTCCAACACCTGTAGCCTTTCTGATTTGAAGGATACCCAACAAATATACATTTAATTGCCTGAGCATCCAGCTTCCCCACAGAGGGTCTATGATCCCTCACAAAGCATGTGCATCCGAACACTTTTGGTGGAACTACAAAAGTGTTCTTTCCCATAAGAATCTCACATGGAGACTTCATACCAAGGATCCGTGAAGGCATCCTGTTGATAAGATATGTGGCTGTCATCACTGCTTCACTCCACAGTATCTTAGGTACATTCATGGTGAGCATGAGTGACCTAGTTACCTCCAGCAAGTGTCTATTTTTCCTTTCAGCAACTCCATTCTGTTGGGGGGTGTTGGGGCAAGTGGTTTGATGAGTTATCCCACTCTCAGATAGGTAAGATGCAAACTCCCTGTTTACATACTCAGTCCCATTATCCGTTCTCAAGACACGGATCCTGGCCTCATACATGTTCCTGACACTTCTATGGAAGTCCTGAAAACACTTCAGCGCTTCGCCTTTGTTTTTCATCATATAAAGCCATGTCATCCGAGAGTGACAATCTATGAAGGTGATAAACCACCTGAACCCACTCACTGAAGTCACTGGGCAGGGCCCCCAAACATCTGAGTGAATAAGATGAAATTTCTCTACACTCCTCATCCCTACACTAGGATATGACGTCCTAGTGTGTTTCCCAAATTCACATGCATCACATTTCAAATTCATTTCATTCACTCTATTCAAAAATATCGGGATACATTTTACTCAAAATATCAAAGGGCAAGTGTCCCAACTGACAGTGCAACAAAAGTACATCCCTTTCCTTCTCTCCTCCAACGACAGCCAGTGCAGCATCCCCACTAGCTCTGTCAAGATACCACAGTCCATCACGCCTGACGCCAGTCCCAAGCCTCCTCCCAGTCTTCCTTTCCTGCAACACACAATGAGTAGAGTCAAAAGTAATGCTACAGTCGAGATCATCAACAATAGAGCCAACAGATAAGAGGTTGACTGGAAACGATGGGACGTGAAGGACTGAAGAGAGGCGTATGGAGGGAGTGCACTGAATAGTGCCAGTCCCTCTAATGGGTTGGGATGTGCCATCAGCTGTCTGAACGGTTTCATGAATGGAATGTGGTTTATATGTGGAAAATTGTCTATATGCTCCTGACACATGACTAGATGCACCTGAGTCAATAATCCACTCTATATGATCTCTACATGAAAGGGCTAATCGGTTACCTGAGCCTGTGTGAGCGAAGTGGGCAAAGTTACCGAATGGCGATGCAATATCCCCAGTCTGGTCTGCATGGCTCTCCGAGCTCTCAGTAGTAGACCTAGACTGTCTCCGCTGCTCTAGATCTGACGCCTCAGCTGGCGTAGCCTCAATCATCACTGTCTCCTGTCGTCCATCAGCAGTAGCAAAGTTGGCCCGTGGGCCACCGCGACCTCGTCCACGGCCTCCACGGCCCCAACGACCTCCTCCTCTGCCTCCAGTGCCACGTCCTCGTCCACTGACCTTCTGTGGGCAATTGAAGCTCAGGTGCCCCTTCACCCCACATGTGTAGCACTCTCGATCCTCGCTCACTACTGCCACTGGGGGTACAGCCAGTGCAGCCCGAGTGACCTGAGTACCCTCATCCTTCATAACCCTCAGTCTGGTCTCCTCCTGTGCCATTGCAGCTATGGCCTCCTCCAGGGATGGGATGGAGGATAGGTGGCACATACTCGCCCTCCTGGCCTCAAAATCTCCACTCAGGTTCCTCAGGAAATGGGTGACACGCCTACGCTCCACCCACTTCCTGTGTATCGCAGCGCTCCTAGGATCAGGCAGATCAATGGGGTCATAGTGGTCCAACTCTGACCACAGCCTTTTCAACTCCGCAGAGTAGGCTAGAATAGACATCTCCCCCTGCTTCAAGGTGTCGACCTTGCCCTGAACCTCCATCATAAGCATCACATTCCCTGCTCCAGAATACATTTTTTCCACCATACTCCATATCCCCGCAGCACTCTCTATGGCCTCCACCATCCCAGCAATGGGTGGAACCATCGATGTCATCAACCAAGCAGCCACCAGTGAGTTGGTGGTGCTCCAGACTCTCCAGTCATCCCCCTCCTTATCCACCGGTTCCTTACATGAACCCAGAATGACGCCTTCTAACCCTTTCGACTTCAGGATGAGAAGTACTCTCCTGGACCAACTGAGGTAATTCTTGGTCCCTTCCAATTTCACCTCATTGGGCATCAATTCCAGCTTCTGCACGGGCCGTGAAGGTGTCGATCCACTCGAGGATCCCAACTCCTTCGAAGCAAGCAGCTTCGTTATCTCTCCAATGAAGGCCTTCATGTCAGCGGAGGTAAGATTGTCCCCCATCTCTCCTCAGATCCGCAGATCTCTCCTCTCTTCCTCCGTAGATCCGCAGATCTACTTCTCTTCTTCCTCTTCTAGGGCATACCCTAACCGTAAATCTATGGAGCCCTTTTCATGACTCAACCATAGATCTAGGGTTAGGGTTTTGTGGGTTTTCTTTGTAGCTAGTTAGGGTTTTGTGGGGCTAGAAGAGGATTTGGAAGAGAGGGGATCACAAGGCAGCGGGGGCGGCCGGAGGGCAGCGCACGCAAGCGGTGGCGTGCGCAAGCGGCGGCGCCCGCAGGCGCTCGCGCAGGCGAGGTCGCAGGTCGCCTGCGAGGTCGCCTGCGAAGTCGCGGGTCACCGGCGAGGTCGCCTGCGAGGTCGGCTGCCGCCTGCGAGGTCGCGGGTGCTCGGCGCTTGCGCAGGCGAAGTCGCGGGTCGTGGGCTAGGGCGCAGGCGAGGTCGCGGGTGCTGGACGAGGTCGGGGGTGTTAGACTGGGTCGAGGGTGCTTGGCGAGGTCGAGGGTGGAGGCGGGTGCGGGTGCTGGTGGAGGATGGCGCACGCGGTGGGTATTTAGGGTTTTGGGTTTTTTTCTTTTAGGGCTCTGATACCATGAAGTAATTTGGGAGAATTGTGATTAGCCTCCAAAGTGAGGCTATCACTTCTATTTATATGATTTCACACTTTCTTTACACACACACCCAATTTACTCACACACTACTCAATATTTCCACACTCTGTAGTGGGAGTTAGCGTGCGAAAAAAGATTCCTTGTTAGATTTATTATTAAGATTGTTAGAATAATTATGTTCAACAAATATAGGGCCTCTAATTAGCAAGTAAAAAGTAGGGCAAGCAATCACATCTGAAATTAACAAACCTAAGCACGAGAGCAAGAGAACGGTATTGAATAGTCGGATCTCGCCGCCGCCACCGCTGCCGCCGATCTCAAGATTTGGGCTTTGCTTGCGATCGTTGGAGGTGGCGGTGTCAGCCACTTTGAGCTCGATCTCGGCTTACATTTCGACGGACTGGGAGAGAATTCATGATCGCCAGCAACGCGACACTGTCGTTGGCGGAGATGTAGGGGTGGCAATTCGGGCCGGCCCGGTCTTATCGGGCCGTGCTGGTCCGGCCCGGTTTTCTTAAAGGATTGGGCCGGCCCGACCCGATAAGACTTCGGGCCATTTCGGTGCGGCCCGGGCACGGTCCGATAAAAATTCGGGTCGTCCGGCCCGGTCCGATATGGTTGAAAAAATTATGTATATGAGATTAATATCCATCTTCAAAGTTCATATTTGGTCTGGTTATTTTATGGAGTAAGTACACACCAATTAGAGTTACTAAGAATTATAACTACTGATGATCTTTCAACTTCAAATTAAAGTAATTAACAATAGTGAGTACTATACAGTATACAATGATGAGAACCACTCGTCAGGTCGGGGATTATATAAAAACAGAATACGAATTGAAACAGAATACGAATTAGTACGCATTAATACGAAATGAACTATTGAAGTGGGACGGTCAAGCAAACTCAAAAGGATTTCGTGTCGTGTCGTGCCGCCCAATGGGCCGAATAGCTTGGCCCGAGTCCGGCACGAAAATGAACCGGGCCGTGCCGGTCCAGCCCGATAAGGATTTCGGGCCAAAATTGCCGGCCGACCGACCTGTCGCCCGTAAGGCTGGGGCAACTCCCCCAGCAGGCCGACCTATCGACCGTAAGGCTCGGGGCAACTCCTCCAGTAGGCCAACCACTCGATCGACCGTAAGACTGGGGGGTAGCCCTCCAGCAGGCCGATCGACCTGTCGACCGTAAGGCTGGCGGCAACTCCCCCAGCAGGCCGACCTGTCGACCGTCAGGATGGGGGAAACTCCCCTAGCAGGCCGACCCACCCGGTTTGTCATAAGGCTGAGGGCCACTCCCCCAACAGGCCGACCCATCCGTCGGTAGTAAGTCGAGCGGCCACTCCCCTTGTCACCAAACCAACAGATCGATCGTAAGGCTGGGGGACACTCCCCTAGCTGACCGACCCACTTCCTTGTCGGCCGTAAGTCGCGGGGCCAATCCCATCGCCACCGAACGAATCTCAGATCTCGGACCGAGTAATTATTGTCCATAGCCAACTTTGCCAGACGAACCAATTTTACAAAAGGAGTTACTTCTCCCTCTTATACTACATCTCCCGACCTCAACCTCTACAGCGGTAGAGCTCGGAAGATGGGGGCAATTGATACAATCCTTTGACCGGGTCCAGAGGAACCAAGTCAACTACGACTAGTCACCCAACCCACTACGGCCTTGGGCTCTAGCCCAAGGACCACACAAGCAGGTCGTGCCCCTCTACTCGAGACGAAGGCCCAATAGACCGACCACTTTCTGAGGTGGAGGAAATCGCTCCCCAAACCGAGGGAGCACTCGCCAATTATGGCAGACACTTAAAGCCATCACTCTAGCAATCATGGACTGCCTTTATGGCATTTATCCCTTCATCAAAATGGGCGCAATTATTGGGGTTAATATTCCTTAATCAGCGCGTCCCCATCAATGATGGCAATACGTTCTCATCATTGCCTATTACTACGGGGGGCTCACATATATGAAGGAGATGATGCATCATCTCCGGGGATCTCGGAGATCTACAATGGAGGTATACCACTACCATTTCCCAACAGCTTCTTCCAATTTACACATTTCTCCTCCATAGCTCAACCCGAGAATCGTGCTTGGTCTCTCCGTGAACCAAGCTCGATTCTACCGAGTACCTCTTAGTCACCATCTGATTTAAGCATCGGATGGGACTTGGTCGGAACCAATGTCCGACTCCTCTGACGAGCTCACCAGTCTGTGCGGATCAAAGGAGACGTCAACCGCCGAAGCTTCCCTTGAATGTCCCGCCATTCGGATCCGAATGCCCTCGAGCTCGAGTCCGTTCGGCCGACCAATCCAGGAGGTTGTCGCCCCGTCAAAGCTACCCTTCGACGCACCGACGCACGGATCCGCGCTTTCTAGCTCCACTGAACGCGCAGTCGACCGACTCAGAAGGCAATCCCGTCTCACGTGACAGCGACAATCTCCGCACCTCCAAACTATCAACCTGTGGTGAGAAAACACCCCGAAATAGTCTGCACAGCAATTCCAAGATTAAAAATTAAGGAAAAAGTTATGGACCTTGAAGAATTAGACTTGTATCAAATATTTAGTAAATAAAATAGCTTGGTAGGAAAATCAATATATCTGTAAATATCAACAAAAAAAACAGAAGAACTTGCGTTAACCTTCTAATCAATGATAAAAAAAGATTTCATAGTAAGGTTCTAGGAGTTATATGATTTAAAATTCATGAAGAGGAGATGTTTCCAAAGTAAACATAATGATAGAATCATACGGTGATTTTTAAATTCAAGAGTTGTTCTTATTTTTTAAGTGATAATTTCATTGGCATAAAAAGTTTCCTTCTAAATTAATATGGTTTCTCAAACCCTAATCAAGCATTCAATTTTTTACAAACCAATGGAACTATCCAAATAAAGGGGATTGCCTCTAATCAAAAGACAGTGAAATAAGAAGCTTTGTCGTCCGAATCAAAATACAACACCAAAAAAGACGGAATGTTGATGGAGGTGCAAACAGATGAAGGAGAGAGATGTTTTTAGAAAGTTAGGGTTTTTGGTGCTGTGAAAAAATGAAAAAAATTTACGAAACAATGAATATAATAGGGGAATTGCTATGAGAACATACCAAATTGCTCAGTTCACAAACAGTTTAATTTTTTGAAAAATACCAAAAATACCCGTTTTTTTAAAACACCGAAATACCATTTTAAAATTGCTCAGTTCACCTGCATTTTTTCTCATCACACACATGCAGTGTTGGGATATTGTGCTTCTTCTTCTCCATTGTGTTTCATTGCTCAGTTTACATATCTTCTTCTTAGTTCATCTTTTTCCAAAAAAACACAAAAGAAAGAAAAAACAATACATATGCAAAGCATAGATTTCAAACTTAGAACCTCTGCCACTAAACTAACATTGTATTCATGTTACCGCGGGATTAAGCGCGGATCTTACAATGAGGACACAAGAAAAAAACCACACAAGTTCAAAACAGCTAGAAGCCTAGCTTGGATCTTACGATGAGAAGGACCCAAGAAAAAACACACACACGATTCAAAAATAATCAGAAGGATGTCGTTTGGCCTGAGGCTGCCTCAGCTCCACATGTTGAATTCTCCTCAGGGAGCGACTGGTATGCAACAGTTGCTTCCAGATCCTCCTTTGTTGTCTCGGTGGTGTAAGTAGCAGCATCACTTGCAACACAAACACACGTAGAGTGAAACTGGAATCAAATTACAGACAGCAGCTAAACCAGTATCTACCAGTGTCGCGAAGCAACTTACTTCAAAGAGTATACGATCAGCCCAACGGAAGCAAAAGCAAATGCAAGACAATACAACCAATTTACCTGCAAAAAATTTCGTAAACAGCTATCCTCAATCTAATGTTAATCAGAATTACAACATTGTCTTATATCGGTCATGGCAAAAGATTGAACCTGCTGCTTGTAAAAAAAGACACGAATAAGCGCTGCCCACATGTTAGATGTTAAAATGGATAGATTGAGTAGGGTGGCTCCACTCATCTGCAAAGCAACATCCATTAGTAGTAGCGAATCACTATTGCCCCCCCGGCATAACTTTTAGTTGTACATAAAGTAACAGACAACCAAGGTTCATGAACAAGCAATGCTCGTGGGTCATCAGCTTGATGACCTATTCTTATGAAACAAAATAAGCTGGTGTGCTAGTACAAACCTTGAGAAGAAAAGCAGCCATGGTTGTAGCCAGAAATTGTGCTGTTCCGAAGACGACAAACAGAGCTATCTGAGAAAATAAACAGCATATATGTAATTTCTGTAAATCCGAGACATCAGGATATACCTCTCGAAATGGATCATGCATGTCCTAGTTAAGACTATCACTGACATAATAAACAAGTTGAAATATGTCCCCTCAAAATCTTAGTGCAAAAACATGATATTGAAGAGAGAATAACCATAGAGATCAAGCAAGGGTTCATGTGAAGGAATAATCAGCAAAACAAAAAGTTTAAGCAGTTAAAGATCACTTACTAATGCTGGAGTCCAATTGACTGATGCAAGATACTTCCTCTCAAATATCGATCTACGACATTATGGAATTAAAGATGTAACACATACAATAATTTTATTTGAAATATGCATGGATACGAATCCGATCCATATCTTTGTGTTACTCAGTCAACACTCGAAAGTTTTCAGCAACTTGCACATCTAAGGCCGAGTATTTTCGACTTTCAATTTTATTTCAAGCAAAATTTAGGAAACACAACAGTTGGAGTCATAGATTCAGAATTAACAGCCAAAAAGGTGGTACCAGAGAAATTAGATGCAAAATTAAGTTTATGAACTTTTGATGTTATCAAACAAATTAAAGGATACATCTCGCACACATCAATGAGCACACCAAAGACACCAAGCATGGCAAGTACTTCAACTAGGTCCATCTTCTTAACACAAAACTCCTGGAAATAACAGATTTGAAACCCGTCAAATCACATTGCAAATATAACTGTTATGCATAAGCATCTAACCACATTGCAAATATAACTGTTATGCATAAACATCTGGTTAATTGTAGCGAACGCGATGAAGACGTTGAACGAACTAAATCAGAGACACATAAATATTACCTCACCAACGTTGCTCAGTGCAAAACAGAATGTCGCTGCGACAACTAGTAAATCACCCAAAAGAGGATTCCTCCCACCTGCAAGGAAATTTTTTGCCATTAATTACTTGGAGTACATAAAAGATAATTTCTCAAAAATAAACCAATCTTCTCAACTCTTCCTATTTCTTGATAGGGACACATTTAACGATAATCACTGGAGGTTGGAAACTGATCAATATCTAATATCATCTTACCATTATATCAACAGAGACTAAAGAACACTTTCTACAGATAATATATATTTTTTCTTAATGTTATTCAACAAATGTGTTGACACTGCTAGACTTATAGTGTTTCAACAATAATGCAAGATGCTCACAGGGTAAACGAAGTTGTACCAGCACCGGATGCCATTCCATCGGATAGCACCGCCAACACAAGGCCTACCACACAGATAGCTGCACCCAAGAGTTTCCATTGGCAGTAGTGTGTCCGTAAAACAAACCATGTGAGGATCATGGCCCATGGTATGGTCCAACAAAGTAGTAGGGTCACACTTGTTATAGACGTGTACTGATATGACTGTGTTGCTGCATCACAACATCCAAGTAATCAAAAACTTTCTTAAAAGAAATAAAAAAGCTTTCACAATTAACGCTACATCACATACAAGTCATGATCAGGAAAGCAAAGGAACAGTAACTCAAATCAAAAGCATCCAAAAAGGAAGGTAAGAGAGGCTGATTAGTAGGGATCACTGTTGTAAAGTCACCACACTTATTGTTTAGAATAAAGTCAGACGACTTTTACGGCCATATCAAACGCATTGTCTCACATTTCAGTTCATCTTCCAACTGTATCAAACGCATTGTCTCACATTTCAGTTCCTCATGTTCCAACTGTGCATTGGTCACCAAGTAACAGATTAACGATCTCCGTGTTTGCTGACTATATTTTGAGATGTTTTCTTGGACACTCAATTATTTTCTAATACTTAATTCAAACTTTCTTTTCTTTTTTCTAGAAGAAAAGTGGTCAGGGCCAAGCCCCAAGTTCCATTAAAAAACATGGTATGGATCCATTCTAAATTTAAAGCATTCCAAACACATGAGGGAAGGGTGTATGTATGTGAGTTTTCTTTTGGGGGTGGGGGGATGCGTATAAGCTATCATAGAAATGTCATCTTAAAATGGTAAAAAATTCCACACTACATATCTTTTTTGGATGATTGGCACTGTTAATTTCAATATTCATATTCTAAAATCCAAATACACCAAAGATCTAGTCAACCACAAGCTATTTGATTTTTGATCTAGGAATGATAATTTCTATTATTGTGAAACTGTTAACCAACAACATAATGCATAGGCGAATAATAAGGAAACCACAAGATTTTTTATGGTATATATGTTTTAGGCGTGTAAATCAACATGAACAGTGTGATCATCAAGAAATGAAGTGGAAAATGGATTTATTTTACCATTAAGAAAGAAGTTTCTTCTATGGCAGCTGAGACTCATTTTTATTGTACCCACATAAAGTAACAATCACACCCTTTTGCAATGCTCTACATGCCTTTAAATAAATGTGGAGGAGAAATGACATGATATGAAAAGCGTTTACCCATGCATTAGTTAGTCTTATTTGGTGTATTACTAATATGCCATTCATTTTGCGAACACTTAATGTGAGGGTTAAAACCTATAACCAATTCATTTTCGTCAAAATACATTTTAGGGTTGGAGATAAAAATGATAGGGTTGGAGTATCCATTTGTATGGTCCACCATAGTTATTGAGATAACGATGTAAGAAATTTCCTATGCCCTAACTTATTTCCCTATTAGTCAAACATACTAAGCTAAAAAGTCTAATAACGACGGGATAATATCAAAAAAGATAGCAAAATTGTAAAGCCCACCTTTGGTCCTTTACAAATTGCAAGGTTGCTAACTACTTGAATACCCCCAAAAGCCTACCAAATTGCGAGAGAAATCATTGCTGCTCAGTGCATCTTGGCGAGGTCTAGAAATGCTTGGAAACCAAAAACTACACCCTTACAAAAACAGACATCCTGTTTACCTCATCTGCCATCCTATCCTTCGTTGCTCGCACAAACAAACAACTAAATTAATACCCATATCCATATAACTATATGTCAATGTTGAAAAATGTGATACAAAACATTAAAGCACCTAATTTACTCTAGGATTTATTAAGAATTTTTGGAAAATTTTGGAGATTTTTTTGAAGCTGAAAACTTTGGATTTTTGAGACCCAATCAGATAAACAGTACTCAATCCAATATTGTGCAAAATCAACAAATTTTTGTTGTCTCATGTAGAGGAATAATGCAGCCTTCGAGCTTGTGACCCGTGTGCGTGCAACACATGCAGCACACGATACGTGCAGTGTGTTGTGTGTGTGCCATGTGGCACACTCTCACGCTACTACATGTAGCACGGGGCAGAAGAGATGCTGCCACGATGCAGCATTTTGCGAGTACGGGGGGCACGTACCATGCGCTGTGTGCATGCCATGCGGCATGCGCTCATGCTACTACATGCAGCAACTCGGCAGTAGTGATGCTGCCATAATGCAGCATCTGGCGAGCACGAGAGAAAGGATACTATATAAGATGGAGATTTGTTAAGACTTATGATTGAAATTAACGAGTGGATTTAATCCCACAGTAGTTAACATAAAGGATGTACATATGGTCAAATATGTTAGGACTCATAACTCAAATAAGAGTTAATCCTTTTGAATCAATATGAGTTTCAAGCATATTAACCATCCTAATTTATGAGACTATTCCCTCCAAATAAACCAACCCAACCCTAGATAAACCATATAATTTTGATGATATATTTCTCTCTATATAATTAAACACCAGCGAACGATTATAAAATCATACCTTCTGGTTATGCAAGCAAACGATTATAAGATAAATGGTGCTAAAATATGGTAAATTGAATGCATATAGTTGTTAGAGGAACAAAAATCGATGCAGTGAAGAACAATAACAATAGAATGTACAAATAAACTTTTGCTGAAGGTGATATGAAGCAAAACAATTACCTAGAAAGTTTGCATGTAAATCGATGACGGCCAAGATCAGATAGCAATACCATGGAACCTGCAGATGCCAAACATATTATGAACATTTTTTTCTTAAGTCCCAGTATCAGAGATAGCAGATCAAACATAAAATCCTCTCCAATCAGCAAAATGTAACAGAATCCTATCCTAAATCTCCTAGGATTACCTGTAATTTCTGCCTCCGGTACAGAAAGACACTGCCATAGACGACAGCCAGAGGGAGGTATATGGCAGCAGATTGAGTAAGTGGCATGTCAAGGCCTTCAAAGGGAGAATGCCCATGAACCCAAAAGATCATAAAAACAGTAATATTCAATAAAAATAGAAAGAGAGAGGACTATTACCCATCTCTGCAATATAAGAGGAAATGAAGCTGTAAATTGCGAGGCAGAGAGACAACAGCTGTCCCAAGAGAAGCGCAGACATCTGCCTCCATACCTCGTTCTTGCTGCTCAGTCCCATCATTAGACTCATATGAAGAAGAGACTATCAGATTACTTGCTATACTTGCCATATACAAGGAGAGCAGATACTTATAATGCCTGTTTTCCTAGATAAAGACAATCTAGCTGCGCTACCCATTATTGTGACAGGATAGTTGAAACCACTGGAAATAGTAAGATTTATTATCGTTACAGAAAATTGAAGCTTGTTTGTTTGGGAACTAAGAGATGCGGTCAGCCATTTTATTCGGTCAAGTTGCTTTCCGTGCGTCAGCCATCAAGGGGCAAGCAGAATTTTAAAAGCATGAAATAGCATTTATTAAGCCTAAAGAATTTTTTCCACACTCTGTAGTGGGAGTAAGCGTGCGAAAGATGACTCCTTGTTAGAATTATTAGTAAGATTGTTAGTATAATTATGTTCAACAAATATAGGGCCTCTAATTAGCATGTAAAAAGTAGGGCAAGCAATCACATCTGAAATTAACAAACCAAAGCACGAGAGCACGAGAACGGTATTGAATAGTTGGATCTCGCCGCCGCCGCCGCCGCCGCCGCCGATATCAAGATTTGGGCTTTGCTTGCGAGAACTGATGATAAAAAGCATCGTTGGAGGTGGCGGTGTCAGCCACTTTGAGATCGATCTCGGCTTACATTTCGACGGAGTGGGAGAGAATTCATGATCGCCAGCACCGCGACAACGTCGCTGGCGGAGACGGAGGGGTTTTAAGACGTGATTTTGGGGTTTTTTTAAAAATAAAATTTCAGAACGGCGTGGACTTGGGACTCAAGGTGTTAAAACAGCCCGGGGTGGGGGAGGCCCGTCGGCCCGGCCCGGGCCCGGTGGCCCGTACCCGGGCCGGGCTCCGGGCCGGGCCCGGCCCCCGGGCCGGGCTGGGCCGGGTACCCAGCCCACGGGCCGGGCCGGCCCGGCCCGGCCCGGGTTTTTCTTTAAAAATTGCCTTACACAGGCAAAAATTAAGGTGTGGGGAGTCGGGCCGGCCCGGCCCGGCCCGGCCCGGCTGGGCCCGGGCCGCCGGGCCGGGCTGGGCCGGGGTTCTCCCCGGCCCGGATTTTCAATGGGCCCGGCCGGGCCATTTTTACACCATGACTTGGGACTCATAATTGGGGAAAGTTGAGAAATGTGGATTCTGATCAGAGAGAAAGTTGGTGTAGTGTGTTCTTTTGTTGGAAAGTGGGGTTGGACTGTGGAGTTGAAAAGTTGAGCTGGGGTCCACTCCGTGTAGTGTGTTCTTTTGGTTGAAGAAAGTTGGTTGAAGAAAGTGGTGTGGGGTACACCCATATTTAATTTGTTCTATTTATACCTAAACTAAATAATTAAAGCTAAACAAATTAATTAATATAACTGTTGTAAACCATAGCGGCTACGGAACCCCGTAGCCCTGTATTTATAGTAATATGGTTACATAATGGGTGGATACCCACTAACGGGTTGGGCCTCCAAAAGCCCGTTTATAACACTTCCCCTTATCCATACATTGTTGTAAGCCGTGATGAACGCTTCAGGGTTCATAGAGCTTATCTGATCATGGGTCTATGGATACTTCTGGATCCCAAGTTTAAGAGTACTTACCTCGTTAAAACCTTTACCAAGGAAAACCCAGTGGGAAAAACCAATGGCTAGGAGAAAAGAATACAAGTCTCTGTAACTTCCCCTGATCGACGGATATCACTAGAGGTGGATACTTCTGGATCCTAAGTTAGGGATAATTGCCTCGTTAAAACCTTTAGCTATGGAAAACCCAGTGGGAAAAACCAATAGCCAAGGAAAAAAGAGTACAGTTTCCGTAACTTCCCCTGATTAGTGGAAGTATTTAGGGGGTGGATACTTCTGGATCCAGAGTCAATGAGGTTGCCTCGTTAAAACCTTTAGTTATGGAAAACCCACTGGGAAAAACCAATAGCCAAGGGAAAAGAGTACAACGCTATATTTGACTCCCCCTGATCTGTACAAGCTGCAGGCTTGCAGATCTCCTAGGCAACTATACATCAATCTCTTACAGTGTTCCGATAATAAGTACAAAGTACAAGGCATCGCTCACCTATACAAGACATCGCTCATCTATACAAGTATCGCTCATCTATGGCAGCTACTGAATCTGAGGGATCTCTTCTGAAGAGGAGTGGTCTGCAGACTCGGTAGGTAGCACCACGTCTCTGACCCAGTCGTCACTGTGTCTGCTGGGTACTGCAGGACCTGGCTGTGCGTACTTATGATTTGCTTCTTGGATTGATGAGCCTCTCGGGATGGTGGGATTGATGTTGCCTTGGAAGCATGCTTTGCTGGTCTCCAGGAGTTGGTCGCTTCTTTGTTGCAGTCATCGCGATGATCTGTAACCTGTATCTGCAAATACATTTAACATGTTTGATGATCCTTGACCCTTGGAGATAGCGCAGAAGCTACATATCTCTGGTCCAGTGGTGCGCTGCAGGCGCTGCACTGTATCTGGTTAAAGGGTTTACTGCCAGATAAAGGAGTGTACAAAAGACATTTGAGTAAGGCACTTCAGGACCTAGGATATCCTTCCCCTCTTCCAGCGAACAGAAGGGGTCTTAATGTCCATCCATACAATCAGTAGGTGTATTGGTGGATTGCAATTTTCCATGTTTCTTCATCGACTGGATGATAATTTCATCTTCTGGATGGTAATTTATCTGCTGGATGATTATTCATCTGCTGGATGATTATTCATCTTCGGGATGATTATTCATCTTCAGTATGATGGTTTCATCTTCGGGATGATTATTCATCTTCGGGATGATTATTCATCTTCGGGATGATGGTTTCATCTTCAGGATGAAGGTTTCATCTTCGGGATGATTATTCATCTTCGGGATGATGGTTTTCATCTTCGGGATGATTATTCATAAGGGTATGTTGTCACATCATCCATAGCAACATAGCCTAAAATTATCTTTGCTAATCGTATGGGTTTCGCAATCATGACCAGGGAGCCTGATGCATCAGTTTGATTAATTTTGTAAGTGAGTTAAACTCATCTTACATAGCTACTTCCTGGTTTCTGCGAAATAAACCTCTAAGGCTATAGCGTTTTGCTTATAGCATACGATTTTATTTATTTATACAATACTCGGTAACCCACAGGTGTGATATCTTTTGATATCCGGACTTCGGGTCCAAACACTTCACATTTCATAAGTGAGTCCAGCTCAACTTATTATTGCCTCGTTCCACATAATCTGGCCAAGTATCTGCGTTTGCTTCAGGAAACGGAGATTGGGAACGATATCAATGGCAAAATGAAATGTGAGTAATTGTCGACAAGTGTGTTTTATCCAAATACCTCTCCGTGTACGTACATTATTCAATTTATTCCAGATTCATCTCTTCTGGAGGTTCTGGAAATGGAGAGGATATGGAGATGAGCTCACTTTCCTGTGGTGGTATTGTTTTAGGGTCTCCAGGAGTTATTTCTCGCTTTGGAACCTCGTGGTATGTCCTCTCATCCATTGAGGTTGTCCACTTCTGCTACTGGTGGATTGCATCCATTATATTTGGTATGTCAATCCTAGCTGGATTTTTAGTAGCAGGGATGTGTGAATTTGACAATATTTATATTGTCAGTGCTATGTTTGATAACTGTTTAACAGTTTCATAAGTGTGGATCTTCAGGATCTCATCACTATTCATGATAATCAGATCATAGGTATTAATGTTTTAAATGGTCCATAGTGGTGATATGGGGATGTATACTCATCATGGCTCCATCGATAAGATGTGCACTAAACGCTTCCCCCGTTAGGGGTTCTCGGAAACTGTTTATATGAGGTGATCAAGTTCATATAAATAGTTTCTAAGGAGGCGTTCTGATGGTTTGCATGTTCCCACATGGTCACCTACAACTGGATTTCTAGTGGACAAGTAATCCGTTTAAATCATTTTAATGATTTACGTAGAACCCATTTCTGGGTGTGAACATAAAGCTTCAGGGTGTTCAATTTTCTTCCAGTTGTTAAATATAATTGATTTCCAGTGTTATCCAAAAATCCGCAATAAGCTCGAATTCAATGAAGTAGAGCATAGCACTAGGGATATGAACCCGTCAAGGCTCCATCTATAAGATGTGCTCTTATGCCTCCCCGTTTGGGGATCTCGGAACATATTCATCTAGGAGGGTTAGTCCCGATGAATACGTTCCACTGCGGCATTTTTGAGGGTGGTATGAGGGTAAGTAAAAGCCCAACCAATATCCCAGTAAGGTAGTATGTCCGTTGTGATTAATAATAATCTGGACTGCGGTTGGATAACAAGGTTTTGATTATGACCATTTTAAGAGGATATATAGATGAGTACTCTAAGGTACATCATCAGCCATATGTAGGGAGTGTGTGAGTCCACTTTTATCCCTCAAATACTCTCAAGAGGCCTAAAGGTCTCATTCTTCTAATGATAGTATATCATCTTCAATTCGTTTGAGGAAGTGAGGAGAGTCAATGTCCACGTGAATGGAGATGATCTCGTAATCATTTTTCCCTTTTGAATGGGATAATGAGAGTTTCACCTTTTTTTGAAGAATCTTCGGGTTCGTTTGGTTAATGATGTCTTGCATCATCAATCCAGGGTGACATCGATCCAAAGTTGGTCGATTCTGGACACTTCTGGTGTTCCAAATTAATTCCTCCGTTCGAATTTATGTGGGACTTTTGGACGTCCATTAAAATGCTCAAGTTAATTTTGTCCGGTAATAGGTGAACTTTGTTCAAACTGTGAAGGATTACATCTTCACAATAACTATTATGCGGATCATAGTTGGATAAAGCTTCAGGCTTTATTGGTTTCTTGAGTCATTAGGGATTTCATTTTGACGAATATCCTTTGAAACTTTATAAGTTTCAGAGAGTACATGGCATCCTCATTTTAGGAGTATTCAGGATGACAAATTATTTATAGTAAAATAAAATGCGTAAAAAAGCACATATATACTGCAAGAGAATACTACTAATAATTATGTTAGAGCAACAAGTTTCATAGTATGATGTGTGTTCTATAAAATATACGTCCACAATTGTGCTCATTTTAGACTCATATTATGACAACAGGTTAAATTTATTTTCAAAATTTATTTGTCCTCGGGGAGTAGCGAAATATACATACAGTCAATTTGACTTTCATCGTTTAGACTAGATATGTATATATTTTTATATGGCATAGGTTAATGCCCATTTATTTTGCAAAAAGCATTATGGGTATTGTCAGAACTTCTGGTCTGATATTGGGTTGCCATTGCATACTCCATATCGAGGTACATCATATCTTCCCGTTCTCATTTTTATTCAAGGCTTCCCCTGTTTTCAGTCGTCCTTATTGTCGTTTATAAGGAAAATGAATATTGGTCTTACGAAGTAGACATATACAAGGGAAATGAGTTAGTTTCTATATTTCCACTTTTCCAATTTATGAGAGACTTTTAAAAGTCTATTAGAAAACTCAAGTATGGTCTTCAGGCCATTTTTATTGAGTCGTTCAAGTATTGTGTGGATATAGAATCATGCTCTAGGGGAAACAATTACGTGGGTACGAAATTTATAATTTCTCACTTATCTATTAAGCCACGACTTCGGGCGTACGCTTAAAAAATAAGGTTAGATTCAAAAATCATACCTTGTAAAGTGAGATTACTCAAAAGAGTTTGGCGGTGTTATGACAACTGCTGGTGTCAATATTGGTTTATACAAACCATAGATCTGAGAGATCTATTTACCGCGAAATGCGTATTTCTAAAAGAAATCGCATAAATGTTTTTCGTATAAGCCATCATACTTGTTAATTTTTATTAGTGTGAAAGGGTGTTGATTTTTGATTTGATTTTGAACTTCAGGTTCATTTTGATTTTGAACTCCTGGTTCATTTTGTCAAAAAGGATATGATATTAAACTTTTTGAAATCATTATTGGTTTGTTGTCATAAAATATCGTCATGTCATAAGCACATCATACATATAATATAATGTAAAGCTTCTAAACTAAAAAGTTGTGCTCAATTAACCTGAATTGAAACAAGTATGATGTATTCACATGCTATTTATATGCTGCAGGCATTTAAATAATCTTATCTCAGACATACAGTTTTGCTACATGCATTAAACTATGTCGTAGTGATTTTAGCATGCTAAATAAAAATGTACATCACAGAAACATTAGATATGCGGCAGGCATATAATTTTCTACACATGCATTTAATCATCACAGAAATTTTATAATGAAAATGAAAATTTTTCGTTTAATAATTATTGGACCACTGGGCAACGTCATACACTGTTAGGTTGGTTAACTAAGGCAGAGCGGTCGCATGATCTTCCTAATTATTAAACGTGTAATAATCAGATAATCCGAATAAAGTGTGATGTATTAGAAGCATGTAATTTTGTCCATATTTTGACGAAAAAAAATCGCAATTAAATCTGAAAAAGATTTGAAAATCGAAAAATTTTCGGGGTCAAAACCATAGTCAGGGTTTTGGGATACGCACGCCAGGCCCGTACGCCGCTACTGGCGGTGGCGGGATGGGGGGCGACGCTGCGGGCGGCGGAAACAGCCCGCCGTCGCAGCGGCGGCTCTGCCCGCCGTCTGCAGGCGGCGGGACGAGCCCGCCGTCGCAGTGGCAGGGGTGGCCCGTCGCTGCAGGCGGCGGGGTGGCCCGTCGCTGCAGGCGGCGGGACGAGCCCGCCGTCGCTGGCAGCGGGGGTTCCCCATCGCTGCATGCGGCTGGGGGGTCCCCGCCGCCGCGAGTGGCGGAGGGAGCCCCGCCGTCAGACCCCCGCCGCTGCAAACGGGGGGGGGACCACGCCGCTGCATGCGGCGGGGGGGGGGTCCCCGCCGCCGTGAACGTCGGGGGGAGCCCCGCCGTCTGCAAGCGGCGGGGGTTCCCCGCCGTCTGCAAGCGGCGGGGGTTCCCCGCCGCTGCGAACGGGGGGGGGGGGGGGATCCCGCCGCTGCATGCAGCGGGGGGGGGGGTCCCCGCCGCCGCGAACGGCGGGGGTTCCCCGCCGCTTCGGGCGGTGGGGGAGCCCCGCCGTCTGCAAGCGGCGGGGGTTCCCCGTCGCTGCGAACGGCGGGGGGATCCCCGTCGTGCAGGCGGTGGGAAAGCCCCGCCGCGGCGGGCGGCGGGGGGATCCCGCCGTTGCGAGCGGCGGGGGTTGCCGCCGCTTCAGGCGGCGGCGGTAGGGGGGGTGCGGGAGAAACCCCCTAGGGTTTTAGGCGATTTTTGGAAAAAAGTTGGATAAAAATCCGATTTTTATTGGAAAAAACCAGTTTTAATCTTCCAAAAAGCGTTTTTTATTGTAAAAAGTTGATTTTTAACAATAAAAACGATAAAAATTTAATTGATTGATCTAGAAAATTGGATCTCAACATATGCGCATATGAAATTTTAGATCTAGGGTTTCAGGATTACCTCTAGATCCTACACGCCGGATCTAGCGACGTTCGGTGAAGGAAGCCCGTTTGCGTCGCGTTCGTCCGTCGGCAGGGGTTCGGCTTAGCTTCGAGCGTGCTGATAACGTGTTGTAAACCATAGCGGCTACGGAACCCCGTAGCCCTGTATTTATAGTAATAGGGTTACATAATGGGTGGATACCCACTAACGGGTTGGGCCTCCAAAAGCCCGTTTATAACAATAACTACTTATTTATACTAATTATAATTTAATGCACATGAAATTTGTAATCAGCGTTTGAATAGAAAGGGGCCCACACGAATCATTCATTGTGCTGCAGCGAAAGGCAAAAACCAAAAAAACAAAAAAAAACCATCGTGCGTTCTGGTTGGGCGCGAGTGAGAGATGGACCCACCAATGCCTGGGAATCGGCTGTAATCCGCGCAATTCGCGGAGAGAACGAAAATGGGATTGAGAATCTCGTTTTTCCCTCCACGTTGGACTTTCCAACCAAAAAAATTAGGCCAAAAGAACAGACCGACGTCCGAGAGCTTGGAATCCGCGCGTCAGAGGATGAACAGTGCCCATCTCGCGTATTTTCCCCAGCTTTAGGCGAAAAGAACAGGCCCTCAGTTGTAGACTGTAGTCCACAATTTGCTTTTTTTGATATTATATTGTTGCCATATGCAACTAGCTAGCCCCTAGGATTGCCACGTGGTCTGTACGGATAATTAACTTGGTTAACAGGTTATTTACTATTTAGAGGTGTCAAAGCATTAACAACCCCGTTGTGCTTGTCAATACTAATAATCATCATCACCATATTAGTTTTCATCCAGGAAAAAAAGGTAGGATAGGTTACATTGATCCAATATAAAAAATGTCGGTTCATGATTATATTGTTAGATCAAAGGAGTCTACTACTATGGTTGACGAGACAAAACAACAAATAAACAGAGAAGAGAAACAGAGAATAGAGGATTGCATAGTAATACTAGAGAGTGCAGAGTAATACTCTGTGTAATGGCCTGTATTTCTAGTCGTATTTTGATTGTTGTGTGCCTGTATTTCTTTTAATTCGTTCATCCAGATATTTTCGTCCGAGTGATCTTCGTCCGCACGTCGACACGAGTGCGTCTTTATTTTAGTTTTTATCGTACCGTAACTATTGGCATATTAACTATAACTAATTACTTTTAATTAAAATTTAATTACTAATTAACTTATTAGCTAATTAAACTACTAATTACCATTTCACTTTTAACCCCAACTCCCCCAACCGTACCCACATACCCTAATCAACCCTAACCCTACATCATTTCATCCCACCAAAATACTGGTAAGATCCAACATCACATTCAATCAGCCATCCCCTACCTCCAGCCAACCTCTTCAAACTGTCTCCTCCCTCGACTTTGTTCTAAACCAACAGGAACAAGCAACAGCAGGAACAACAACGCCAACATTCCATCTCCCTGCCACATTCATACACCAAAATTCCATATGACAACATCAGCCATCCCCCTCCTCCTTTCAACCCAAATCAAAACAGAATCCGAGATCGAAAACAAATCAGAAATTAGGAAATCAAAATCAACCCTATTTCAGATCCAACAAACCCCAAATCATCTCCCCTTCTCCTTGCCGCCGTCGCCGCAGGCCGCATCCCCACTCGCCTGCGCGTGGAACGCCACCGATCAGCCCTGATCCGCCGTCGTACGTCGTGCGCCCGCCGTATGCCGTGTGTCGCCGTGACCGCCATGCCCCCGGATCACGCCGCCGCTTGCCTAGGTCGACGCCGTCGTTTGTCGCACGGACCGCCGTCGCTCAGCCCTTGGCCGCCGCCGCCCTTGCTCGATCTCTCCTTGCGAGAGAGGAAAAAAAGAAACGAAAAAAAGAGAAGGTGAAGAGACAGAGAACGAGAAGAAGGATAGAGAAATTGAGAGAGTAAGTTATAATTTATTATAAGTTTAGTTATATAATATATATATATATACTAGTCATTACCCATGCCTATAGGGCACGGTTTATTTAATGGCTGAGTTTTTCCCCCAACAAATTTCAAGTTCCCCCCAAATTTCAAGTTTTCTCACAAAATTTCAAGGTTCCCCCCAAATTTAAGTTTTCCCCCAAAATTTAAGTCCCCCCCCCAAAATTGTCATTGCCACCTAGGACAAACTTGCCACGTAGGACAAAGCTTTGTCATAGTATGATAAGATTCAAAATCTTCATCCTTTATAGAATAGATGTATATACTCTTGTCCAAATTCTCTTATCCAATTTCTAATGTCCAATTTCTCTTATCCAATTTCTCTTGATAACATCCCTATTTTATAGAATAGATGTATGTATATGTATGTATATGTATATATGTATGTATATATATGTATGTATATACTCTTGTCCAAATTCTCTTATCCAATTTCTCTTGTCCAAATTCTCTTATCCAAATTCTCTTGATAACATCCCTATTTTATAGAATAGATGTATGTATGTGTATGTATGTATGTATGTATGTATATGTATGTATATACTCTTGTCCAAATTCTCTTATCCAATTTCTATTGTCCAATTTCTATTATCCAATTTCTCTTGATAACATCCCCATTTTATAGAATAGAGGTATGTATATGTATGTATGTATATGTATATATGTATGTATATATATGTATGTATATACTCTTGTCCAAATTCTCTTATCCAATTTCTCTTGATAACATCCCTATTTTATAGAATAGATGTATTTATATGTATGTATGTATGTATATGTATGTATGTATGTATGTATGTATGTATGTATGTATGTATGTATGTATGTATGTATGTATATGTATGTATGTATATATTCTTGTCCAAATTCTCTTATCCAATTTCTCTTGATAACATCCCTATTTTATAGAATAGATATGTATGTATGTATGTATGTATATGTATGTATATGTATATTCTTGTCCAAATTCTCTTATCCAATTTCTCTTGTCTAATTTCTCGTATCCTATTTCTCTTGATACCATCATTAATTTATAGAATAGATGTATGTATATGTATGTAAGTAAATGTATGTATGTATATGTATATATGTATGTTTATATATGTATGTATATACTCTTGTCCAAATTCTATTTTCCAAATTCTCTTATCCAAATTCTCTTGTCCAATTTCTCTTATCCAATTTCTGTTGATAGCATCCAAAATAGATATACTATTGCCCAATTTCTGTTGATAACATCCCTATTTTATAAAATAGATATACTCTTGTCCAAATTCTCTTATCCAATTTATCTTGATAACATCCCTATTTTATAGAATATATATATATATATATATATATATATATATATATATATATATATATATATATATATATATATAGTTAAGCTTATTATATTATAAGTTAAGTATTAAGTTAATGTTAGTTTTTTTGTTATATAAAGTTTAGGTATTAATTAAGTGTATGGTAAAGTGAATAATTAAGTTATTATATTAATCCTTGTTAGTTTAAGTTGTAAATAAATTTCTGTTAAAGTGTTAGTTTAAGTGACTAAATTAATAGTTAATGATTAGTTCTCTTAAGTTAATGTTACTTTTAGTAAGTTAATTTAAATATTTTAACTAGTTGTTGACCATTAGCCTAATATCACGAATATGATTGACGCAGATAAAACACGTCCTACGCTACCACCAACTAGACACCAAAACCCACATCTAGTGGCAGATCCCGAAGACTGTGCTTATCAGTTTCTCCAGGGACTAGACCTGGACATTCAGGCTTCAATGTCTTTGACGTATCCGACTACACATTAGGAAGTGTTGGATGCTGCTAAGAATCATGAACTTATTGTGAATCGTAAGAAGGTGCTTCAGTTTGGAGGAAGTAGGCATCCACCGGAGCCACCCAAGGGCAACCTCCGACCTACTCAAACTGCACAGTTCAAGAGGCATGCTGCTGTAACGACTGGTTTTTCATGTATTTGGATTATCTATATTATATATATGTTTTGGTGGACTTTCTCCTTGTGTGTGATTTTCCGTCTCCGTAGCTTTCGTTTTCGTTCGTTTCGTTGTGATTTTCTAGCTTCTTCCTTAGATCGTCAAGTTTGGAGTAAGTCATTCGTGACGAGCTTCATATCGCTCATATCTTAGAGATAGGTTGATCTTAGAAGCCACATGAATCTTCCTGGAGCTTCGCGCTTCGATTCGAGACTTTTCGTGCACCTTAGTTGGTTCAAGAAGGAGAACCAACCGACTAGATTCCAATCTAGTCGGTCAGGAACTCTTCTGGAACCGACTAGTTCATTAAATCAATTATTCAGGAGTTACTGTTTACCCTTAGTCGGTCTAAGAACAACCACCGACCGACTAGATGTGAAACTAGTCGGTCAGAACTTGCTCTCAGACCGACTAGTTCCTTTGATTAATTTCACCTAAGTTACTGTTTATCGTTAGTCGGTATAAGAACAATTTTCGACCGACTAGGTTGCAAACTAGTCGGTCAGCCATTGTTCTTTAACCGACTAGTTCATTGACAATTTTGACGACCGAGTTACTGTTTGCTCTTAGTCGGTCACAGTTGGTCGACCGACCGACTAGTTCTTAAAATAGTCGGTCAGCAGTTCTTCTTTGACCGACTAATCGACCCCGAAACCCTAGGTTTCATTTCCGCCGCCGGGTTGTTTCTATTTAAACCCCCGATTCTTTTCTTTCTTCTTTCATTTCTTCTGAGCCATTTTCTCCCCCAAATCATCCTCCAACATTCCCCAAGCCATTTCTTCTTCCTTGGAGCTTCCCTCTCGCCATTCTTGCGCCGGCCACCTTCCTTTAGACCGTCGGCCAACCCCAAAACCCCACAAATCCCAATTTCTCCAGATTTTCTCGCCATTTCTAGATCTGAGCCATAGTTCTCCGGATCGTTCTTCCGTTGCCGTGCTTGCTCGGCATCGTTCTTCCTCTACGATACGGTTAGTAAATCAACCCTTTAATATTCTCTTAACCCACATGGTGATTTCTGTTAAACCCAAATAAAAATGGATATTAGACGTCGTAGATTCGATTGTAAAACTGGATTGGTTATTGTTTTTCCATGGCAGCGATCCCATCTCCGTAGTTAACATTTTGTGATGTGCCTCGTTGATCGTCATCCTTGGTACCAGGCAAGTGAAACTTGCCACTTAGGGTTTTAGGCCATGCCTTAGGCCATTTGCTTATTGTAGGCGTAAAAGAGACTAGGCGACGAAATGATACTCGCATAGGCGCAAATTTCAGGATCTAGCTTGACAACGAAGATAGATCCGACTACTTTTAATTATTTGCACTTGCTGTCATCCATGCATCTTATCTGCCAAGTTTAAATTCAATTAACGGTACGTGAATCATCTGTACATGCCATGCTATCCATGTTGAATGTTGCATTCGTAGCACACACTACATTACTTGTACTACTTGATCCGGCTAGGCACCTGCTTTTAGCGGGCACAACCCTATGCCAAATACACTTCCTGGCTCGTGATCCAGAAGCGAGCATTACGCGTTCGGGGGTAATGCCCTGGCTCGATACACGTGGAGGGGTAGGGATAAGCGATCACCTGAGTGTACGAGTTGGCCCGATCCGCCACTCTAGCCAGAAGACGTAATCTCTGTGCACGACGTGTTTACTTGACGTGTTTACTTGACGTGTTTACGTGACGTGATTTACTTGACTTGTACTTGTCCGTGTTTATACTCGTAAAACTTGTCATCCATGCCATACTTGCTTCTTGCTACTTGTTACTTGCACCTTACATTGCTTGTTACTTCCATCCTATACTTGCCATGCTATGCATCATACTATAACTGCTAGGTTGTTAGTTTACCTTCCCTTCAGTTTCCTTGTCCAAGTCTTTTAGACTTGCTGACATGTGCCCTTTACTTTTTTGGGTGACACATGTTAGATCCTGAGCCTGAGGTTGCTGCTGAGGACGTGGTGTTCGCTGACGCTGAGTCAGAGCCCGAGTTCATCAAGGAGTTTGAGGACACGGGAGATCAGTCGTAGAGACTGTTTGTGTTGTTGTTTAGACTGCTTTAGTTGTCGGTGCGTAGCACCAATACTTTGTTCGTGTTGGTTTTTGTTGGCCATGTTTGGGCCTAGACTCTTTCTTTTAGCCTGGTGGCTTTTTCTGGATGTTGAATATTATTGTGGACAAATTCTGAGATTGGTTAACTTATATCAGTCTCCTTTACCATATTATTATTATTATTATTATTATTATTATTCCGTTTGCATTTACAGGGACCTGCATATATTCAGATTTGATGCTTATCAGGCGTGGAGCTTCACAGCGCCACGTCTGTGCGGACCTTCTCACGTCTCGCCTCCATTTTTGGGAAGCGGGGCGTGACAGCTGCCCCGACCAACAATCGACCCCAGCAGTGTGCTTCCACTACAAGCGTAGGGGTCATGTCATGAAGGACTGCAAAGTGCTACTTAATCAATGCCCGATATGTGGAGCATCTGCACATGCTACCAGAGACTGCCCTCGCCGCACCAACAAGTCGATGACTACTGGACCTTCTGGGACTATTCAGCATGGAACTCCTGGACCTACTCAGCATGGACCACCTCTGGCTCCACAACAGAAGGCTTTTGCTTTGGCAAGGAAGAACCAGCCGAGGCGTCAGATTTTCACCATGATAGCCGCGGAGGCTGAGGCAGATGGACAAGTGATTTCAGGTATTACTTAAACCCTTATTTTATAATGCTTATGTTATATGCATATTTTACTTGTCTATCTTTTAGCTAAGACATATTTCCTATGTACTAGGTGTTGTCTTGATAGCCTCGTATCCAGCCCTATCTCTTTTTGATTCTGGGGCCACTCACTGCTTCATATCCCGAGGATTTGTAGAGAAACATTCTATTCATGTTGACTCTCTACCAAATCACTTGAGCATCACTACTGCGAGTGGAGTAGTGAGGACTTCTAGTGGCTGTCGATCTTTCCCTATAGTGATTTGTAGGCACGAGTTGTTCGCAGATTTTATGATAATCGACATGTCCAACTTCGATGCGATATTCGGCATGGATTGGTTAGGATATTTCTACGCTACTATCAATTTTCACAACAAGAAAATAGTGTTTGAAATCCCTGATCATCCTGTGTTTGAATTCATGAGCGGAGACCGTTCACTTGGGCCTATCAAGTTTTGGGCCAAGCCTAACGAATTGCATCGATGTTAGTTGAGCCCGAGAAACCTAGAGTGGTTCGAGACTTTGCAGAGGTATTTTTGAAGATATTTCAGGATTACCGCCTGATCGAGCTCTGGAATTCACTATCGACCTTATGCCAAACACTCAACCTATTTCGAAGGCTCCTTATCGCATGGCTCCTGCTGAAGTGGAAGAACTTCGGAAACAACTCGACGACCTGTTGCAGAAGGGATTGATTCATCCAAGCGTATCTCCTTGAGGTGTGCCAGTTCTTTTGATCAAGAAGAAGGATGTGTCAAGAAGGATGTGTGTGGATTATCGAGAACTGAATAAGTAACCATAAAGAACAAGTACCCGCTGCCGCGCATTGACGACATCTTCGATCAACTTGGCGGATCGCGAGTATTTTCGAAGCTGGATCTCCGAAGTGGTTATCATCAAGTGAAGGTAAGAAGTGAAGACATCCCGAAGACGACATTCCGGACCAAGTATGGGCACTATGAATTTGTAGTCATGCCATTCGATGTGACTAACGCTCCAGCAGTATTCATGAACCTTATGAACTTGATCTTCTATGAGTTCTTAGATAAGTTCGTGGTGATCTTTATCGACGACATCTTGGTCTACTCGAAGGATGAAGAAGAGCATGCGAGCATCTGCGGATTATACTGGAGACCTTACGACATCATCGATTATACGCCAAGTACAGTAAGTGTGATTTCTGGCTAGACCGAGTTGCATTTCTTGGGCATGTAGTATCAGGAGATGATATCGCTGTCGATCTGGAGAAGGTCATTTCAGTCAGGAACTGGCCGACTCCTCGATCAGCTACCGACATCAGGAGTTTCCTCGGATTTGCGGGCTATTACCGTCGATTCATCAAGGACTTCTCAAAGATTGCCAAGCCTATGACTCGCCTGACGAGGAAAGATGTCAAGTATGTATGGTCAGACCCTTATGAGTAGGCGTTTGGGATATTGAAGGCCAAGCTGACGACTGCACCAATGTTAGCTATACCAGACAGAACTGGAGGATTTGAAGTCTTCTGTGACACATCTGGCAAGGGCCTTAGATGTGTCCTGCATCAACATGGTCATGTGGTCGCATATGCTACTCGACAGTTGAAGATTCACGAGAAGAATTATCTGACCCACGACCTGGAGTTGGCTGTTGTCATCTTTGCTCTGAAGATTTGGAGGTATTTTCTTTTGAGCGAGCAATTCAAGATCTACACCGACCACAAGAGCCTGAAGTATATTTTCTTTCAGAAGGAGCTTAATATGAGGCAACACAGATGGTTAGAGCTTATGCCAGATTGCGACAACGACCTCCAGTATCATCCAGGGAAGGTGAATGTTGTACCAGATGCATTGAGTAGATTACCAACGATCATGACTCTCTCAGCTCAATGGAGACTTCAGCAGGCTATACGTGAGATGAAGGTTGAAGTTATTTTACCTGGGACTTCTGCATCATTGATGAATATGCAAGTTCAGTCTACCATCGTAGATCGAATTAAAGCTGCTCAGATTGGAGATGTGAAGTTACTGAAGATCAGGGAGCAAGTTTAAGCTGGACTACGGACGGATTTTCTTATTCATGAGGATGGTTCCCAGAGATACGGCTGTAGGATCTGCGTACCTTCAGGTGATATCAGAGAGGAGCTAATGAATGAGGCTCATAGCTTTTCCTACTCCATTCATCCTGGCGATACCAAGATGTATAAGGATCTTCGTCTGAACTTTTTTTTGGATATTGGACTCCCCGGATTTGGTTTTGGATGATGAACAAACATAAATATATTGTAAACTAACAATTTGTGAGCGCACTTATGGAGATCGTCGCCAAATTCATATGAACATCCAAAGCGACGTCTCGAGACTTCTCAAAGTACGTGATCGTATGCCTAAAGCTTCCTTGAAGCTTTTAGACCATTTTAGAAGTCATGAAGATTCGGATCGAAGCTTTCGAAGACGGTTCGTTAAGTTTAATTTATAGTCTTTTAGCTTCGTTCTGTAGAATGTTAAGTCTTGAGTAGGTCTTATGTTTTAATCTTCATATCGCTCCTATCTTAGACATAGGAACTTGTAAGAAGTCCATACAAACTTTCCCGAAGCATCGCGCTTCGATTCGCGACTTCTTGTGCATGTTAGTTGGTTCAAGAAGAAGAACCAACCGACTAGATGGTGATCTAGTCGGTCGGCAATCCTTCTTGGACCGACTAGTTTGCCTTCTCAAATCATAGCTCTTTACTGTTTACAGTTAGTCGGTCTACGTTGACTCACCGACCGACTAGTTTGTGAACTAGTCGGTAAGTGATCCTTCTTAGACCGACTAGTTGAGCTTCTACTGTACATGCCAAGTTACTGTTTGTCGTTAGTCGGTCCATGTACATTTGGCGACCGACTAGTTGATGAACTAGTCGGTCAACTTTTGTTCTTGGACCGACTAATTCTATTTGTTCTCAGACTTTGTGTTTTATCTCTTAGTCGGTCTAAGTTAACTCACCGACCGACTAGTTGTGAAACTAGTCGGTCGGCAAGTCTTCTTTGACCGACTAGTTCCTTAAGTCTGAACTTCGACCTATTCCCTGTTCACCACTTAGTCGGTTCATGTTGATTGACTGACCGACTAGTTGATGAACTAGTCGGTCAGTGGTTGTTCTTTGACCGACTAGTTTGGTTCAGAATAGAGCCGTTGGAGCTTTAATTGAAACGTTTTTATTTCTCTCTTTCCTCTATCCTATATATACTTGATGAGCTGCATTCATTGCAAAAAAGGCTGATATTAAGACAAGTTTAGAGATCAAAGAGAAAGCATTCAATCCCATTCAAGGCTCTTTCATTCCAATCTTGAATCTCTTCTCACTCTTATCTCAAAAGAGAGATTCATTGATTGTGAGCCTTCCAAGCCAAGTGCTTGATCCTAGGTCACCATCAACCTCATAGCTCTCCATAGCTGGTCTACATCTTGGAGCTAGGGTTTGGTGCCTCTTCATCTTCCTCAAAATCATCTTTGCCCTAATTCGTAAGTTTACTCAAGGCATAGGTATTTTGTGGTAAGCATTTCATTTCAATTTACTTTGATATTGTAAGTAATTCGCTCTCGGTTGTGAGAGTGTGTTTGTGATCCCGGGTTGTGGGAGTCACAATTTTCATTGGTGTATGATTTGACTTGTGAAGGTTTTTCACAAGTATTTCATTGTGGAAATCTTGAGTTAGGGTTCTAACTCAAGTATCCGGAAGTGATCCGGGTGGTTGGGACGTAGGATCACCAGGAACAACTCGGGGAGACTTGGGTGGATCCGAACCCAGTAATATCGTTTGTTTGCGATTGTTTCTTTGTTGTCGATTATTTACTATTCCGCATTTCCGCATTAATTGATAGAGTTTGCATGGTAATTAGGAATTAGCCTCTTAATTATTTTAAAGTACTGTTCATCCCCCCTCTAGTACTTGTGCAGTAGCTTAGCAGGGCATTACATTTGGTATCAGAGCCAAGTCTATAGCTATGTTTGCCAACGACAACAAGACCGTTCGTCCACCTTCCGACTATAGCACCTTCAAGAATCTTGAAGGAGCGTCTTCGGTGATGAAAGGACATTTCTCAACGAGGCCTCCATTCTTCAACGGTACCAACTATGGGTACTGGAAATGCCGGATGGAAACTTTCCTCCGGAGTGCTTCATTATAGAGGGCCACGATGAAGGAGTACGTCGAGCCCGTCGAAGAAGATTTCGAGAAATGGACTCCCGCGGAGATCGCCGCGGAGGTAAGCAATGCCAAGGCAATGAACGCCTTGCAATGTGCTTTGGAGCCCGAGGATTTCAACAAGATATGCACATGTAAGAGTGCATATCAAATATGGAACTCCCTCCTCATCTTGCATGAAGGGACTAGTAGGGTAAGAGACTCCAAACTCGTAGTAGTTAATAAAGATTACGAGTTATTTCATATGCTACAGGGTGAGAAGATGAAGGAGTATTATGCTCGCTTCGTCGACATCACAAACGAGTTGGAGGCTCTTGGTAAGACCTACACCCAAAAGGAGAAAGTCTCGAAGATTATCGATGGACTTCCTTCTAGTTGGGAGAAACGTACCTTCGCCATCGAGGAAGGTAATGATATGAAAACCTATACGGTTGTTCAACTAATGGGTACCTTGATGTCTTATGAGGTACGCAAGGATAGCAAGTTGACGTTGCAGGAAAAGATGAAGTCCTACCTAAAGCAAGACGAGCCAAAGAAGAAGGCTATTGCTTTCAAGGCCGCTCCATCAACTTCCACATCGACCGATGATGAAAACTCAGAAAACGAGTTGGACTTGGAGTCCATGGCTCTCATGGCCAAGAAGTTCAACCGGTTCTTCCGGAAAGGTAACTTCAAAAACAAATCGAAGTTTAATTCTTCTAACGCCTCCTCTCCTTTGTGTTTTCAATGCAATAAGCCCGGACACATGAAAGCGGAGTGTCCTCAAAACAAGCACAAGGAGAAGTGGAAGGCGCCGAAGTTCGACAAGTCCAAGAAGTACAAGAAAGGGTACAAAAAGGGGCTTGTCGGGACATTCACCGACTCCGATGATTCCTCTAGCGGAGAGTCGAATGATGAGAAAGTGGAGCAAGCACACATGTGCTTCATGGCTAGAGAGGAGCAAGATAAAGATGCCTCCTCCGATGATAGCGACAACGAAGGCGATGAGGTAACAATGGATGACCTTAGGAATGCTAACTCTCAATTGTGGTCTAAATACACTAAATTAGTAAATAGATACACTAAAGTAAAAGATGATTTAGCTAGCATCCAAACCTCGCCTAAAACTATCATCACCAACAACGACACCGTTGTTGAATGGTTGAAGAATGAGATTGTTAATCTCAAGACTCAACTTGAACATGTTAGCATTGAGGATCCGGAGGAACACAAGATAGCGGATTTGACCTCTCAAAACTCGACTTTGAGTATTGAGAATGAAAATCTCAAATCTCGTGTTTATGTGCTCACATCGCAAGTATCCACTTTGGATGCTTCTTTGCATTCTCTCACCGAGAAATATGAGAGCACATTAGGCCGAATTAATAAATTCAATAAGGGTAAGGACCATTTGGATAAAATCCTAAGTGACTTACTTCCGGCCAATCACCACATTGGCTTGGGGTACACGATGGGAAGTTCATCCAAATCGGCCACTACTTTTGTTAGGCCAACTTCCGGTGACTCAACGAGTGGTAGCAAACACTCTATTGGTAGTTCATCTACCAATGGTGCTTCCACCTCGTATACACCTTCATTTGGAAAGAAACCCACTTTGGGTGGACCTCCAAAGAAGGGTCATGCTTACATGTACACGAATACCATGCCACGTAGGAACGCACGTCCTACTCCACATGCTCACACATATGATGATTTTTATGCACCACATCCACGAGCACGTGCACACAATGTGAGACACCCTCATGCACGTGTTCCCCCACATGCATATGTTCACACACATCATCGTATGAATAATTCTCATAATGCACCATTCCATCATGTTCCTTATGTCTATCCACGACATGCATCATGTAGAAACCAACAACGCATGCATGCACCCAATAGGATGAGGGCTCCCAAAATATTCACAATTTAGAGCCCAAAGGACACAAGCATGGATGAAAAACAAATTTATATGAATTCGTATTTCATGAATGTTGTGCATAGTGATAATTATGTGGGGAAATCTAAGTCCAATTGGACTTGGCTTCCAAAGGTCTAATCTTTTGGACCCAATGACCTTGGGTACCATGATATGAAATTTTCTATCTTTAGGTACTCAAGAAAAAGAAACGGAGCAACAAATTTAAATTTAGCTCCAAGGGGAATTGGATACTCGATAGTGGGTGTTCAAAACACATGACGGGTGACGCTCAATTGCTCTCCAGAGTGGTGCCCATTGCAAATGGAAACCGCGTCGTCTTTGGAGGCAACGAGAGCGGAACCATCATAAGTGTTGGTAAAGTGGGTAATCCTTCTAAACCCCTTATATGTGATGTTTACCTTGTTAAAGGATTAAACCACAATCTCATTTCAATAAGTCAACTTTGTGACAAAAGTTACAAAGTTAGATTTGCGAAAGGAATGTGCCATATTTTAAGAAAAGATAATAATGAATTATTGTTTTCCGGCACACGCCATAAGGATATATATATCCTAGATCTTCCAAGATCACATGAACAATATCTCATTGCCAACACAAGTGAACAACACTTATGGCATCGACGTTTTGGTCATGTGAACTTTGGAACTCTATTTAAACTTTCCAAGTTAAATTCTATTAGAGGCTTCCCTAAGCTAGTCTTTCAAAAGAAGAGCTTTTGTGACTAGTGTCAACGAGGCAAGCTTCCAAAATCGTCGTTTAAACCTAAGAAAAGCATTTCTTCTAAGCGGCCACTAGAGCTATTACATCTAGATTTATTTGGGCCAACTAGAGTTGCTTCATTAGGAAATGCACGTTATGGACTTGTCATCGTTGATGACTTTTCTAGGTTTACTTGGGTATTTTCATTGAGTAATAAAAATGATGCTTTTGAAAACTTCACAATTTTTGTCAAGAAAGTACAAAATCTCTTTGGAACCACCATTGTCACTATTCGTAGTGATCATGTTGGGGAAATTGAGAATGAGTCATTTGAGACATTTTGTGATGAAGTTGGTATTACACACATCTTTTCATTCCCTCACGCACCTCCTCAAAATGGTGTTGTTGAGAGAAAGAATAGGACGCTAGTGGAGTGTGCTCGCACTATGCTTGATGATAGCCAACTTGGCCATCAATTTTGGGTGAAAGCGGTACACACCGCTTGCTATGTGTTTAATAGAATACTTTTGAGGCCCGACACTAAACAAACTTGTTATGAATTGTTGTTTGGTAGATTACCTCAAGTTAAACATTTTCGTGTTTTCGGTTCGAAATGTTTTATTAAAAACACGTATGGTAGTTTGGACAAATTCGATCCAAGATCCGATGAGGGGATTTTTGTTGGGTATTCTTCGCGTAGCAAAGCCTACCGGATATACAACAAACGAACATTAACGATCGAGGAATCGCTTCATGTTTCATTTAATGAAGGATTTGTTCCAACTAGAATTACTAATGATGATGACTCTATGGATGTCTTATGTGATTCAATTGGTAATTCTAACTCTATTGATTCTATTGATTCTAACCCGACTAATGAAGTTTTTGAGAATGTTCCTAGTGATCAAGGAATTCCCAAACGGCTTCATACCATTCGTGACCATCCTCATGAGCAAGTCATTGGCAATATCCATGATAGTGTCAAGACAAGATCTCAAGTCAACCACTTCGCTCATTGTGCCTTTGCCTCCTCGATAGAGCCAAAGAATGTTAATGAAGCATGCGAATATAGCGCTTGGATCTTAGCCATGGAGGAGGAACTCGTTCAATTCGAGAGGAATGATGTTTGGGAGCTTGTTCCATTGCCATCGAAGAACCACACCGTCATAGGGACAAAGTGGATCTTCAAGAACAAGACCGACGAAAACCAAGTCGTCGTCCGGAACAAAGCTCGGTTAGTAGCTCAAGGCTATCGGCAAGAGGAATGTATCGATTTCGAAGAATCCTTTGCTCCGGTAGCTAGATTAGAATCAATTAGATTATTGTTATCTTTTGCATGCCATAAGGATTTTAAATTATTTCAAATGGATGTTAAAAGTGCATTTTTACACGGAGATGTTGTTGAGGAAGTTTATGTTTCTCAACCTCCGGGTTTCATAAATGAAAAATTTCCAAATCATGTTTTTAAACTTAAGAAAGCACTTTACGATTTGAGACAAGCTCCTCGAGCTTGGTATGACCATCTAAAGAATTTTCTTTTGGATTTAGGTTTTAAAATGGGAGAAGTTGATTCCACATTATTTGTTAAGTATTCGAACAATGATATAATTTTAGTTCAAATTTATGTTGATGATATCATTTTCGGTGCTACTAACTTTGCTCTTTGCGAAGAGTTTTCTAATGTGATGAAGGATCAATTTGAGATGAGCCACATGGGTGAGCTCAAATATTTCTTAGGTCTCCAAATTCGCCAAATGAACGATGCAATCTTCATCCACCAAACGAAGTACACGGTGGAGTTGCTAAAGCGATTTGGAATGGAGAATGCCTCCGGGAAAAAGACTCCAATGAGCACGACTACACATCTTGATAAGAATGCGTGCGGTAAAGATGTAGACATTCGTCTATATCGAGGTATGATAGGTAGTTTACTATATCTTACCGCAAGTAGGCCCGATATTATGTTTGCCGTATGTGTATGTGCTCGTTATCAGTCTCAACCTAAGGAATCACACTTAGTAGCGGTAAAGCGTATTTTCCGTTATCTAAGTTATACACTTGATTTTGGATTTCTTTATCCAAAATCTAGCACGTATGAGTTAATCTCATATAGTGACGCAGATTATACGGGATGCAAATCCGACAGGAAAAGTACTAGTGGCACTTGCCATTTTATAGGAAATTCTCTTGTCTCTTGGTTTTCCAAGAAGCAGAATTCCGTATCACTTTCAACCACCGAGGCAGAATATATTGCCGCTGGTGCCGCGTGTGCTCAAGTTCTTTGGATGAGACACACACTTAAAGACTTTGGTATAAACTGTGATACTTGCCCTATCATGGTTGACAACCAAAGTGTAATTTTTCTCTCCAAGAACCCGGTACATCATTCCCGTTCGAAACACATAGATGTCCGTCACCATTCCTTAGATGATCATGTTGCTAAAAAGGACATCATATTAGTGTACGTTGAAACCCAGAAGCAAATCACCGATATTTTCACGAAACCCCTAAAGGAAGACTCCTTTGTGCGGTTACGTCGAGAATTGGGGATTATGGGTGAATCCGAGATTTAGGATTCATATGTTTTCAATAATCTTGCATGCTATTCAATTCTTTATATTTGCTCATGCTAGATTAATTGAATTTTTCTGGATTTTTGTTGAATTTTCGGAATTTTCGCTCGATTTGTGCGCAATCGTCAAATTTCAGATTTTCAATGTTTAATGGGTTAGTATAATGATTAATGAGAGTATTTCGATGTCTCGTCCAAGTGCGATTAGGAGAGAAATCATATTTCAAAATTTTCAATTTTTGGTCTCTCTTAGTCGGTCCAAATTCATTGGCCGACCGACTAGATTCAGTTCTAGTCGGTCAGTGAATGAGCTTAGACCGACTAATTCTTGTCAGGAAATTTGGCTTCAGTTACTGTTTACAACTAGTCGGTTCAAGCTCATTGATCGACCGACTAGATCGTGATCTAGTCGGTCAGTGCTTGAACTGTGACCGACTAGTTGTGACGGGGACTGTTGCGTCTTTTGAGCTTCCGACTGACTTAAATGAAATCTAATCGACTTCTTTTCATTCAAGTCGATCGAAATTCTCTCCTCCAGCCAAAAACCCCCCGTGCCGTTTGGTCTTCCCCTCTCCCTCCGTCGTGTCCGATCATATTCCGGCCACCTCTCCGACCATCTCCGGCCGCCGTTCAACCCCCTCCTCCCTCTGACCTAGGTCCACCCTCTCCTAGCCACCTAGGGTTAGGGTTTTGCTCCTAGGGTTAGGGTTCTATCGGCTAGGGTTTCATTTGATTTCGGCTAGGGTTTCAGTGTTTAGGGCTATCGATTCGATCTCTAGTGTTTCGTGCTTTGTCTCATCGCGCTAATGGCAAAGACAAGGATTCCGATCCGTCCTACGAGCCCCTCGCCAATGACCGTAGAGCCATCCCCTATGGATCCCATTGAACCCTCGCAACCTAGACGCCGATCGAAAACAACCCAGCCCTCGTCGTCGTCGCCTCCTCTCAAGCGGAAGAGGACGACGACAGCGAAGCCTAGAGCCCAATCTCAGCCTAAACCCAAGCCTGTAAAGCAAATTGCGTCTCCCTCTTCTTTCCATACTCCTTCGGATTCCGACACCGAGTATAGACCCGAGACCGAGACCAATAAGGATCCTTCACCTCCTCCTAGGCAACCTGAGTCTAGCTCTCGACCCCGTACCCGTCAGCCTAAGGGAAAGGCTCCGATGCCGGTGGGCGGTGTTGATATTTCGTTGTGTCGTGACGACCCGTTGTGTCTCGCGGCTTACAACCGTATCGAACACTGTCCGCTGCTTCTGGAGCATTTCGTATAGTTTTCTGACTTCATAGGGCTAGCTGACATTCTGTCATCTTCGGGTCTTATCGATTACCTTCGGTATGACCCTAAGGCGAATCCTCATCCCTACCCTCGCCTAGTGAAGCTTTTCTATGCCAATAGGATCCGGGGTCAGTACGACGCGACCCACTCCATTGAGACTACTGTCTTGGGGACTCCGATAGTCCTCACGGCAGAAATATTAGGCGAGTTGATAGGTTGCTCGTCGTCTGGCCTCCTCCCCTCTGACATTTCTATTGATGACATCTCTTCACTCGATCAGGTCATTCTTTCTGAGATCTTCCATGAGATTCCTCCCGCCATGATTGGCGTTCCCTCCAAGTCATTCAAGCCAAATGCCTGGGTCCTTAACTTGATCTTGAAGTCGTGCTTACTTCCTAAGTACGGCTCCTCTTCTTTGCCATCCCATCCATTTCTGAAGTTGATCTATGCCATCTTCATGGGTAGCGAGATTAACTGGGCCCGGATCATACTCGATAAGATGGATTCTTTCGAGTGTATCCGGAAGTCCACGAAGTCTGTGCATATCCCATATCCATGCTTGTTGACCCTTGTTTTTCGCCACTTCCGTGTCACACTTCCTCCTGACGATGAGCGTCCCCTTGGTCCTCCTCTAAACGCGACGGCCGTCAAGAAGTCTCTTGCGGCGCTCCGTCACGTTCAGAGGACGACACCTTCAGTGTCTGCCTCTGCCTCTGCCTCAGCTGTCCCTCTACCACTCTTGACGAGCTCGTGCGTTCAGTGCGACGTGTGGAGTCTCGTTATGCTCGTACCGAGGAGATTCTTTCTCGTATCGCTCGTCACCTTTGTATTGAGATCCCTCCGTCAGTCTCTGACGAGGAGGAGTTGGACGAGGAGGAGATTGAGGAGCTCGTTCGTGTTCCTACTCGTGCCCCCGAGGGCACTTCTGGTGCTGCTGCTGCCTCTTCTGCTGGTGACCCCGAGAGTACTCCTGTTGCCACCGTTCCTGCGGTGGATACTACGACTGGTGCTCCCGAGGCCACTACCGTTGCTGCTCTAGAGATCTCCACACCTGTCGTGCCAGAGATCACCACTACCGTCGCTCCCGTGGACACTACTACTGATCCGGTGACCACTACTCCTGCTGCAGAGCCTGCTGCTGCTGCAGATCCTTCCACTGCCTCCTGAGCTTCTTTGAGGCCTCTCCCGATGCACTTTAGATGAGATATGTTGTAGTGAGAGAGTGTGGGTTAGGATATTTTGGGTGGTTTTTGTGGTTATGATTTTTTTGATATTTTTGGATGTATGATGATGTATCCCTGATGATGTTGTATGTTTTTGTGATACTCCGATGTCTTGTGTGATATTTTGATGTATTTTGTGCCCCGATTGTTGTATCGATGTTATGTATGTCGGCGATGTATTATTTTGATGTACTCATGCTTTATATATATATATACACATCGATGTTGACATTTCATTTTGTTGTGCACAGTTTATATTTTATATGTCTCTGATGTTTTGATTTCGTCGTCGACGAAAATACTTGGTTAAATAGAATTCATTTTATGAAAACATAGAATTGTTTTCCATGCACTAAATTAACCAAGAATGTTGATATTGGAGAGTATATTCCATAACTCAATTCGTAAAATTAATTTGAGTTTTGATGATTTTATTTATCGATTTTCGACTTTGGTCTCATTGACACGCCTTGATTTCATTCGTATTTTCCTTTGGTGTCATTTGGACCGTGGTCGTATTCTACGACTCCCTTGCTTTTATTTGAAGCCATTGTTGTTGTCGTTGATCTCCTCCCACTCTTTTTGCTAATGCCAAAGGGGGAGAGATATAATAATCACATGTGCTAAATGATAATTTAAGCATTTTTCCAAGAATCTAATTTTATTTGTTAGATTCAGGGGGAGTTAAGATATAAAAATTGGATTTCAAATCCGATATTTCAATAATGGACTCTCATTTTTATACTTTACTCGTCTGCTTGATGCGTATTATTATTATTCATTTTGGAATTAACGTGTCATCAATGCAGATGGAGTACGTAAATTACATTTGAATCATTATTTTTAATTATTATCTATGTTGGTTTGTCATCACCAAAAAGGGGGAGAATGTTGGATATTGGACTCCCCGGATTTGGTTTTGGATGATGAACAAACATAAATATATTGTGAACTAACAATTTATGAGCGCAGTTATGGAGATCGTCGCCAAATTCATATGAACATCCAAAGCGACGTCTCGAGACTTCTCAAAGCACGTGATCGTATGCCTAAAGCTTCGTTGAAGCTTTTGGACCATTTTAGAAGTCATGAAGATTCGGATCGAAGCTTTCGAAGACGGTTCGTTAAGTTTAATTTATAGTCTTTTAGCTTCGTTCCGTAGAATGTTAAGCCTTGAGTAGGTCTTATGTTTTAATCTTCATATCGCTCCTATCTTAGACATAGGAACTTGTAAGAAGTCCATACAAAATTTCCCGAAGCATCGCGCTTCGATTCGCGACTTCTTGTGCATGTTAGTTGGTTCAAGAAGAAGAACCAACCGACTAGATGGTGATCTAGTCGGTCGGCAATCCTTCTTGGACCGACTAGTTTGCCTTCTCAAATCATAGCTCTTTACTGTTTACAGTTAGTCGGTCTACGTTGACTCACCGACCGACTAGTTTGTGAACTAGTCGGTCAGTGATCCTTCTTAGACCGACTAGTTGAGCTTCTACTGTACATGCCAAGTTACTGTTTGTCGTTAGTCGGTCCATGTACATTTGGCGACCGACTAGTTGATGAACTAGTCGGTCAACTTTTGTTCTTGGACCGACTAATTCTATTTGTTCTCAGACTTTGTGTTTTATCTCTTAGTCGGTCTAAGTTAACTCACCGACCGACTAGTTGTGAAACTAGTCGGTCGGCAAGTCTTCTTTGACCGACTAGTTCCTTAAGTCTGAACTTCGACCTATTCCTTGTTCACCACTTAGTCGGTTCATGTTGATTGACCGACCGACTAGTTGATGAACTAGTCGGTTAGTGGTTGTTCTTTGACCGACTAGTTTGGTTCAGAATAGAGCCGTTGGAGCTTTAATTGAAACGTTTTTCTCTCTCTCTTTCCTCTATCCTATATATAATTGATGAGCTGCATTCATTGCAAAAAAAGGCTGATATTAAGACAAGTTTAGATATCAAGGAGAAGCATTCAATCCCATTCAAAGCTCTTTCATTCCAATCTTGAATCTCTTCTCACTCTTATTTCAAAAGAGAGATTCATTGATTGTGAGCCTTCCAAGCCAAGTGCTTGATCCTAGGTCACCATCAACCTCATAGCTCTCCATAGCTGGTCTACATCTTGGAGCTAGGGTTTGGTGCCTCTTCATCTTCCTCAAAATCATCTTTGCCCTAATTCGTAAGTTTACTCAAGGCATAGGTATTTTGTGGTAAGCATTTCATTTCAATTTACTTTGATATTGTAAGTGATTCGCTCTCGGTTGTGAGAGTGTGTTTGTGATCCCGGGTTGTGGGAGTCACAAGTTTCATTTGTGTATGATTTGACTTGTGAAGGTTTTTCACAAGTATTTCATAGTGGAAATCTTGAGTTAGGGTTTCTAACTCAAGTATCCGGAAGTGATCGGGTGGTTGGGACGTAGGATCACCGAAAACAAGTCGGGGAGACTTGGGTGGATCCGAACCTAGTAATATCGTTTGTTTGCGATTGTTTCTTTGTTGTCGATTATTTACTATTCCGCATTTCCGCATTAATTGGTAGAGTTTGCAAGGTAATTAGGAATTGGCCTCTTAATTATTTTAAAGTACTATTCACCCCCCCTCTAGTACTTGTGCAGTAGCTTAGCAGGACATTACACTTTTGGTGGCATGGAATGAACAGAAGCATGGCTCGAAGCATTGCTAAGTGCCTTTATGTCAGCAAGTGAAGGCTGAACATCATCGCATTACTGGACTGCTTCAACCCATGCCGATTCTAGAATGGAAATGGCAGCACATCACTATGGATTGTTGGAAGCAACGATCGAGGATCTTGGTTTGATGATGACAAACGTGTCGTTATATCTGACGTGTGTGCTTAGTGTGTTTCAGGATTATTTGGAGGAATTGCTATTCATATAGCATTTAGGGAAGAGAGGGAGTGCTTTGCACAAAGCAATATGGACTTGTTCAATATTGGGAGAGATGATTCATTTGGATTCACCCGCATCAAGACCAAGTCATTACCCATCTTGGTCTCATCCAAATCCCATGGCAATCCTTTTTCTATTCAAATACCAATTAAAGATTGCATCAAATCCCTATTTCATAGAGATCCTCCACAGCCGAATTGCTCTCATCCCCTATCCTACTTGATTCCTCCCTAGTCTACCTTATCCATCCACATGGGATCATCCTTTAAGACCTAGGGCTCTCTATATAAAGGCATATTCTTTTGCTGGAATAGAGAAAAAATGGAATATGGGAAAGTTTGTATTCCAAGGAGAGAGAAAATGGAGTTTTGTGTTCTTTTGGGTGGAATAGAATATGGAAAATGGGGTTTGGAATAGAAAGTGGGGTCCACTTTCTATTCTTGTATTATAATTACCACTGCTTAGCTTTCAATTCGCCCCTGACCATCAAATTAAATGTGAATAACCCGTCCTCCTCTCTTTGAAACAAGGGGCGCTTCCGGTTCTGTGCGTGCTTCAAACAATTTTGTCTTCTCCATATTACCATATTTTGAGAGTCTTTGGGATTGGAGAGTTGGAATGAGAAAGTGGAAAGATGGTGAGTTGGAGTAGAGAGATAGAGAGAGGTGATAGTGGGCCCCACCATTCCCAAGCATTCACATGTATTCCAAGCAAAAATCTTGGAATACAAAACCCCTCTCTATTCCCATTTTTTGACTCCACGTCAACATTCCCATTTCTCTATTCCTATGGCCAAAAGAACAAGCAGGTGGAAAGGAGGGGGAGAATTGGGATGAATAGTAGATGAATAGTGAAAATTTTCACATTCTCATTTCTATTCCATGCAAAAGAACTGGCTCTAAGTCATCTTCCAAGGGGATCCAAAAAGTGACGGCTGAATTAAAATTCTCCTAGGGCTAGCCACGAAAAACAATCCATCATTCTCTACTTCCCCCTTGCGGCTACAAAGAAAAAGAAAGACCTAGTTCAAAAAAACTCACAAGGGCTCAAGCTTATTTTCATCTTCAAGATCATCGAGAAAGTCACGGCAACCACATCATCGCACATCCACGAGGAGTCCATTGCTTGGAGCTGTCACCGCCATCCAGGAGATCACGTCGAAGGTGCCGTCAAGTTCAAGTCATCGCCGGAGAATGTTGTTCGCCGTCAAGACGAAGCCGCTGTCGTGAGCTAGCCGTCGCCGTGTACTGCCGGAAATCCCGCCGCCGCTGCTCTTGAAGGCTGCACCGTCAAGCCTCGAAGTCGAAGCTCCATCTTACCGTAGCAGCGCCGCACGTCGGAGGAAGTCTCGCTGCCAAAGACGAAGCATCACCGCTCAGAGTTACTGCTCAGATCGATCGCTGGGAGCTGTCGAAGTCGGAGCTGCAGTTGAAGACGAAGTCGACGCCGTCAATCGAAGAGTTTTTGTCGTGAACAACCTCGTCCCCACTCGAAGAAGCGAAGTCATCTCCGGCGATACTGCATGTTCTCGTGCTGACGAGGACAGATCCCCACCGCTGATCTCCAAGTAGATGAAGCCATCACGTGAGGAGATCAGAGCAATTGAGATTTACGCGGGCGATTGAAATCGAACGGAGGCTGCAAGCATGAAAAAGAAATCAACGGCCCATATTAATCAAGAAATCGGAGTTGATTTCGCTGACGTGGGCTTGGTTTTTTAAAGGGAGTTGCTCTGCGCACAGGACCCTTAATTATTAGAGTTGTGCTCATTTTCTCTAGACACCGACCGTAGATTCAAAGAGAGTTGCTGAGCGCACAGACCAGCCACTATTAAAGGATTGAACTGCAACTTCTTTACACACAGACTAGTGTGTATTTTGCGATCCAGGAGTCAGATTGAGACACCATTTGCGTCAGATTGGAGCTGCCGACGTGCTGATTGACAGAGACGTATACACGGACATGAACTGAGCATTTCTAAACCCTTAAAACTCTTTTATTTGTGTCTTAGTGTAACGTTCTCTGAAGGGGAAACTTTACCAGTATCTTTGGGGACTATTTTGGGACTTGTCTGGTTGGGGCTAGACAAGTGGGACCCAGCTAGTTTGGGACTAGCTGGTAGAAAGCGTTACTAGGATTGATAGTGAGAGAAAACACGGTGAGTGGGGTACTGAGAGCCTGGCGAGTGTAGAGACATAGAGGGTGCTCTGAGCGTGCTCTAACATGTGGTTTTGTACCTATTGCACTATTCAAATTTAGTATCTGCTTTGGGGCTAGAGTAGGTCGAAGGGTCGACTGAACCAGGGTAAATCTGCTGTGTACTCTGTATCTGCATTTTATTTACTCTGGTTGTGCTCATTACTGCGTATGATTTCTCGTGGATTGCGCGAGAATTTTTTATTAGCATATTCACCCCCCTCTAGGCTAGGATCCAGATCCAACAAGTGGTATCAGAGCAGGTTTTAGGATCTAGCCTAGGATTGACCATGAATAACCATATGGATAGTGCTTTTGCTGAGGGCCAGTCTGTTTCCCGTCCACTAGATTTAATGGAGGTGATTATGCATATTGGAAAAATCGAATGAAAATTTACCTCATTTCTGTTGATTATAAAGCTTGGCAAATAATTGAAAAAGGATATAAACTGCCTGTTATTAAAGTAGACAGTGTTGAGATTGAAAAACCAAATGACAAATGGGATGATAATGATTGGAAATATTATTCCCTAAATGCTAAAGCTATGAATGCTCTCATTTGTGCACTTGATAAATCTGAATATAATAGAATCTCACATTGTTTAACTGCGCAAGAAATATGGAATACATTGGAGGTGACACACGAGGGAACGTCACAGGTGAAGGAGTCTAGACTTGCACTTCTGAGCACAGAGTACGAGGGATTTTGCATGCTACCATTAGAGACTATCAGAGATGTTTGCGAGGTTCACTAACATCGTATACAAGTCTAGCTCGCTCAGTAAGCCATATTCTAGTCTTGAACAGGTGAGAAAATTATTAAGAGCACTGCCAAGCTCTTTCAGACCTAAAGTCACTGCCATCCAAGAAGCGACTGATCTATCACAGTTGAGGGTGGAGGACTTAATAGGAAATCTAATGTCTCACGAGCTTGAATTGCAAAATATTGATGAAAGAGAGAAACCTGAGGAAAAGGAGAAAGCTACAAAGCCACTTGCTCTGAAAGCTGGCGAAAGTGAAGATGATGATGAGGACATAGCGCTAATGGTCAGAAATTTCAGAAAGTATGTCCAGACCAAGCAAGGAAGAACAGAAATGGCACCCATGTTTAATCGCTCTAACTTTTTTCAGTCTTCTAAGCAAACTTATGATCAGAATGCTACTAATAGAATGACTTGTTTTAAATGCAAGAAAAGAGGACATCGAATGAGGGATTGCCTACATGAGACAGCTCAGGTCGCTAAAGAAAATGGAAAATCCAAGGTGCTAACTTGGGATATGGACAGCGAAGCTGAGAGTGAGGAGGATGATCAAGTTGCCATCTCATGCATGGTATTGATGGGAATACACGATGAGGTAATTTCTAGTAGTAAAGCTGAACTCCTTACTCTTTGTAAAGAAATGCAAGATAAAATAGTAGAGCTTGAATCCACTATAGATGATTATCAAAATGAGAACTTTGAAATGCAACAATCTGAATATGATATGTCTAAAGAGATTGAAAAACTGAAAATTGAAATTGTTGCTTATGACTCTACTATTGACATTTTGAAAAATGAAAAGTCCAGTTTTAATGATGAAGCACCTTGTCTCTCTTGCCCTTTCTTGATGAATAATATTAGCATGCTTAAACTTGATTTGATTAAGCTCGAAACTGAAAAAGACTATGTGATTAGAGAGCTTAATGATAAATTCTGCATGTTGGATAATGACTTTAAAAGAAAAATGATTGAATTTGAAAAGAAGGAAGAGGAAAACAAGAGAGCTTTTATAAGTAAATGCACATTGCATGTGGAAGAAAATAAATTGTTAAAATCTAAAGTTTCTAATCTTGAATTGGCCATTAAGAAATTCTCTATGGGAAAACAATCGTTGGATACCATTTTAGAGAATCAATTATATGGCAATAATAGAAGAGGACTTGGATTTGGTTTGAAAAATGTTGAAAAGCCAAAATTCAAGAAATTCCACAATGTACCCTCTATTGCAAAGAACTTACATGTAAAGTGCTTTACTTGTGATAGTGTAGGCCACACATCATATTATTGTAAATTTAGGAACACAAATATCAAGTTTAAATAAGTGTGGGTTCCTAAAACAATAATGGCTAACACTAGTGGACCTTGTTGGATTCCAAGGTCACACTTAAAACCTTTCATGTAGGTGAGGTGGAGATTTGGCGAGGAGTAATAAATTGGAAGCTTCATTCTTTTAGCTCCTTAGCCAAATAGCGACGCGAAGGTATAATTTTTATCCCTCTTTGCACTCCATTGAATACCTTCATAGATTGTTTTGTGTGCTTTATTTATTTTTGTTTGTGTGCTTGTTTGCATGATTTTTTAAATGTTTTTATTTCTGAAAAAAATTTAAAAAAATGAGCTTAAAAAGAATACCCTTTATGATTTATCTTAAGTGGTATTGTATGCATGTTCAAGTCTATCCATTGTAGAAGTTAATTCATTATTGTTGTAGCTACATGAACATGTTGTTCCCTTTTTAGTAGCCATGACATGTCTCATAAATTCCGAATTTGACTTCTACACCTACATTTGCACTTTCACGATAATTGACTTTTTAGTGCTTTTGGATATTCTTTTGAAGAATAATGGAAAGTGAATGTAGGAATGACTAATTTCTGAATTTTCTAAGGGATATGAAGTGTTTAGCCATGAATTAAAATTGAGCACAAAAGAATTGCAAATGAAGAAAAAAAATGAAAATTGCTCCGTATGAAAAATGGATACACTTCATGGCTAATACACAACCCACGAGTATCCAACTTGTGCTACATGGGTAATCATTAGCGTTGGTGTATATAACTCATCAAGCAATGCCAGCCCACATTTAAAAGTCCTTTTAGGCCATGTTTTGGGGTTTGGTAACCTGAACTCATCTTTGATGAGGTCGGAAAAATCAATCCTTGTGACATTCATGAAAATTGGAAAACATGGATTGATTTGGTTGATTTTCTGATATTGAATCTCCCTTAGTACTTTATTATCTATATCACTACACTTACACAAAGGTGGAGAAGTCTTGCTATGAAATTCTATGAGCCTGAATTGTCTATTGTTTGGAAAACTCATGCAAATTGCACGCTACATCTAATAATGATTTACTTTTGCACGGAATAGTTTTTGTGACTTCTATAATCCACTTTTGGTGATTACAAATGGGGAGAAAGAAAAGATTTTTGCAGATTTGATGTCGAGAATTATTTGTTGAAGGGGGAGCATGAAAAATAATGTTGAAGGGGGAGCTTGAGAGAAGGGGGAGCATGCTTTTATATTTACTATTTGTTGTGCATGCTTTGTAGTGCTTGAATGACTTATCCATGATTCATATTGCATTACACCCTCCAACACACTTCACACACCCATACTAATTGCTCAAATCTTTTATAGGTTTGTCATCACCAAAAGGGGGAGATTGTTGGAAGCAACGATCGAGGATCTTGGTTTGATGATGACAAACGTGTCGTTATATCTGACATGTGTGCTTAGTGTGTTTCAGGATTATTTGGAGGAATTGCTATTCATGTAGCATTTAGGGAAGAGAGGAAGTGCTTTGCACAGAGCAATATGGACTTCGTCAATATTGGGAGAGATGATTCATTTGGATTCACCCACATCAAGATCAAGTCATTTCCCATCTTGGTCTCATCCAAATCCCATGGCAATCCTTTTTCTATTCAAATACCAATTAAAGATTGCATCAAATCCCTATTTCATAGAGATCCTCCACAACCGAATTGCTCTCATCCCCTATCCTACTTGATTCCTCCCTAGTCTACCTTATCCATCCACATGGGATCATCCTTTAAGACCTTGGGCTCTCTATATAAGTTATCTTCCAAGGGGATCCAAAAAGTGACGGCTGAATTAAAATTCTCCTAGGGCTAGTCACGAAAAACAATCCATCATTCTCTACTTCCCCCTTGCGGCTACAAAGAAAAAGAAAGACCTAGTTCAAAAAAACTCCCAAGGGCTCAAGCTTATTTTCATCTTCAAGATCATCGAGAAAGTCACGGCAACCACATCATCGCACATCCACGAGGAGTCCATTGCTCGGAGCTGTCACCGCCATCCAGGAGATCACGTCGAAGGTGCCGTCAAGTTCAAGTCATCGTCGAAGAATGCTGTTCGCTGTCAAGACGAAGCCGCTGTCGTGAGCTAGCCGTCGCCGTGTACTGCCGGAAATCCCGCCGTCGCTGCTCTCGAAGGCTGCATCGTCAAGCCTCGAAGTCGAAGCTCCATCTTGCCGTATCAGCGCCGCACGTCAGAGGAAGTCTCGCTGCCAAAGACGAAGCATCACCGCTCGGAGTTGCTGCTCAGATCGATCGCTGGGAGCTGTCGAAGTCGGAGCTGTGGTTGAAGACGAAGTCGACGCCGTCAATCAGAGAGTTGTCGCCGTGAACAACCTCGTCCCCGCTCGAAGAAGCGAAGCCATCTCCGGTGATACTGCATGTTCTCGTGCTGACGAGGATAGATCCCCACCGCTGATCTCCAAGTAGATGAAGCCATCACGTGAGGAGATCGGAGAAATTGAGATTTATGCGGGCGATTGAAATCGAACGGCGGCTGCAAGCGTGAAAAAGAAATCAACGGCCCATATTAATCAAGAAATCGGAGTTGATTTCGCTGACGTGGGCTTGGTTTTTTAAAGGGAGTTGCTCTGCGCACAGGACCCTTAATTATTAGAGTTGTGCTCATTTTCTCTGCACACGGACCGCAGATTCAAAGAGAGTTGCTGAGCGCACAGACCATCCACTATTAAAGGATTGAACTGCAACTTCTTTCACACAGATCAGTGTGTATTTTGCTATCCAGGAGTCAGATTGAGACACTGTTGCGTCAGATTGGAGCTGACGACGTGCTGATTGACAGAGACGCCTACACGGACATGAACTGAGCATTTCTAAACCCTTAAACTCTTTTATTTGTGTCTTAGTGTAACATTCTCTGTAGGGAAAACTTTACCAGTATCTTTGAGGACTATTTTGGGACTTGTCTGGTTGGGGCTAGACAAGTGGGACCCAGCTAGTTTAGGACTAGCTGGTAGAAAGCGTTATTAGGATTGATAGTGAGAAAAAACACAGTGAGTGGGGTACTGAGAGCCTGACGAGTGTAGAGACATAGAGGGTGCTCTGAGCGTGCTTTAACTTGTGGTTTTGTACCTATTGCACTATTCAATACTAGTATCTGCTTTGGGGCTGGAGTAGGTCGAAGGGTCGACCGAACCAGGGTAAATCTGCTGTGTACTCCGTGTCTGCATTTTATTTACTCTGGTTGTGCTCATTACTGCGTGTGATTTCTCGTGGGTTGCGCGAGAATTTTTTATTAGCATATTCACCCCCCTAGGCTAGGATCCAGATCCAACATGGATTTCATGACTGGACTACCTCGGAATACTAAGTAGAATGATGCGATTTGGGTGATCGTTGACCGATTAACCAAATCAGCACATTTCATACTCTTCCGAGTAGGACAATCTACGGAAATACTTGCTAAGAAGTATATGGAGGTAATGATCTATCTTGTACCTTTAAAACTTCTTCTAGTATACGTTGTGATGTAATCGATAATCGTGCAGGAGATTGTTCGGTTGCATGGAGTTCAGGTGAGCATCGTCTTCGACCGGGACACTAGATTCAAATCTCAGTTTTGGAAAAGTCTGCAATCCAATTTGGGTACCAGTCTGAGTTTCAGCATGCGTATCACCTACAGACGAATGGCCAATCAGAGTGTACCATCCAGATATTGGAGGACATATTACGAGCTTGTATGTTGGATTTCAAAGGCTCCTGGGAAGATCATCTACACCTGGTAGAGTTTTCCTACAACAATAGCTACCAAGCCAGCATTGGCTTGGCCCCATTCGCAGCACTCTATAGAATGAAGTGTCGATCCCCGCTGAGTTGGGATGACATTGGTGATCGAGAATTATTAGGCCCGGAGATGATTGTTGAAACAGTGGATGTAGTGCGTAACATCAGAGACAAGTTACGCATTGCACATGACCGGTACAGGCATTGGGCTGATGCCAAGTGTCGTCACTTGGAGTTTCAACCAGGAGATCATGTTTTCCTGAAGATAACCCCAAATCGAGGAGTAATACGTTTTGGGAGGCGAGGCAAGCTCAGTCCAAGGTTTGTTGGACACTTTGATGTGTTAGAGCGAGTTGGAGAGGTTGCTTACCGCCTAGCTCTACTGCCATCATTGGAGGGAGTGTTTTCCATGTCTCCCAGCTGCGTCGTTATATCAGTGATCCTACACATGTGGTTGATCATTCGGAGATCACGGTGCGACCAGACCTTACTGATGTGTCATTATATTCCACATTTTATCTAAATGATTACACGTCAACATTATTGCTCATTTACATATTTCATATGCTTTTACGCTATTATTTGGAATAATATGACTTTCGAAGCGTTTATGTCCATTTCAGGGATTTGGGGGCGATATTGAAGCAATTTGGAGTCAATAAGACAATCGGCGACGCGAGAGCAACAATGAGACTCATGATGACATGTTTGAGATGCCAAAGAAGAATACTAGAGCAAGGAAGGGGCAAAAGAGAAGGTCGCTCGATTGAGATATGATGCGGCGAAGGAATCGAGCGACACGAAGTGCTGAAAACAGGACAACCGTGCACTATTTCCAAATCCGCTATCACCTGAGATTTTTCACTATTCTTCTGATATTGTTTTCAGATAGTAGATTTCAAAACGGTTCCAATGCCACCAAGAACGCACCAATCGGAGGTCGGATGAGCCCTGTGGAATTTCTGCAAGATGATGCTGCAGTGCTAAAATTCTGCTGAAATCTGTTTGACACTACTCAATCGAGCAGAGCACTCTACTCGACCAAGCAGAGTGAAAAATCTTGCTGAAATGTGTTTATGGGCTGAACATTTGACTGCTCAGTCGAGCAGTTGACTGCTCGACCGAGCAGAGTGCTGAAAATGCTGCCGTTCAACCACTACTCGACTGAGCCACCACTTACTCGGTCCGAGCAACCTCCTACTCGACCAAGCAGTGCCTGCTCGGTCCATGTAGGCAAAGCGACATGAAGCTCGATTTCCTGTGCAATCTGACCGAGCAGGAGGGCTGCTCGACCGAGCAGCCAGACTACTCGACCGAGCAGGCCTCACTCGGCCCGAGCAAACATTTGGGCGACGTATCAAACTTTCTGACGACTCGACCGAGCAGCTTTGTGCTCGGACCGAGTCGCCGTGGGCCCAGGCTTCGCACCTAGATCACGATTTTGGAAGGGTTGTTTTTGGCGAGGGTATTTTTGAAGGGAAAAAGGAGGCTGCCGTCACGGGGGGTTCTCAATACAGACTTTTGGAGAGATTTTGAGAGACTTTTTGTATACTTTTTAGAGAAGAGTTTTTAGATCTTTTTTAGGGTTTTTCGGCTACGATCTTTTGGGGAGTTAGGCTATGCCCTACGCCCCTCCTTTTTATCAACATAAGTACTTTTGCCCTTTTTAATTCTATTATTTTCTTCTTTGTGATTTCTTATTGTTTATCCCTTTTGATCCATGTAATGAAATCTTTGTACGTTCTATTATCTATTGCTATTGCTATGCTTGAGTAGTCTTTTCTAGGGGTAAGGGATTAGCCCATGGATCTTAGGATTTAGACGCAAAGTTGAGATTTTTATGGTGCGTTGGATATAAATGGGGTTGTATTTTGGTTGATCTATCAAAATCCCTAGGAGAACTCGTACTGAGATCGTGCCCACGGTTGGTGGAATCGATTATCTTATGGAGTATCCTATGGATTTAATTAGAGAGTTAGTAGTTTCAATCGAGGTACATGACCATGCCCGGCTCGTGCCTTGATGGGATCCACCGACGAACTATATCACTAATTGACGGCTATCGCCATTGTGTCAATAAGAGCCACCAAAATACCTCGAAGCTCTAACCCACGTGAGTGGTACGAGTTGAGAGCATTCGAACCACGAGAGTGGTGAGAACTTTGTAGATCCTTAATGCACGTATCGTATGCGCCTATCGCGAGAGCGGGGTTAATACGATATGTTAGACTCATGATGCCCAGGCGCATGAATTCACTTTCTAGATGCTACAAATCCCCAATTAAACCAATGCAATGTAAGAGTCCTAGCCTAGCTTCGACATACGAAGGTCCTAGTGGCGAGTCCTAAAGCTCTAATCTTTTTATATTTTATTCTTTTATATTGTGTGGAATCACTTGTTTGCGATATCGAGTGACACGACCTTCGCATCCATCACCATTTCAACACTCCATACTCCACATCCACTAATAAACCTACAATTCTAACTCAACCGAGGAGTAGATAGGTAGTATAGCACCGCTTCCCCTTGTTCGATACCCGCTTGCCACTATACCGTGCGCTTGCGGTAAACGACATCGTTTCGGAGTTGATTCCGGCTCGATCAAGTTTATGGCGCTGTTGCTGGGGAGGAGCTCCACCATATTTTTTAATTTACCACAATTAGGTTGATTAGATTGCGTTAAAAACAACAAAAACAAATAAATAAAGAGAGAAATTTTTTTTCCCACCACCGGTTATAATTATTATCTTTATCTCTCCTTGTACCACTGACGTCTTTTCCAGGTTGTCTACTTTGCTTGATCAGGTACAGTTGATGCAGCGATGGTGCTTCCAAGGATGCGACCGGGTTCCATACGATCATATATATACCTCGCTACATTCTATCAGGCTGATGGAGAGTCCTTCAGAGATGCATTGTGCAAGTTTGAAAGAATGTTAGGGATGTTCCATACGGAGTCAGGCCATGAGTGGGATGGTTCCAGGCTACTTGATATCTTTGCTGGAAGACTAAAGGGACCCTCCCGTGAGTTTATGAAGAGGATGCAAGTGGGAAAGTTCAGTGATCTGCAGTTGGCAGCAACCTTGGAGTAAATGATAGATGATGCTCGATCTATCGGTTTGCTAACCATTACGGTAGGTGAACCATCCGACCAAGCATTCATCGATTTTGTTATGGCTAATGTCTCTGATGCAGGTACTATCATAGATGGAGTGTATGCTTCACTTGAAGGTGATCATATCCACCTTTACACCATTAACACTCCACAAATAGAGACATCTGAGCTGCCAGAGGAGGACACATATATGGACCTATTGAGAAGCATCGTGGATGCAGTTCGATGCACCGGTCCATTAACGGCAGGTGGCCCTTTTGAGCTTGGATTTCAAAAGTTAATTACTCATCGTATCTCTTCCACAGGCACAATTGATGATGGAGTCTGCGCTCTAGTTGAGGGGCAAAAGACCCACTTTTATACCGTGGCCGAAATATAGGAGCACATAGAGCCACCTGCACCTACTATTGAGAGGACCAAGAAATGCAATCAGGTGCCTCGAGTTCCAGGACAGAAACGAAGACATGGGCATAGAAAGGAGAAGATGAAATTTACTTTGCCTACCATACCAGAGGAACCCGAGGAGGAGGCCGAAGCAGTGCATCGCGAGGAGGCCGAGCTATATTTATTTTACATATTGCATGCGGAGCCAGAGAATTACGCCGAGGAGGTCGTGCGTCGGGACAATGACATAGCCATTCATGAGGATCCCGAGCATCACCCTCCTCCTTCAGAGCTTCTACAGCCACCTCGTCCTTTCACCGATTCTGAGGACCACCCACCAGAGCTTACTGCTCCCCTTCAGGGAGATCTCTTCACTCCCTCGCCTTTTACAATTGATTCCCCCCCGTGTATGATGTTTATTATGATTCAGATTTCGATGACTCATTGCACCTTTTGCAGGATACACATACATATGATCAAGAGGTACAATGGGACATATACGAGGAGGAGAGCAAGGAGTTAGCACACATGGATCTTGTTGAATATGATCAGGAGGTGCGCTGGGATGAGTCTGATGATGATGAGGAGCATCCTGACGAAACCCACTCTATTATGCCAGAGTTACCTGAGGAACCAGAGGAAAACAACGAGGAGTTGATCGACGTGGTGCACGAGCATAGAGATTTATTTCCAGGGAAGTGGTGTCAACCATGCTTAATTTTAAATACTTATGTTGATGACCCTCTTTGGAATACATTTATTTTGGGGGAAAATTATTCACATCAGATTGATGCGGCTTATCTCTTGCAGGGTACAGGTGGAGTCCTTGGGGAGATGCTGGGAGCCGCATTGCTGGAATCTGATGGATCCCGTGGAGATACGCACCTGGCAGAGCCACGTAAAGTGCCAGATAGAGAGTTGCCTACACCGGCAAAGATATTGGACCCGCCTTTTGCTACAGGTGGTACCAATCTAGTAGTGTAGATGTAGAGTAGAATTTTATGCTTTTAATAAACACGAATTCTCCTGACAGTGAGAGGACAATATAGGATTTTATATGCCTTCTTAGTTTAATAAATTCACCCCATATGATGGCTCATTATCTTTTGCACCCAACTCACTATTTATCATCTATGCCCACCTTTATATTTGGTGCTTATTTCACCTCTCTCTCCAATTTTTATGTGATGTTTAAGCTTGGGAGAGAGAAACAATTTTGTTGAGTGGCCCCCTATGTTGCAGTTGTCCTCTATTTATATCATACACACATTGAGAACAATATGATGGTTAAGCTTGGGGGTGCATAGTGCACGCACTTTGCTTCATCGTGAAACGCACTTCGAAATTAATTTCCATATGAACCATGTTCACCTCTATATTTATGTCTCATATGCTCATTTTCAATGAAATATCGTGGATTTTTTTTAAGAACTCTGATATCTGTTAGATTAGAGTTTGATTCCTTGAATAGTGTATCTTTGTTAATATGCTTTTTCATAGTAGAATCCATAGTTTCAATACCACATTCTCGAAACAGTTAAGCTAAAAATGAATGAATCAAAATCTGAAAATTATTTGACTCCTGCGTGATTTGATTGATAATTCTATTGCTTCATAGATGTTTAGTGATTCAAAAGAGACATGATAACCCCACAACAACCAAAGTAGTAAATATTAGGATTCCTGAAACCGAGCCATGTCTAGATTCTATGTTTTTTCTTTTTCTTTTTTAATATCCAATAAATGATCTTTGATTATGTTTTGCATTCCATCGCGTTTACATAAGTTTGCAAAAATCCCAAAAATGCAAAAATCAAACAAATATCCTGAATAAAAAGCCCTAGGGGTTCTTCGTAATCCGATGCCCTAAGACCATCTGGTCTAGGATGCATATGCCGCTTCTTGTATATATTGAGTTATATCGTGTATACAAAGGCAGAAAAATACATATGAAACATTCATATAGCCAAAAACAATATAAAACTTGTTATGAATGAGGGAGGCCTTTGGCCTCCCCTCATCTTTATCCCCACCATTACTCCCCATCATTCCCACTAATGGGGACCTTTGGTTATCCTATGGCCTTTGGGCTTCCATTGATTTAATAAATAGAGAACCATGACTTTGTGCCATGGTTACACTTTCTCTATATTTTCTAACACGTTATCAGCACGAAAGCTCTCATCCTTTGAGCTTTTTCTCCTGTATCCCCCTCAAAATTAACCTCCTACGCGTGAAGAAATCTATTGTTGCGGCGATCCGGCTTGCGGCGATCCGTTGCGGGCGATCTTTTAGGCGTATCGGGAGCGGGACTTCGATCTATGGATTTTTCTTATCACGATCGTCCCTAGATCTTTGATCTAGAGGTAAAACTTATTGATCCCATAAATAATTACAGACAAATATTCTGTTATGATTTTACACAGCCTTTCTATGGGCTTGTTTAAATCTGCTATATTCTGTATAATATCAAAATTAAAAAAAAACCCCAAGTAAAACCCTTCAGCTCCCCCCCGAAGGGGGTTCCATGCCACCCCCGTGCAGGGGGGGCTCTGTCTGTGTCCGGAGTCCGGTGACGCCCCACCCCCGACCGGGGGGGGGCTCAGTCCGTCGCCCTGCACAAGAAACGAACAGAGATCTTTTGTGGGGAAAATTAATGTCTTGATGCCTTGAAAAAGAATCAAAGTTAAAATGGGTCTATGCTTGCCTCGAAATGAATCAAAGATATAAAAAAAATCAAAACTGGTTGGATTGCTAAAAAAACGGAGCTCATTACGTGGAAACAAAATTAAAGGAATAGAGAGGAAGGCAGTTTTGATCGACCTAAACAGAAACAAAGGGATGCGACAGATCTCGGCTTGGAGAAAGAAAAATTTGGGGCTGTCGTAAGCTGTGGTTGATTTTGAACAAAAATGGAGGGCACAATTAATCTGATGGGTAAAAAAATGGCCTCTGTCTTTGCTCATCAGCGTGCAGACCGACGCCCCCCTACGGGGGGGGGGGGGCTCTGTCTGTCGCCCCCACCGCCGGTGGGGGATCTGAGCGACGCCCCCTAATTGGGGGGGGGGGGGGGGCTCTGTCTGACTTGCGCCGCCCCCCTCGCTGGGGGGTTTCCCTGTGTGCCACCCCCCTCGCTGGGGGGTTATCTGTGCTGTCGGGGCCTTTTTCGGCTGCCGTCCCTCCCAGACGGAGGTGCGCTGTTTTACATAGACATGAGATGGAGATGGATACTATCTGTAAAATGAAGGGTTTTGGGGGCTTTTCACATTCTTTAACTAATACCCTAAAATTTATTATTTAGGGCTTATGTTAAATTAAATTTTGAATTTTACACGCCCATGGGTCTGCAGCTCAAATCTTAATACTATATTAGTTTGGTTGTTTATTGGGCCAGAAGCCAAGTTAATAACATTGACTATTAAAATGAGTATTATTTTTGCTTACAGGCCTGCAGCCCGCATCTTGCCTCCTTTCCACTTACCAGCAAGGCCAAAAATTAAATTGATTTATATACATGATATTCAGGACTTGCGGATTATGTTTTTTATCTGCTTCTTTCTAATTATTAGATCTTTTAAGTATTGGATAAAACATTTATTTTAAGTTAAATTGGTTAAACGGATCCTGAGATCGCTCTGTCTTTAGTTACATTACCTAAAGATGAATGATGTTTTCCCGTGGTCCAATTAATCCTTTTTAACTTAAATAAAATCGTTTTATCCAATATTTGGGCTTGATGATTTTTTGTAATGTCTGTGATATTGCGCTATTATTATTTGCCTGTTGCATATATAATTGCGTGGATGTTTAAATAAGTCAAAATGCGTTTTTAGGGGTCGGCCAACTTTTTGATACCCTTTTTATTATATTCTTACTCTTAGTAATTTCTTTTTCTTTTCTGAGAGAAATTTGTAGTGAGAAATTTATGTATAATGCCAAAGACCGATGTTACTACCTATGAAGATGGAGGAGATTGCATATAGCTGGGACCCAAATAGGGTTTCCAAATTGTATTTTTCTTTTTCTTATTTATGGACTGTAATATGGACTTTGGACATTTTATGTTTTGGGTATCTGGCCGATCCACGCATTTTTTCTTATTTATTTCTTTTTAGCATGATGTTTAATTATTAATACATCCTTATTTAAATTACATAGATTATAATGGAAAAATTGGCAAGCGTCGATTTCGAAGTTCTTGATGCAGCGGAAAAGAACTATCTTAGCTGGCGAGTGGACCCACAGTTCCACTTGCGTTCGATGGCACTTCTCCACTCTATTATGGCCCCCGCAGTGGCCAAGACACCTGCTAGCAGTGCCCCTGAAGAGGCACAACCATCTAGCAGTTCTCCAACCGTTGTCTCCGACATAGATAAGGCGAAAGCCATTATCTATATCAGGATACACATAGATCGGACTTTAAAGGCCGAATACTTAACTGTGGAAGACCCGTTGGAGTTGTGACAAGCGCTGGAGGCACGTTATAAAAATCAAATTGATGTAATATTACCACGTACCAGTTATGAGTGGGGAAAACCTCAGACTTCAGGACTATAAGTCCGTTGCTGAGTATAACTCTGCAGTTCATAATATCACCTCACGCTTGAAGTTGTGCTGTGAAAAAGTGACTGAGCATCGCATGTTGAAAAAGATATTTACCGTGTTTCACGAGAAAGATGCAATCCTCATGCAGCAGTATCGTGAACGCAACTTCACGAAGTTCTCTGATTTGATCTCTTGCCTTCTTAGGGCACATCAGAATAGAGGTTTACTGCTTGCCACTCATAAATTGCACCATGCTGGTACTGCCCATATCCCTGAAGCCCACAATGTTTCTCTCCAGAAGTGGAAAAACAAGAAGAAGGCTAGAAAGAACAAAGGGAAAGCTGTAATGAAGTCAGCAAGAGGAGCACATCCCCAGATCAACAACAACAACAAAGGGAGGAGAAACCTCTCTTGGAAGCATAAGAACGCTGATTCAGTGTCATTTCCTAAGAAAGCCTGGGAGGATAAATGCCATATATGTGGCATGACTGGACATTGATCAAGAAACTGTCGCACTCCTTGCCACCTCCAGGACCTGCATCAGGCGATACTGAAGCCTCCCCTTGAAACAAACCTGGCAGATATTCAAACTCTGACCAAATTCACTGCACAAGACTTCGAGAATGACGATCTGCTCGATTGAGCCCTATCTTTATATCTATGCATTTAAATTTATATAGCTTCATCTGTAGTTTGCTTTGAATGAACTTTAGTTTGAATTACTCAAATAAATTTCCACTTTGCATTAATATAGATGAAATGTGAAATATTGTGGACAGTGCCTCGTTGCACTGGTGTAGCATTAATATTGATCCCACATACAACGAGACTATAAGATGCAAACTTCTCCACTTAAACATATAAGAATTTCCCAAGTTTCAATGATATTTCGTTTATACGAACATAACTTGAACACTATGGATAATGAATATCTTTATGTAACTCGTCAAAAGGATGGTCAGAAGACCATCTACGCATGATTCGTTGGACCCCCCGTCGGGTCCCTATCACTACAGATATTCATCCTATAGAAAGCCAACTTGACTGAGCATTAGAAGTGCCTTTCATTGCCAGAGTTTTTAACTCTGGCACAATAGACTTGGTCATCCTGGATCAGTGATGATGGACGCATCATCAAATGAATCCATTGGAGAACCTGAAGATTCTTCAAAAGGTTGAGTTTCCTTGTCCCCTTTGTCATAAGGGAAAACTTATAGAGAGACCTTCCCTCCTGAAAGTGGGATTAGAAGTCTCCTGGCTTCATTGATAGAATACACGGTGACCTTTGCGGGCCTATTCACCCCGCAAGTGGCCCATTTCAATGCTTCAATGTACTGATAGATGCATCTAATAGATGGTCTTATGTATGCCTTTTTGTTCACCCGCAACCTAGCTTTCTCAAAAGCTGATAATGTAGGTGAATTCACTGCACAAGTCTTTCAAGACTACTGCCAAGCAACTAACATTGAAATTGAACATCCTGTAGCATGTTCATACTCAGAATGGGTTATCAAAAGTCTCTGATAAAGATATTCCAATGGATTTCACGTCCATTGTTACATCCCAGTTGCATGTGGATTTTTAGGGATATGCCATACTGCAATTCGCATCGTTTATCACGATACGGCCCTCTTGTAGCCATATCTTATTGCTGATGCCGCTTGCTTTTGGTTCACCACCAAACATATCTCATTTGAGAGTGTTTGGATGTGCTAATATATGTCCACATATCACCACGTCTTGATAACTGTGATTTTGATGAGCAAAGACTCATTATAATAGGCACGCAGTCTAAAGAAGCCTGAAGCTTCCAAGACCATATCATGGAACAAAAAAGTCCTAATCTCGTTATGATCTGCATACTTTTTCTGTGTGAAGATGAGATCCAGAAGATCCTTCACATTCAGACTAAAGTACATCAATTGCCGGATAAATTTACGGACAACCAGAAGATTGTTCGTTCACACGTCCATGCTGCAAACAAGTCAGCTAGGATTGACATCCCCAAAGATGGATGCAATCCATCGGCAGCAGAATTGGCTGTACCTCAATTGAAAAGAGGAAGCCCGCTAGGTTCAAAATATAAAGTTCCTCGAAAGAGGAAGATTCCTGGATATATTAAAATGATCCCTCCACATGATGCTGAGCTCAGACCAGAAACCTCTCCTCTTCTAATTTCTCCTGCAGAGGAAACAACAGGACAAAAATCATTATATTACGTAAGTACTGGAGAGGTACTGGACATATATAGCACAGTCGTCGTCGACGGTTTTGCTTTCGCTATTGCCGTTCACGTCGATGAATACGATGATGACGTCAACCCACTTTTCTATAGCGTAAATGCATAGATTGGCCAAAGTGGGACGAGGCAATAAGAGTAGAGCTGGACTCACTCTTGAAAAGCAAAGTCTTTGGACCAGTAGTTCATACACCTGAATGTGTAAAACCTGTGGAATATAAGTTGGATTTCATAAGAAATTGAAATGAAGGAAATGTGATCATTTTCCTACTAAGCCTAAACGTCTCTGAAAAAGCCAATAAATGCATATCATGGACGTTGTGACTGCATATCTATACAACAATATAGATATAGAGATCTATATAAAACTTCCAGAAGGGTATACTCTACCCCCAGAGATGAAAGAGAGACGTAGAAACATCTTCTCCATAAAGGCTTCAAAGATCATTAGATGATCTTAAGCAATATTCTGCCCGTGTATCTTTTTCGAAAGATCGTTGACATGATTTGTGATAGTCGTCGTATATGTGGTCGACTTAAATATAATAGGATCTCCTGCAGAGACCATTGAGATTCTGATAGCCTTAAGCATATCTTGGAAATGAAATACCTAGGCAGAACAAGGTATTGTCTCGGCTTATAGATTAAACACCTTCGTGGTGGAACCCTTTAATATTCTTCATACTCCTGGAGTCTATGAAGAATGACATCCATTTGCAATCTATTAAAAATGGATGCATATTTATAACACCTTCTAGTCGCTGGAAGAGGGGGAGGACATCCTAGGTCCTGAAGAACATAGCTCTAGTGTACTAGTAACACTTCTTAGTAACACTTCTTTATCTGGCCAACTACATATGTCTCTAATAGAACGTCTGTAGTAAAGCTGTTAGCCAGATACAGTGCTGCCTTAGAGAGCACCACTGGACCAAGGATAAGCAACTTCTGCACAACTTCTAAGGGTCAAGGATCAGCATCCAAGGAATAAATATCGCATATGCAGGTTTACATACCATCGCGATGACTAAGCACAAATGGCCGGCCACCTCCTAAACATCTACGCATCATCTTCCAAAAGTCTACGTCTTCTGAGAGGCTCATCATCCAAAAAGCAAATCTAAAATACGCTCATCCAGGTCCAGCAGTACCTTGCAGACACAGTGAAGACAGAGTGAAGGAATACATACGTAGAGCCATCTACCAAACTTCGTAGAGCGTATCACTCCTGAGCGCCACTGTTTTCCAGTAACAGCTAAATACGAGTGAAACTTGTATAGATGAGTGATGATTGTATTCAGAACATGATGGATATATAGACGAATAGGAAATGATTGTATAGATACATAGGAGATCTGCAAGCCTGAAGCTTATACAGATCAGGAGGAGTTGATAGTAGAGTTGCACTCTTTTTCCCTTAGCTATGGGTTTTCTCATTGGGTTTTCCATAGCCAAAGGTTTTAATGAGGCAACCTCATTTAACTCTGGACCCTGAAATGTCCATCTCTAATGAAAGCTGAAAGACCTACAAGCATAAGGCTTGTATGGATCAGGGGGAGTAACATGTGGGTTGCACTCTTTTTTCCTAAGCTGTTGGTTTTTTCCACTGGGGTTTTCCACAGCTAAGGTTTTAACGAGGCAAACACGATTACTCCGGATCCAGAAGTATCCACCCCCTTAGCATCTACACTAAGACCAAAGTAATGAGTGGATAAGGGGGAGTGTTATGAATGAGGGAGGCCTTTGGCCTCCCCTCATCTTTATCCCCACCATTACTCCCCATCATTCCACTAATGGGGACCTTTGGTTATCCTATGGCCTTTGGGCTTTCATTGATTTAATAAATAGAGAACTATGGCTTTGTGCCATGGTTACACTTTCTCTATATTTTCTAACAAAACTACAAAAATCCTATATCCTTATCTCCATTTCTATATAAAACTAAGACATGGCAAAGTTGATGGGTTCTAGGAGTCTTAAAATGGTCGTAGTGTGGTGATGCCTTACCTTGATTGAATTTGCTAAATTTATTCCATAAAGTATAACAAAATACCACTCATGCTTGAAAACGTTTGATCATGACATATTATACTGCTTAGAGAATGTATTGTGGATATTGGATTCATTTCTGTGAACTTAGTATATTGCATGATGAACTATGATATGATATAACTCTAATCTCTTTTTATTGCTTATCAAGTTCATTTTATTTATTGAAATCCACGTTATTTTAATTTGAGTGAGACTTAAGTATTTGTTGTGTATATGTGTTCTAATTTCATATTGACGTGTGTTCACGAGATCTTGCATATCTTGGGGTCTTGTATTTTCTAAATTTAAGATTAAACCCCTTGTCTCCATTACATGCCACCGCCTCGCATCTCCATTGTATCCATCTCACTTGTTCACTTCTTACTAGTCTTCCTCGAGGACGAGTAAGAGGTAAGCTTGGGGGGATTTTGATGTGTCATTATATTCCACATTTTATCTAAATGATTACACGTCAAAATGATTGCTCATTTACATATTTCATACGCTTTTACGCTATTATTTGGAATAATATGACTTTCGTGGCGTTTATGTCCATTTCAGGGATTTGGGGCAATATTGAAGCAATTTGGAGTCAATAAGACAATCGACGATGCGAGAGCACCAATGAGACTCATGATGACATGCTCGAGGTGCCAAAGAAGAATACTGGAGCAAGGAAGGGGCAAGAGAGAAGGTCGCTCGATCGAGATATGATGCGGCGAAGGAATCGAGCGACCTGAAGAGCTGGAAACAGGACATCCATGCACTATTTCCAAATCTGCTATCACTTGGGATTTTTCACTATTTTCTGATATTTTTTCCAGATAATAGACTTCAAGACGGTTTCAACGCCACCAAGAACGCGCCAATTGAAATCTGTTTGACACCTACTCAACTGAGCAGAGCACTCTACTCGACCGAGCAGGGTGAAAAATCATGCTGAAATGTGTTTTTGGGCTAAACAGTTGACTGCTCGGCCGAGCAGTTGACTGCTCGACCGAGCAGAGTGTTGAAAATACTGTACAGTGCTGAAAATGCTGACGTTCGACCACTACTCGACCGAGCAACCACTTACTCGGTCCGAGCAACCTCCTACTCGACCGAGTAGTGCCTGCTCGGGCCATGTAGGCAGAGCGACATATTTCAGAGAAGCTCGATTCCCTGTGCAATCCGACCGAGCAGGAGGGCTACTCGACCGAGCAGCCGGACTACTCGACCGAGCAGGCCTCACTCGTCCCGAGCAAACATTTGGGCGACATATCAAACTTTCTGACGACTCGACCGAGCAGCTTTGTGCTCGGACCGAGTCGCCGTGGGCCCGGGCTTCGCGTCCAGATCACGATTTTGGAAGGGTTGTTTTTGGCGAGGGTATTTTTGAAGGGGAAAAGGGGGCATCCGTCACGGGGGGTTCTCGATACAAAATTTTGGAGAGATTTTAAGAGACTTTTTGTATACTTTTTAGAGAAGAGTTTTTAGATCTTTTTAAGGGTTTTTTGGCTACAATCTTTTGGGAAGTTAGGATATACCCCTCCTTTGTATCAAGATAAGTACTTTTGCCCTTTTTAATTCTATTATTATTTTCTTTGTGATTTCTTATTGTTTATCCCTTTTTGATGCATGCAATGAAATCTTTGTGCGTTCTATTATCTATTGCTATTACTATGCTTGAGTAGTCTTTTCGAGGGCTAAGGAATTAGCCCATGGATCTTAGGATTTAGACGTAAAGTTGGGATTTTTATGGTGCGTTGGATATAAATTGGGTTGTAGTTTGGTTGATCTATCAAAATCCCTAGGAGAACTCATACTGAGATCGTGCCCACGGTCGGTTGAATCGATTAGCTTAAGGAGTATCCTATGGATTTAATTAGAGAGTTAGTGGATTCAATCGAGATACGTGACCATGCCCGGCTCGTGCCTTGATGGGATCCACCGACGAACTATATCACTAATCGACTGCTACCGCCATTGCGTCAATAAGAGCCACCAAAATATCTCGAAGCTCTAACCCACGAGAGTGGTACGAGTTGAGAGCGTTCGAACCACGAGAGTGGTGAGAACTTTGTAGATCCTTAATGCACGTATCATATGCGCCTATCGCGATAGCGGGCTTAATGCGATATGTTAGATTCATGATGCCCAGACGCATGAATTCACTTTCTAGATGCTACAAATCCCCAATTAAACCAATGCAACGTAAGAGTCCTAGCCTAGCGTCGACATCCGACGGTCCTAGTGGCAAGTCCTAAAGCTCTAATCTTTTTATATTTTATTCTTTTATATTGTGTAGAATCACTTGTTTACGATATCGAGTGACACGACCTTCACATCCATCACTATTACAACACTCCATACTCCACATCCACCAATAAACCCACAATTCTAACTTAACCTAGGAGTAGATATGTAGTATAGCACTGCTTCTCTGTGTTCGATACATGCTTGCCACTATACCGTGCGCTTGCGGTAAACGTCATCGTTTCAGAGTTGATTCCGGTTCGATCACTTACCTATGAGCAGTAGCCATTTCAGATTCTTGATCGACGTCAGAAGGCGCTCAGGAACAAGGTCGTCAAACTCGTGAGAGTGATGTGGCGACATGACTCGCCAGGATAATCCACCTGGGAGCGAGAGGATGAGATGCGAGGACGTTACACCAACCTTTTTCCTACACTATAGAGAATTCTGGGGACAGAATTATTCTAAGGATGGTAGGATGTAACTGCATGTATTTCTAGTCGTATTTTGATTGTTGTGTGCCTGTATTTCTTTTACTTTGTTCATCTAGTTATTTTCGTCCGAGTGATCTTCGTCCGCACGTCGATGTGAGCACGTCTTTATTTTAGTTTTTACCGTAGCGTAACTATTGGCCTATTAACCATAACTAATTACTTTTAATTAAAATTTAATTACTAATTAACTTATTAGCTAATTAAACTACTAATTACCAGTTCACTTTAAACCCCAACCCCCCCAACCGTACCCACATACCCTAATCAACCCTAACCCTACACCATTTCATCCCACCAAAATACTAGCGAGATCCAACATCACATTCAATCAGCCGTCCCCTAGCCAACCTCTTCAAGCTGTCTCCTCCCTCCACTTTGTTCTTAAACCAACATGAACAAGCAACAGCAGCAACAACAATGCCAACGTTCCATCTCCCTGCCACATTCATACACCAAAATTCCATACGACAACATTAGCCATCCCCCTCTTTTCAACCCAAATCAAAACAGAATCTGAGATCGAAAACAAATCAGAAATTGGGAAATCAAAATCAAAATTGTCACGCCCCGCTTCCCTAAAATGGAAGACGAGACGTGAGGAGGTCTGCTCAGACGTGGAGTTGTGAAGCTGCAGTCTGACAAGCGTCGGAAAAAAATTACGAAAAGTGGCAGGTCCTTTGCATTGCGACGAAACAACAACAATAATATTAATGAAGCAGATAAAAAGAACATCCACCATCAAAAACATCCAACAATTTTTCTCAACATCACAGAAAAGTCACCAAAAAGTACGAGTCTGAACAAGGCCTAAAGCATGGCCAACAAAACAAAAGAAGGGTGCTACGCACCGAAACCTAATCAGCAACTACTGAAAACTACCAAACGTGACTCCAAGTGAGCCTAGGACTGGTCACAGGTGTCCTCGAACTCAACCTCTGGAGGGACCTCAAACTCAGCGTCAACGAACTGCTCGTCTCTGCTACCTGCTCTGTCTCAAATCCTGACATGTGACACCCAAAGAGAAAAAGGCATATGTCAGCAAAAGTCTCCCAAAAGAAAGCAGAGAAATTTTGTGCAAGGATACAAATATAGATAAACAACTAGCCGTTCTAAAGTAAAGAAGATGACATGACATGAATGCACAGTTTAGACATGATCATGAATGCAACAATTTAAAGATGAACATGAAAAGTATCATTGGCACGACACATTGTAGCAAAAGATACTAAATAATATTCACGATTTTTCATGATTAACTTGCATTCACGATGTGCACAGGGTTTACGCCTTTTGGCTGAAGTGGCTATACGTGCACACTTCTACGCTCAAGTGATCGCTTAACCCTACCCCTCCACATGTATCGAGCGTTAGTTTCCCAATAACACTGTGCTCGCTTCTGGATCACGAGCCAGGAAGTGTTTTTCAATATGGCATAGGGTTGTGCCCGCAAAGCAGGTGCCTAGCCTCAATAGCACTAACATTTGTAGTGTGTGTTACTCAATCACGAAGAACATATGATGCATGATAGACATGTGATGAGAAGTTAAAATGCGTACCGTTAAATGAAAATTTAAACATGACATGGCAGCATGAATGAACGCAAGCAAAAGTGTCGGATCTAGCTTCGTTGTCAAGCTAGATCAAGTAGGGTGTCGGATCTAGTTTCGTTGTCAAACTAGATCAAAAGGGCGTCTAGGCAGCTATCATTTCACTGTCTAGTCTCTTTTATGCAAACAAACAAATTGGCCTAAAAACGTGGCCTAAAACATTTACTGGCAAGTATCACTTGCCTGCACAACCAAGATGGAGTCACGGTCAACCAGAGTCCAACCTACATCCCAATTTATTAATCTTGATTAGTGAAACACAACCGACAGAAATTACCAATTTTAGTTGATTAACAGGCAAGTGGTGATTCCTACAGGGCAGATCTTACCTCAACACGACGCGAGAGCTACTCTGACGTTGGGTAGCGACGTCAGGGGTTGGATTCCTGTAGTGCGTACGGTACGGAATAACGGGTACTCTGTGATAAATCACATGCACAAATGAATTCGTTACGACGGTACTAAAATTATCAGAAGATTCCCAAAACCTCTAATGATCCAATTTTAATTAAGTTTTCTGACCTACAATGGATGTCATAACAATATAATGAACGTTAAACAAACTACCAGGTTATCTACAACACGTTGCTAGTACGAAAATATCCGACAAACATAGCTAGAAACTTAGTCTAACACATTAACCAGAAATTGCGTAAACCAGCTATCAGTCATACGAACAATCTTTTTAACATCAATATATCACGTTCACAGTTGAACATTGTTTTTAAGGTTACTAGCTAGCAACAACATATCAATAACTCCGTTCACCAAGTATTAACAGTTCAAGACTAATAACAAAAGTTGTAAATCATTTAATCATGAACGTTACTAACCGTAACGAGGGGATGATCCCACAAAGCTCCCGGAAGTCGTCGTGGGTTGTCCACGGCTAGGAGACGGCCGTGCGTCGCTGTGACACGAAGAAAACGTCGCTGCGCGCATCGGGGAGGTTGCTGATGTGGTCAGTGCTCTTGCTGACGCGGTCAGCACTAGGGCAGCGCCGCATCAAAGCTAGGGCAGCGGCTGTCCTTGATCATAACGGCACAGGGAAGGTTGGGGAAAGGTTGGGGAAGGGCTGACGACGGTCAGCGATCGTCGGGGAGGGCCGCGGTGACGTTGGACGATGCCGAGCGCTGGAAACGATGCCGCGCGCGCTTGGAAGCGGTTAACGGTGGGCACCAGCGGTGTTGGGCTGCTGTGAGGGACATGCAGCGGAATCTGACGGAAGGGAGGTCGGAGGGGCTGACTGCAACGGGGCAGCGCTGCCGTGCGGTGTTGCAGCTCGTCGCTGCGCGCTGCTGCGAAGAGCAGCATCCGCTGGCTGTTGCGTGGACAGGCTGCGACACCTGGGAACGCTGGCGAAGGTCGGAGGGGGTCGACGGGAAATCCGGCGATGAGTAAGCAGCCGTGCAAGGGTTCAAGTCGGAGGAAGATGGGTTACAACGATGGATTTGAAAGTTGCGTGCACGAAAATGTTTGCGGCGCCTGGGGAGATTTAATGTTGCGTGAGTTGTAAAAGGGGGTAGACCTAGGGCACGGGTTTATTAGGGTTAGGGCTTTGCTATATGTGTTGGGTTTGGGGTACACTTAAGGGGTTGGGAGGGGAGTGGACTTAAGGAGAGGTTATAAATTGGGTGGTGAATAGAGAGAAGAGAGATTTGTTCTCATACGTAAGGATTTGATTCCACTTGCTATTTAACATGGGGTTTTGGGTAGTTGTGGGTATATGGAGGAGAGAAAGTGAGAGGGTAGGGTACGGTTTAGGGTGAAAATAGGGTGAGACTAGCTTATGGAAAATAACATATTAAAATTAGACCTAATAGTTGATTAATGGGGAAATTAGTGCGCAAGTGGGTCAAACGGAACCATATAATTATGAGAAAAATACCGGGGCAACCATGTCGACGAGAGAAACGAAACTAAGAAGACTGATCACAAGTTTGATGACGAGAAAAGAAATTAAAAAAATAAAAGGTCTCACGACAAAAGTAAAAATCATGACGCCTCTTCAAACAAAGTCAAATTGTGGGGAAACGACCCGTGGAATGACGTTTCAAAATATTTCCACAAATTAATACTCTTCCGGAGGGTCACAACGGCATATTACATCATAGGGTTCGGATACAAAAAAGGTCCAAAATAAATACGTGTACGAACAAGAGTACGTGCACGAATAACGTACGATCGAAAACAGACCGTGACAAAAATCAACCCTATTTCGGATCCAACAAACCCCAAATCATCTCCCCTCCTCCTTGCCACCGTTGCTGCAGGCCGCATCCCCGCTCGCTTGCACGTGGAACGCCACAGATCAGCCCCGATCCGCCGCCGATCAGCCCCGATCTGCCGCCGTATGCCGTGCGCCCGCTGTACACCATGTGCCGTCGTGACCGCCGTGCCCCCGGATCACGCCGCCACCCCCGAATCGCGCCGCCCTTTGATCCGCTCAGCCCCAGGCCGCCGCCGCCGCCTGCTTAGATCCCCGCCGCCGCTTGCCGCACGGACTGCCCTGCCTGCCTAGGTCGCCGCCGCCGTTTGCCACACGGACCGCCGCCGCTCAGACCTTGGCGGCCGCCGCCCTTGCTCGATCTCCCTGCGAGAGAGAAAAAAAAGAAACGAAAAAAAGAGAAGGGGAAGAGACAGAGAACAAGAAGAAGGATTGAGAAATTGAGAGGGTAAGTTATAATTTATTATAAGTTTAGTTATGTAAAATTATATATATATATATATATATATATATATATATATATATATATATATATATATAAAAAGTTAAGATTATTATATTATAAGTTAAGTATTAAGTTAATGTTAGTTTTTTTTTGTTATATAAAGTTAAAGTATTAAGTTAATGGTAAAGTGAATAATTACATTATTATATTAATCCTTGTTAGTTTAAGTTGTAAATAAATTTTTGTTAAAGTGTTAGTTTAAGTGACCAAATTTATAGTGAATGATTAGTTCTCTTAAGTTAATGTTACTTTTAGTAAGTTAATTTAAATATTTTAACTAGTTGTTGACCATTAGCATAATATCACGAATCTGCTTGACGCAGATAAAACACGCCCTACGCTACCACCACTTGGACACCACAACCCACATCAAGGCAAGTATTTGTGGTAAATGAATTGCGAATCGAACCATTCAAATTTAGTGCTAAATCTGATTTTAATGTGCTTGTCGACTTTTGGTAGCCAAATAATATGTCTTCATTTTGCTTGTTGCCTTCTAATTTAAATTGGACTACTTTTACCACATGCATGCTATCAAGTTGAACAAATTTGGAAAGAGGGCGTGTTATAACTCGAAACATATATGAGATGAAGCCATCGAATACAGATGGGATGAAACCATCGAATACAGATGGGGTGAAACCTAGTCGATAACTAGACAGACACTTTGGGTGGGGTTGGTTCATGTAGTAGAGTTCGTAAATGTTGCTTGAACATCTTACGGCTACATCCAAACCACACTAATGGAGGCAAGAATCTTGGCCATCTTCCAGGTTAGGAATGGCAAGAAGCATCACGGTAAACCTCCAATGATAGGGTGCATAGAGAACATTTACCTACTCAGACATGGACTTATCACGAGCACAAATAATCAAATACTTAACTTACAACTGTTTTAATTTTAAACAGCAAATCCATGCATGCTTGTACATTTACTTTCTGCACTTATTATTCATAACTGTGTACTAACGCTCTTTTGTCCTCTCCTAGTTGTTCTTCGTTTCATTACTTTAAATATCTTGCCGAGCTTATCGCTGACATATATTTCAATGTGTTGATGAAATATATGTTAGGTTCAGAGACAGAGTACCTCGAGAACCGTACTTTTGAGGATACTACCTTAGAGGTGAACCCCGCTGATCAGAGCTATGAAGACGTTGTGATCCTCCCTGCAAAAGGCTAGAGCGAGACATTTCCATTCGGTTGTATTATTTTAAATTGTTGTTTTCAGGTGTGTTTGCTTTCAATAGATTGTACGGCCATGCTAGACCTTAATTGCTTGTGTACTTTGCTTTGGACGCTGGTGTTTGTGACGTAATGACTATTTGTGCTGCTTCTAAGATGTTTGCGTGCAGGCACCTGCTTTTGCTAATTTGTTGAGTATTGGTGTTTCATATCAATCTTATTTTGATGATGATCACAACATTATGTTGTTGCTAATGACTCTCTTGTTTTTGTCTCATAGTTTTCATTTCAAGAATATCTTTCTTGGAGACTAAACACTTGGTGCAAGGATGGACATCAAGTGGAGAAGGGCCAAAGCTTGGACTCAAGGGGTGCCAAAGCTTAGAGATGATGGAGAGCATCAAGGCATCAAGATGGAAGACTTAGACTCTAAGGAAAGCAATGTAATACATGTAATATTTCCTTTATTGTTTTCTCTCTCATTTGAGTCTAGGTTAATGTAATGCCTTGATAGATGGTCTACTCATTCATGCATATGCCTTTAGCCATCTTAGTGAGACATAGGATTATCATAGAATCCAACCTAATATGTTCATCTTGACCAAAGACACATTTGGAGTCTCTGGCTTTCCATCAGTCGCCTGCTGAAGGATTTACAGTCGACTGGGTGATTTCCAGTCGCCTGTCGATCCTTCTACAGTCGACTGATATGCACTGCTTAAGTCAACATTTCTATTGACTCTACTTGAACTTTACGCATCAGTCGACTGATGCTCAGTTTACAGTCACCTGTATATTTACAGTCGCCTGTGGATTGGTCAACAGTCGTCTGAGTAGCGTAAGTGCATATACTGCTTCTCTCTGTTTTTCTCCATCTTCTGCAGCAATCGCCTGATGAAGGTTTTACATTCGCCTGACTATCTTACAATCGACTGTATTATTGACATCAGTTGTCTGTATGCTTTTCTGAAGAAAGAGTGCAGCTCTCTGCTTTATTCCATCCCCTGCAGCAGTCGCCTGCTGAAGGTTTTACAGGCGCCTATCCTATTCACAGACGACTGTATCAACTTCATCAGTCGACTGTCCTGGTTCAGATTATAGCCGTTGGATATTTTATAGCCGTTGAATAGTTGACTGTCTTTTGTTCATCAGTCGACTGTCCATGTTGTTTTCGCCCAATTTCTAGCCGTTGCTGTCTTGTGTATTTGGCTGTTTTCTTAGGTTTTGGGGTTTGATATAGGGTTCATATATATATGGGTGTGCTGACTTCTCTAGAGCTTCTTAATGCAATTGCAAATCATAAGAGTTTTCTAAAGCCACTCTCAAACTCTCTCATTTCCCTCTTTGAGCTCTCATTCCTCTTCATGCATTGAAGTCCAGCTCAAGGGAAATCATCCAAGTGCTTTCAAGCAAATCTCAATACTTTGAGATCCTCTTCCATGCCTTGCATTCATCTATGAGTAAGCATCTCAAGGCATATGTAAGAGTATTTATTTTACTTGGTGATTCTTGTTACATTAATTCTCTTTGTGGGAATTAGTCTTTCTCTCTTTGTGGGAGTTTATCTCTTTGTGGGATTATGATATTCTCTTTTTGGGAATAACTCTCTTTGTGGGAGTAACTCTCTTAGTGGGAGTTTGGTGTCCTAATGTAGGGCTAACCCTAATTCTCTGAGTGGGAGTTAGTAATTCTCTTGGTGGGAGTTTGACCCCCCGTGTAGGGTTGGTGGGTCCTTGTGTCGGGCAAAATCCTCTTGGTGAGGTATCTCTTTGTGGGATTTGTATTCACTTCTCTTTGTGGGATTATAGCGAATATTGGTATGGCTAGACGTACCCAAGTTTTGGGGAACCAGGGTAAAATCTTGTGTTTGCGTTTGGATTGATTGTGTCAATTATTTCCGCTTGTATTTATTATTCCGCATTTGCAAGTTTAATTTTAATTGGACAATTTTATTGCCATTACACTATTCACCCCCTTCTAATGTGTTGTTAGTATTGCAAGGGTAAGGCGATCCTTACAATTGGTATCAGAGCAAGGTTATAGCATACTGCAACGATGGCATTCAATGCCTCATCTGGGTCTCATGAAGAAGGTCATTCAACCGTTCGACCCCCGCTCTTCAACGGAACCAACTTCCCAAGTTGGAAGATCAGGATGATGATCTATATGGAGGGTCAAGACCTATGGGACATCACGGAGGTGCCATTTGAGAAGCCCACTACACCCGCGGCTTCAAGGACAAAGGCAGAGAAGGACTCGATCAAATTCAATGCGAGGGCTATGAATGTATTCCATTGCGCCCTCTCAGCAAATGAGTTCTGTTGAATATTGGACTCCCCGAATTTGGTTTTGGATGATGAGCAAACATAAATAATTCATGAACTAACAATTTGTGAGCGCAGTATTGGAGATCGTCGCCAATTTCACGAGAACAATCAAAGCGACATCTCAAGACTTCTCAAAGCTCGTATTCATTGCCTAAAGCTTCGTTGAAGCCTTTGGACCGTTTTGGAAGTCATGAAGAATTGATCGAAGCTCTCGAAGACCGTTCTTTAAGGTTTTATTTATAGTCTTTTAGCTTCGATCTATAGAATGTTAAGCCTTGAGTATATCTTACGATTCTATCTTCATAACGCTCATATCGTAGCTCTAGGATCTTAGTACAAGTCCACTCTAACTTCCTCGAAGCATCGCGCTTCGATTCGGACTTGTTTGTGCATGTTAGTTGGTACAAGAAGAAGTACTGACCGACTAGATCATGATCTAGTCGGTCAGCAGAGCTTCTTGGACCGACTAGTTTGAGTTAATCTTTTCTTGTTCAGTACTGTTTACAGTTAGTCGGTCTACGTTGACTCACTGACCGACTAGTTTGTGAACTAGTCGGTCAGTGATGCTTCTTTGACCGACTAGTTGTGATTTACTGTACATGCCAAATTTCACCTAAGCTACTGTTTATCGTTAGTCGGTCTAAGAACGTTTGGTGACCGACTAGTTGATAATCTAGTCGGTCAACATTTGTTCTTGGACCGACTAAGTCAATTTGTATTCAGACTATTTGTTTTTGCCTCTTAGTCGGTCTACGTTCACTGACTGACCGACTAGTTGTGAAACTAGTCGGTCAGAAAGTCTTCTTGGACCGACTAGATTTCTAGGTCTGAATTTCTATCTCTTCTCAGTTCTTCACTTAGTCGGTCCATGTTGTTTGACTGACCGACTAGTTGATGAACTAGTCGGTCAGTGGTTGTTCTTTGACCGACTAGTTGCCTCAGATTTCTATCCGTTGGGACTTGACCTAACTTGTTTTTATGGGACCCTATAAATACGAACCTAGGTCATTTCTCTCTAGGTTAGATCTGCCATTAAGAGATTCATTGAGATTGAAAGAGATAGCCATTCTCACTCATTTCCTAAGCTCTCTTCCTCACAAGAAATCCATTCTCTCACTTTCTAGATCTAGAATCCATCTTGAGAGAAGTTTGTTCTTGGTGAGCCCTTCAAGCTCTAGCTTGATTCAAGTCTCCAAATCACTCCTAGGCACCCATTGCTGGTCATTTCTTTGGTGCTAGGTCTTGGTGACTTCATCTTCCTCAAATCCCTCCTTGCACCTATTTGGTAAGAAAACTCAAGGTATATGATTTTGTGGTAAGATTGTTTATTTCATTATAAACTTGTTTATATTGCTTATTGATTCTCTCGGTTGTGAGAGAAGGTTGTGATCCCGGGTTGTGGGATTCACTATTGCCATTGCATGTATGATTTGATCTTGTGAAGGTTTTTCACAAGATATCATAGTGGAACTCTTGGGTTAGGGTTTCTAACCTAAGTATCTGGAGGGGATCCGGGTGGTTGGGACGTAGGATCACCGGGAACAAGTCGGGGAGACTTGGGTGGATCCGAACCCAGTAACATCTTTTGTTAGCATTGTTATTTTTGTTGTTGTCATTCAATTTAAGCTTCCGCAAATTGATTTGGTAGTTGTTTGCACTATAATTAGGAATTATACTCCTTGTTATTTTTAAAGTACTATTCATCCCCCTCTAGTACTTGTGCAGTAGCTTGTAGGGCATTACATTTGGTATCAGAGCCAAATACTGAGCTATGTCTGCCAACGACAACAAGACCGTGCGTCCACCTTCCGACTATGGCACCTTCAGGAACCGTGAAGGAGCGTCTTCGGTCATGGAAGGACATTCCTCGACTAGGCCTCCATTCTTCAACGGCGTCAATTATGGATATTGGAAATGCCGGATGGAAACGTTCCTCCGGAGCGCCTCCTTGTGGAGAATTACCATGTCGGAGTACAATGTGCCTACCGAAGAAGATTTCGACAAGTGGACTACCGCGGAGGTCGCCGCGGAGATTGCCAATGCCAAAGCAATGAATGCTTTACAATGTGCATTGGAACCCGAAGATTTTAATAAGATATGCACATGTAAGAGTGCATATCAAATTTGGAATTCGCTCCTCATTTTGCATGATGGAACGAGTCGGGTAAGAGATTCTAAACTCGTGGTAGTCAATAGAGATTACGAATTGTTTCATATGGAACATGGAGAAAAGATGAAGGAGTATTATGCTCGCTTCGTCGACATAATGAACGAGTTGGAAGCTCTCGGCAAAACCTACACCCAAAAGGAGAAGTGTTCGAAGCTTATCGAAGGACTTCCTTCTTCTTGGGAGAAACGTACCTTCGCCATCGAGGAAGGTAATGACATGAATAAGTATACCGTAGTTCAATTGATGGGTACTTTGATGTCATACGAGGTACGCAAAGATAGCAAGGTGAAGTTACAAGAAAAGATGAAGTCCTATTTAAACCAAGACGTGCCTAAGAAAAAGGCGATTACATTCAAAGCGGCTTCATCCACCTCTACCGATGATGAGGACTCGGAAGAAGAAATGGACATGGAATCCATTGCACTCATGGCAAAGAAGTTCAATCGCTTCTTCCGAAAGGGTAACTTCAAACAAAAATCTAAATTTACTTCTACTAACACCTCTCCACCTTTGTGCTTTAAATGCAATAAGCCAGGACACATCAAAGCGGATTGTCCTCAAAACAAGCAAAAGGAGAAGTGGAAGGCGTCGAAGTTCGACAAGTCCAAGAAGTACAAAAAGGGGTATAAAAAGGGACTTGTCGGAGCAACATTCACCGACTCCGAGGATTCCTCAAGCGGAGAGTCGGACGATGAGAAAGTGGAGCAAGCGCACATGTGCTTCATGGCAAGAGAGGAGCATGATCAAGGATCTTCCTCCTCCGATGATAGCGACAATGAAGGCGATGAGGTAACTATGGATGATCTTAGGAATGCTAACTCTCAACTATGGTCCAAATACACTAAATTAGTAAATAGATATACTAAAGTAAAAGATGACCTAGCTAGCATTCAAACCTCGCCTAAGACTATCATCACCAACAACGACACCGTTGTTGAAGAGTTAAGAAATGAGATTGTCAATCTCAAATCTAAACTTGAACATGTTAGCATTGAAGATCCGGAAGAACATAGGATAGCGGATTTGACTTCTCAAAACTCGACTTTGAGTATTGAGAATGAGAATCTTAAATCTCGTGTTTATGTGCTCACATCGCAAGTATCAAACTTGGATACTTCTATGCGTTCTCTCAAAGAGAAATATGAGAACACATTAGGCCGAATTAATAAATTCAATAAGGGTAAGGACCATTTGGATAAAATCCTAAGTGACTTACTTCCGGCCAATCACCATATTGGTTTGGGGTATACGATGGGATGTCCATCCAAAGCGGCCACTACTTTTGTTAGGCCAACTTCCGGTGACTCTACGAGTGGTAGCAAACACTCTATTGGTAGTTCTTCTACCAATGGTGCTTCCACCTCGTCCACACCCTCTTTCGGAAAGAAACCCACTTTGGGTGGACCTCCAAAGAAGGGGCATGCTTATATGTACACCAATACCATGCCACGTAGGAACACACGTCCTACTCCACCGTCTCACACATATGATGATTTTTATGCAACACATTCTCGGGCACGTGCACACCATGTGAGACACCCTCACGCACGTGTTCCCACACATGCATATGTTCACCCACCTCATCATATGAATAATTCTCGTCATGCACCATTCCATCATGTTCCGTATGCCTATCCACAACATGCATCACGTAGAAATCAACGTCGCATGCATGCACCCAATAGGATGAGGGCTCCCAAGATTTTCACTATTTGGAGCCCAAAGGACACAAGCATGGATGAAAAACAAGTATATATGAATGCTTATTTTTCGGATGTTGTGCATAGTAGAAATTATGTGGGGAAGTCTAAGTCCAATTGGACTTGGCTTCCAAAGGTCTAACCTTTGAGGACCCAATGACCTTGGGTACCATGATATGAAATTTTCTATCTTTAGGTACTCAAGGAAAAGAAAAAGAAAAGGAGCAACAAATTTAAATTTAGCTCCAAAGGGAATTGGATACTCGATAGCGGGTGTTCAAAACACATGACGGGTGACGCTCAATTGCTCTCCGGAGTAGTTCCCATTGCAAATGGAAACCGCGTCGTATTTGGAGGCAACGAGAGCGGAACCATCGTTGGTGTTGGTAAAGTGGGTAACCCGTCTAAACCCTTAATTAGTGATGTTTATCTAGTTAATGGTTTAAATCACAATCTTATTTCAATAAGCCAACCTTGTGACAAAGGTTACAAAGTTAGCTTTGCGAAAGGATTGTGTCATATTTCAAATGATAATAATGATTTATTATTTTCCGGCACACGTCATAAAGATATTTATATTTTGGATCTTCCTAAGTCATATGAACAATGTCTCGTTGCCAACACAAGTGAACAACACTTATGTCATCGACGCTTTGGACATGTGAACTTTGGAACACTTTATAAACTTTCAAAATTAAATTCCATTAAATGTTTTCCGAAGCTCGTTTTTGAAAAGAAAAGTTTTTGTGATTCTTGTCAACGTGGCAAGCTTCCTAAATCTTCATTTAAACCTAAGAAAAGCATTTCTACGAAACGGCCACTAGAGCTATTACATCTAGATTTATTTGGGCCAACTAGAGTTGCTTCCTTAGGAAATGCAAGATATGGACTTGTCATCGTCGATGATTATTCTAGATTTACATGGGTATTTTTCTTATGTAATAAAAATGAAGCTTTTGAAAACTTCACAATATTTGTGAAGAAAGTACAAAATCTCATCGGAACCACCATTGTCACTATTCGTAGTGATCATGGGGGTGAATTTGAGAATGAGTCTTTCTCAAATTTTTGTGATGATCTTGGAATTACTCACACGTTTTCTTTCCCTCGCGCACCTCCTCAAAATGGTGTTGTTGAGAGGAAGAATAGAACGCTTGTGGAGTGTGCTCGCACTATGCTCGAAGATAGTCAACTTGGTTATCAATTTTGGGCGGAAGCGGTACACACCGCTTGTTATGTGTTTAATAGAATACTTTTGAGGCCCGGCACCAAACAAACTTGTTATGAATTGTTGTTTGGTAGATTGTCTCAAGTTAAACATTTTCGTGTTTTCGGCGCAAAATGTTTTATTAAAAACACATATGATAATTTGGACAAGTTTGATCCGAGATCGGATGAGGGGATATTTGTTGGGTATTCCTCACGTAGCAAAGCCTACCGAATATACAACAAAAGATCCTCTACGATCGAGGAATCACTTCATGTCTCTTTTAATGAGAATTTTACTACTCCTAGAATTTCAAATGATGATGACTCTATGGATGTTTTATGTGATTCGTTTGAAAATTCTAAGTCTATTGATTCAATTGATTCTATTGATACTAACCCGACTAATGAAGTTGTTGAGAATGTGCCTAGTGATCAAGGTATTCCCAAGCGGCTTCATACCGTTCGCGACCATCCCCATGAGCAAGTCATTGGCAATATTCATGATAGAGTCAAGACGAGATCGCAAGTCCACCACTTCGCCAATTGTGCCTTTGCCTCATCGATAGAGCCAAAGAATATAGTTGAAGCGTGCGAAGATAGTGCTTGGATACTTGCCATGGAGGAGGAACTCATTCAATTCGAGAGGAATGAGGTATGTGAGCTTGTTCCGTTGCCATCGAAGAACCACACCGTCATAGGGACAAAGTGGATCTTCAAGAACAAAACCGACGAAAATCAAGTCGTCGTCCGGAACAAAGCTCGGTTAGTAGCTCAAGGCTATCGCCAAGAGGAAGGTATCGATTTCGAAGAATCCTTCGCTCCGGTAGCTAGATTAGAATCAATTAGACTATTATTTTCTTATGCATGCCATAAAAATTTTAAATTATTTCAAATGGATGTTAAAAGTGCATTTTTGAACGGAGATGTCGTTGAGGAAGTTTACGTTTCTCAACCTCCGGGCTTCATAAATGAAAAATTTCCAAATCATGTTTTTAAACTAAAGAAAGCTCTTTATGGTTTGAGACAAGCTCCTCGAGCTTGGTATGATCGCCTAAAGAATTTTCTTTTGGATTTGAATTTTAAAATGGGCGAAGCCGATTCTACACTTTTTGTTAAGCATGCGAATAATGATATTTTATTAGTTCAAATTTATGTTGATGATATCATTTTCGGTGCTACTAACTTCACTCTTTGCGAAGAGTTTTCTAATGTTATGAAGGAACAATTTGAGATGAGCCACATGGGCGAACTCAAATATTTCTTAGGTCTCCAAATTCGCCAATTGAACGATGCAATCTTCATCCACCAAACGAAGTACACGGTGGAGTTGCTAAAGCGATTTGGAATGGAGAATGCCTCCGGGAAAAAGACTCCTATGAGCACTACAACGCATCTTGATAAAGATACGGGCGGAAAAGATGTAGACATTCGTCTATATCGAGGTATGATATGTAGTTTACTTTATCTTACCGCAAGTAGGCCCGATATTATGTTTGCCGTTTGTATTTGTGCTCGTTATCAGTCTCAACCTAAGGATTCTCACTTAGTAGCGGTTAAACGTATTTTTCGCTATCTAAGTTACACTTTAGATTTTGGATTACTTTATCCGAAGTCTAGCACATATGAGTTAGTCTCATATAGTGACGCTGATTATGCGGGATGCAAATCCGACAGGAAGAGTACTAGTGGCACTTGCCATTTTCTAGGAAATTCCCTTGTCTCTTGATTTTCCAAGAAGCAAAATTCGGTATCACTTTCAACCACCGAGGCGGAATACATTGCCGCCGGTGCCGCTTGTGCCCAGGTTCTTTGGATGAGACACACACTGAAGGATTTTGGTATTCATTGTGATACTAGCCCTATCATGGTGGATAACCAAAGTGCTATTTGTCTTTCAAAGAATCCGGTGCACCATTCCCGATCTAAACACATAGATGTCCGACACCATTTTTTAGATGATCATGTTGCTAAAAAGGACATCATATTAGTGTACGTTGAAACCCAAAAGCAAATCGCCGATATTTTCACGAAACCCCTAAAGGAGGACTCCTTTGTGCGGTTGCGTCGAGAATTGGGGATTATGGGTGAATCCGAGATATAGGATTCGTATCTCATTCAATTATCTTGCATGCTATTATATTTCGCGATATTTCGTTCATGCTAGATTTATTGAATTTTTGGGGATTTTATGTGATATGTTTGAATTTTTGCTCGAATTCTTATTTGAATGTCGTATTTAAGATTTCGACGTTTAATGGGGTAGTTTAGATGACTTATGAGAGGGTTAAGATGTTTTCATCCAAGTGTTTTTATGAAGAGAACTCATTTATCAACTTTTGGACTCTTCTAGTCGGTTTCAGTTCATCAGCCAACCGACTAGATGCTCATCTAGTCGGTCAACTAGTGAACTCAGACCGACTAGTTCAAGCTTTAACTTTCCCTTGTCATTGACTTATTTTAGTCGGTCATAGTACTCTTACCGACCGACTAGATTGAAAACTAGTCGGTCAGTGATTATACTGTGACCGACTAACTCTAGCCCTAGAATTTTCGTTTTGCCTCTGTTTCGACTTAGTCGGTTTAAGCTCATCGACCGACCGACTAGATTGTAATCTAGTCGGTCAGTGCTTGAACTGTGACTGTAACGACCCGCTCTCGGGGGCACGTTACTTATTTGGATTATTCGCAGGTTCCGCAGTTTACCAGTGAAATCAGCATAGCCACAACTCAGAGATGTACCACAATACTCAAACCAGCGTATAGACGTCATTACAGTCCAAATTAAAGTACAACAACAACCAGCACACTCTCTCACAAATACATGAAGGAAGTACTGAAAAGAAGAGCGGAAAAGTAAATACACAGTACAACACACACCAACAGAAAAGTAGCTAAAACTCTGCAGCCTCTGGGTCAATGTGGGCTCCTCGAACTCTGGGGCAATCTCTTCGATCAGGTCTTCGTCTGCCGGTGCCATAAATGGAACCGAAGGTAAGTCACAACAATTCTAGCGATAGAAAAAGAGGAGTGCACAAATATGGAGCAGTCTATAGTAAACAAGTGCGGAAAGTAAAGCAGGGACAGACAAGAATGCAAGTGCGATAAGTAAAGTACATCTGTCAAGCATGCAAGGGTGACAAGTAAAGTAAAGGTGACCGAGCAAGTAACGTACAAGAATAACCATGACCAAAGCAATAATGAGAGAAACTGTGCCTAGCCTAGTTCGTGACTTATAACGGGAAGTACAGTGAGCAACCAAGAGTCCACCTGATATCCCGGGTTACGATACTGTTCAACAAATCGATACTATTCAATACTGTTCAATACGAAGATCGGACTGGTCGCTCCCGCACTTCCGCAATTATAAGTTACCCCAAAACCCAGTGTCTGTGCAGGTTACCGTACTTTGCAATTTTACCAGTCATTTACTGTTCTTACATTTCCAATTACAATCTTTCTGTCAAGCAATGTCAATAATCTATTCAGGTCAATAACTGTTCCGAGACTAGGTGTCAAGTCCTATGTTCATACGAGTACACTATCTATATTTCTAAGGGTAGAATTTACTGTGACTTACGATCTTCGAGGTGGTGGTAGTGATCCGGGACTGGATCTAGTGTCGATGCACGAGATTTGCTACCTGTAAACACAAGAGATAACTAGTTAGAGAATACCCTATTTTCTTATTTATTTAAGTTGAGTGTCTGATTTTAAAACTAGTTAAAACGGTGATGAAAAAGGTCCTAAATTTTTATATAGACTATATATGATAAAAATAGTTTTACTGCAAGAGGGAATATTTTTCTGAAGCCTATAGTAATTTTTATAATTTTTAGAAACTCAAAACTAGCTTTAAAACCTGATTTATTTAAGTGACGCGTATTTTCCGTAATTTGTTCCGGGAGCAATCCTAGTCGGAATTACTCGAATGAATAGTCAAAATGACCGTCTCGAAGTTTACTTTCACATATAATTTTCTCAAGTATTATTGTGAGTGAAAACAGCGAGTTACGATTTTTAGAAAGATTTATACGTATTTAAATTTTAGGTTCAAAAAAACGATTCTGGGAAAAATAGGCGTCTGCTCGCAGTGAGACTAGCGCCATTGGGTCCGAAATATTGTTTCTGATTTTTCAGAGCTAGCCTCATATTTTTCTGGCCCCTGTATAATTAGTTATGGATTATACATCATTAAACCCTATTTTTTAATTATAAAAAAAATATACGAAATACGGAAAGTTCTCCGTATTTACGAAATTGCCATTGGGAGTTTACGCATTCACCTCGCTCGTCGACAGCAGCGCTCGGGGGGGGGGGGGGGGGTGTTCTCGGCGGTCGGCGAGCGGAGGCGGCGACCGGGGGCACGGCGGCGGCGCGGGGTCTCGTCGGCGGAGGCGGACGCGGGCGGAGCGGTTGTCGTCGCTTGCGAGGGGAGCTCGGCGCTGCGGGCGAGGGCGAAGCGTTGGCGGGGGCTGCTGTGGCGGGCTCCGGCGGGGACGACGGCGGCTGACGACTGCGGGGGGAAGTTGGGCGGCGACTGAGCTCGCCGTGGGTGCTTCGAAGAAGCACGACGGCGGAGGGGGCGCTCGAGGGTGGCTGTGAGGGGGACGGGGTGCTCCGGGGGTCGAAGCTGCCGGCGATGGGTCGGCGGTCGGAGCTCGATGCTGCGGGGGTGTGTGCTCCGCCGTGGTTGAGCTCGGTGTGAGCGAGGGAGATGGCCTGAGCTTGATCGGAGAAGAGAGAAAGGGAGAGCAGGAGAAAGAGATTGAAGCTGGGAGAGGGTTTGGGTAAATTCGAAAAGAGAGAGATAGAAAGAGACTGTGTGCCTGTGAATGTTAGAATTGGGAGGGAAATTTATACAGGGACTATCAAGGGTAAACTTGTAATTTGGAGGGGGACAATGGATTAAAGAGGGGAGACCAAATGGATTAATGGGATGGTTGAACGTTGGATCTGAACTGATTCAGATCCATCCAACCAAACGGTGGTTTAAGAGGGTGGTTGGGGGGTTTAAGGTGAAAGTAAAAGTTAAAAGTTAATTAGTAAAAGTAATTAGTAAAGGTATAAGATCATTAGTGATGTAATTAGCAAAGCGGTGAAATACAGGCACGTTTTCACAAACGACTCCGAAAAATTACGAAAACATACTCACAGGATCGTATCATCACGAGGATCGCGAATACGAGATCCGTTCTGGGATTTGAGCTACGGGAATACTAGTTTTTGGCCAAAACATTTAGAAAGCGGGTTTGCGGGTTCTATGCTGAAATGATGTCTGAAAATTACGAAATTAATGTGTGAAGCCCTAAATGATAATAGGATGTTACTGCAGAAGTTTGAAGACGTTTTGAATACGTTTGTATAGAAAATAAATTCGTCAAAACAAAACGGTAATTTTGGGAGATGAATTTTAACAGAAATGTTTTGGGCATTTGAGGAAATCTAAAATTGCTGAAATACAATATGATAAGTCTAGTGCTCTAAAACATTTTTATAAGAATTCTTGAAATCAGTTTTGTTATAAAACTCTTTACGAACATTTATAAAGTAAAATTTATTTTTAAAATACGTAAAAATAGGTAAATCAAAGTGTTGAAAATTACTGGTCGTTACATTCTACCCTCCTTAAAATAATTCCGTCCTCGGAATTTCTTAAAACTTTATAAAATAAAATAATTGCTGTTATTAAGAAGCACAAACAAATAAATGATAAAATGAAAAACTAGGCGAATGATTTAGAAAATAAGTTGGTAATAGCATGAAATAAAACGTGATATCACATCATTAAGAAAACAAGAGATGAATACATGAATACTTAATATTGACATCACAATAGCTATTATAATAGCTACGATGATATACTGATTGCAAATGAACGAGTATAATATCAAAAGCAATAATTTATACGTCCAATCACCTGGTCGATAGCTTAGACATTTTCTGCGATCATCGTGTAGGCCTGTCGTTGCGGAGGAGGTGGTAGGTGGGAAAAGGATACAAACACATGGAAAATTGGGTACAAGACGGAAGTGGGGGTTTAGAAAAGAAATGCGAGTTCATGAAGAATGTAACAACGCAACAGCATACACGTTGGGTCTGGATCGATACTCCACTGGTCCTTCTGATCGGCTTTTGCTGAGGAACATGAACTGCGGATGATTGGGTATATCGATTTCTACCCTCCTTTGACGACAGTCAATGGTGGCATGAAATGATCTCAACCAGTCCATCCCAAGAAGTCGGCAAAGAGATCTCGTCTACAAATCACAACAGATCATTGGAGGCATCCGCTAGCTACCGGTAGTGAACCGCCAGCGGTCTCGACCTTCCAACGGGAGTCAGAGGTTCAACAGTGATAGCATGTGTTTGAACGAAATGACTGACCAAGAAGCAATGTGTAGCTCCTGAGTCGAACAGTGTGAGGGCAGGTTTACCGGCTATTAAGACGGTACCTACCGTGATGAGAATCAAGTCTAAGCTTACGATTTCTAAATATTAGAGTATGTAGCTTAGTGAAAAATCACATACCTGTGATTACTTGGCCCGTAGCTTCGGCTTCTTTCACTGTCATGGTATAAGCTTGGCGTCTCTGGTGGCGACTGTCGTCGAGTCTGCTGGTACACTTGCTGCTGAGGAGGGAGTAGTTGACGTTGCTGAGCAGATGATGGTGGTCGCTTTCGTTGTGGAACTCGAACTTCTGGTGGTCAAAAATTCGAACGCTACTCTCTGTAGCCAGAGTTCAAGCGTAGAAAGATTCTAAGAAGGTCAATCGAAAGGTCATCAAGCTAAAAGAAGGGTGATAGTGATGAAGATCGATGGCGTTACATAATCATGATTCACGTCCTTACGGTCCAGCGGACACGGTCAGGGAAGTGACTAAGCTAGGATCACTTATGCCCAGTCTAGCCAGGTCGATCCACAGACTTTAGCCAAGCACATTGACCGGTATCATGGTCCATTGAAGGAAGATTATCATTCATACGAGTGCCACCGATACAAAAGATTTATTAATAACTAATTAATCCTATCAAAATTTAGGTTTTGTTAATGGCTTTTTATTAAGGCCAGATAGGTCAACTCCATTGGGGCTCTCCGAGATGTTCCCAGTCCGTCCTTCGAGTGTCAAACCTGCATCCATAGAAATGTCAGCTTCGTTGAGTATCGTATACGATACATCCTGGTTTCACTATACTGTTCACGAGGTATTTTGCACGGACCTGCGTGGGCCGCCAAAACTGTAACGACCCGCTCTCGGGGGCACGTTACTTATTTGGATTATTCGCAGGTTCCGCAGTTTACCAGTGAAATCAGCATAGCCACAACTCAGAGATGTACCACAATACTCAAACCAGCGTATAGACGTCATTACAGTCCAAATTAAAGTACAACAACAACCAGCACACTCTCTCACAAATACATGAAGGAAGTACTGAAAAGAAGAGCGGAAAAGTAAATACACAGTACAACACACACCAACAGAAAAGTAGCTAAAACTCTGCAGCCTCTGGGTCAATGTGGGCTCCTCGAACTCTGGGGCAATCTCTTCGATCAGGTCTTCGTCTGCCGGTGCCATAAATGGAACCGAAGGTAAGTCACAACAATTCTAGCGATAGAAAAAGAGGAGTGCACAAATATGGAGCAGTCTATAGTAAACAAGTGCGGAAAGTAAAGCAGGGACAGACAAGAATGCAAGTGCGATAAGTAAAGTACATCTGTCAAGCATGCAAGGGTGACAAGTAAAGTAAAGGTGACCGAGCAAGTAACGTACAAGAATAACCATGACCAAAGCAATAATGAGAGAAACTGTGCCTAGCCTAGTTCGTGACTTATAACGGGAAGTACAGTGAGCAACCAAGAGTCCACCTGATATCCCGGGTTACGATACTGTTCAACAAATCGATACTATTCAATACTGTTCAATACGAAGATCGGACTGGTCGCTCCCGCACTTCCGCAATTATAAGTTACCCCAAAACCCAGTGTCTGTGCAGGTTACCGTACTTTGCAATTTTACCAGTCATTTACTGTTCTTACATTTCCAATTACAATCTTTCTGTCAAGCAATGTCAATAATCTATTCAGGTCAATAACTGTTCCGAGACTAGGTGTCAAGTCCTATGTTCATACGAGTACACTATCTATATTTCTAAGGGTAGAATTTACTGTGACTTACGATCTTCGAGGTGGTGGTAGTGATCCGGGACTGGATCTAGTGTCGATGCACGAGATTTGCTACCTGTAAACACAAGAGATAACTAGTTAGAGAATACCCTATTTTCTTATTTATTTAAGTTGAGTGTCTGATTTTAAAACTAGTTAAAACGGTGATGAAAAAGGTCCTAAATTTTTATATAGACTATATATGATAAAAATAGTTTTACTGCAAGAGGGAATATTTTTCTGAAGCCTATAGTAATTTTTATAATTTTTAGAAACTCAAAACTAGCTTTAAAACCTGATTTATTTAAGTGACGCGTATTTTCCGTAATTTGTTCCGGGAGCAATCCTAGTCGGAATTACTCGAATGAATAGTCAAAATGACCGTCTCGAAGTTTACTTTCACATATAATTTTCTCAAGTATTATTGTGAGTGAAAACAGCGAGTTACGATTTTTAGAAAGATTTATACGTATTTAAATTTTAGGTTCAAAAAAACGATTCTGGGAAAAATAGGCGTCTGCTCGCAGTGAGACTAGCGCCATTGGGTCCGAAATATTGTTTCTGATTTTTCAGAGCTAGCCTCATATTTTTCTGGCCCCTGTATAATTAGTTATGGATTATACATCATTAAACCCTATTTTTTAATTATAAAAAAAATATACGAAATACGGAAAGTTCTCCGTATTTACGAAATTGCCATTGGGAGTTTACGCATTCACCTCGCTCGTCGACAGCAGCGCTCGGGGGGGGGGGGGGGTGTTCTCGGCGGTCGGCGAGCGGAGGCGGCGACCGGGGGCACGGCGGCGGCGCGGGGTCTCGTCGGCGGAGGCGGACGCGGGCGGAGCGGTTGTCGTCGCTTGCGAGGGGAGCTCGGCGCTGCGGGCGAGGGCGAAGCGTTGGCGGGGGCTGCTGTGGCGGGCTCCGGCGGGGACGACGGCGGCTGACGACTGCGGGGGGAAGTTGGGCGGCGACTGAGCTCGCCGTGGGTGCTTCGAAGAAGCACGACGGCGGAGGGGGCGCTCGAGGGTGGCTGTGAGGGGGACGGGGTGCTCCGGGGGTCGAAGCTGCCGGCGATGGGTCGGCGGTCGGAGCTCGATGCTGCGGGGGTGTGTGCTCCGCCGTGGTTGAGCTCGGTGTGAGCGAGGGAGATGGCCTGAGCTTGATCGGAGAAGAGAGAAAGGGAGAGCAGGAGAAAGAGATTGAAGCTGGGAGAGAGTTTGGGTAAATTCGAAAAGAGAGAGATAGAAAGAGACTGTGTGCCTGTGAATGTTAGAATTGGGAGGGAAATTTATACAGGGACTATCAAGGGTAAACTTGTAATTTGGAGGGGGACAATGGATTAAAGAGGGGAGACCAAATGGATTAATGGGATGGTTGAACGTTGGATCTGAACTGATTCAGATCCATCCAACCAAACGGTGGTTTAAGAGGGTGGTTGGGGGGTTTAAGGTGAAAGTAAAAGTTAAAAGTTAATTAGTAAAAGTAATTAGTAAAGGTATAAGATCATTAGTGATGTAATTAGCAAAGCGGTGAAATACAGGCACGTTTTCACAAACGACTCCGAAAAATTACGAAAACATACTCACAGGATCGTATCATCACGAGGATCGCGAATACGAGATCCGTTCTGGGATTTGAGCTACGGGAATACTAGTTTTTGGCCAAAACATTTAGAAAGCGGGTTTGCGGGTTCTATGCTGAAATGATGTCTGAAAATTACGAAATTAATGTGTGAAGCCCTAAATGATAATAGGATGTTACTGCAGAAGTTTGAAGACGTTTTGAATACGTTTGTATAGAAAATAAATTCGTCAAAACAAAACGGTAATTTTGGGAGATGAATTTTAACAGAAATGTTTTGGGCATTTGAGGAAATCTAAAATTGCTGAAATACAATATGATAAGTCTAGTGCTCTAAAACATTTTTATAAGAATTCTTGAAATCAGTTTTGTTATAAAACTCTTTACGAACATTTATAAAGTAAAATTTATTTTTAAAATACGTAAAAATAGGTAAATCAAAGTGTTGAAAATTACTGGTCGTTACAGTGACCGACTAAGTGCTTTAGGGCAATCACGTCTTTTCGCATTCTCGACCGACTAATACCCATTCTAACCGATTTTTTCTAAGTCTAGTCGGTTGTTTTCGTTCCCCAGCTCGAAAAACCCCCTAAACCCGATCGAGACCCTTCGTCTTCCCGTCGATCTCCGGCCATCTTTCCGGCCATTTCTGCCGCCCGTCGCCGTCGACCACTCCCCTAGGTATCTCCCTCCTTCCTAGATCTCATTTTGCATCCCTAGGGTTTGTTCTAGACTTTGTTTTCACCTCTAGGGTTCTAGGGTTTCGGATTCTCTCTTAGGGCTTGTGTGTTAGGTTCTAGGGTTTAAGCTTAGGAGTGTTTGATCTTCATCGCTTGTTTGTACTCGTTGTGCCGTAATCATGGCAAGAACGAGACTCCCGATTACCTCTTCTGGGGCATCCCCCATGACCGTAGAGGCCGCGACCGCTTCGACCCCTCCTAAGCGTAGGGCCAAGACCACTCGACCCCCCTCTTCGTCTTCAACTCCGTTGAAGCGGAAGAGGACGTCCAAGCCTAAACCTACCGGCCAATCTTCCAAGCCTAAACCTAAACCCAAGAAGTTCCGTGCACCCACTCCTCCCGGTGAGCGTTCAGGTAGTGATTCCGAGGATGATTCCGAGGAAGAATACACTCCTGAACATCCCGAGAAGGCACCTACTCCACCCCCTCCTCCACCTCCTCCTAAGACCCGTAAGGCTAAGGGTAAAGGTCCGATGCCAGTCGACGGTGTTGATATATCGTTGTGTCGCGACGACCCTCAGTGTCTAGCGGCGTACAACCGTATAGAGCACTGCCCACTGCTGTTGGAGCATTACGTTCAGTTTTCTGATTTTCTTGGCCTTGCTGATCTGCTCTCCTATAGTGGCCTATTGGACTACCTTCGATTTGACTCCAAGGCGAACCCTAGACCCTATCCTCGCCTGGTCAAATTATTCTATGCCAATCGTGTCCGGGGTCAGTACGGTGAGACTCACTCCATCGAGACTTCTGTTTTAGGGACTCCTATAGTCCTCACGGCAGAGATCTTGGGGGAGCTGATAGGTTGCTCATCGTGTGGCCTCCTCCCGTCTGACATCTCTGTCGACGATATCTCCTCCCTCGATCAGCGGACCCTAGGCAAAATCTTCCAGGTTATCCCCCCTGCCTTCATAGGAGTCCCTTCGAAATCATTCAAGCCGAATGCTTGGGTGATTAACCTGATCTTGAAATCCTGCCTTCTTCCCAAGTATGGATCTTCTTCTCTTCCGTCTCAGCCGTTTCTGAAATTGATATACGCTCTGTTCATGGGTAGCGAGATTAATTGGGCTCGCATTATACTCGATAAGATGGACTCTTTCGAGTGTATTCGCAAGACCACTAAATCTGCGCATATCCCGTATCCATGTCTGTTGACCTTGGTTTTCCGTCATTTCCGTGTCCCTCTGCCTCCTGACGATGAGCGTCCTCTTGGTCCTCCACTGAACGCGACGGCCGTAAAGAAATCTCTTGCGGCACTCCGTCACGTGCAGCGGACGACTCCTTCTGCGTCTCAGGGCACTACTTCTGCAGCTGCTGCTTCTCGACCTCCCACCACACTCGATGATGTTGTCCGGTTACTTCGTCGGCACGAGTCTCGGTTGGCTCGTACCGAGGAGGTAGTTTGCCGTATGGCTAGTTTGATGGGCGTCCAGCTTCCTCCTCCTGTTTCTGAGGATGAGGAGATGGACGATGAGGATATTGATGAGCTGGTCACCTCTCTTTCTCGTGCGCTGAGGCCATTGCTGCTGCTGCTGCTGCTACCACATCTGCTCCTGGAGCTGGCACCACTTCCCGTGCTCCAGAGACTTCTGCACCAGTGGATCAGACTTCTGATGCTGCTGCTCCTCCTGCTGACGACCCTCCTCCTGTTTTGTCTGCTGATGTTCCTGTTGAGACCCCAGCCGTTGAGCCAGTCGTCGATGTCTCCACCCCTGCCCCGACGATCCCGTCTGTTGACACGCCTCTCCTCCCTGCAGAGCCTGAGTCCACTCCTTCGACTGGACCCACGGAGACTGCAGATCCAGCCACTTCCTCGTGATCGTCTGTTTCGAGGCCTCTCCTATGATCTTTGGATGATGCATCTTACTGAGAGTATTTTGGGTTAGGATGGAGTTCGGGTGTTGTTTTGATGTGTTTTGATATGTTGGATGTCGGTGTACGTGATGTATTTGATGTATTTTGGATGTTGATGTTGGCATGTCGATGATTATGTTGTACCTTTTTGATGTTGATGTAGATGTTGCACTTGATATGATGTAATCGATGTGATTTTTTGGATGTACTCATGGTATTCATATATATATATATACATCGATGCTCTTTTTGTTTTACCTCGTCGTGCACATTTAATATTCATTGAATATCTATGTTATGTGAATTCGTCGCTCGACGCTTGAAAAGTTGGTTAAATAGATTATATTTCTATGATTGTATAGAATTGTTTTCCATGCACAAATTTAACCAAGAATATTGAATATTGGAGAGTTTGTTCCTTTATTCAATACATGAATTAACATTTGGTATTTTTTGATGATTTTAATTTTCGTTTTTTTTGATAATGGACAATTTGGCACACCTTTATTTTGATTTCATCAATTTTTTTTCCTTGGTGTCAATTAGGTCCATCGTCAATATCTACGACTCCCGATGTTGGATTTTCCTTTTTCCTAGTTGTTGTCGCTGTATGCCCCCCATTTTTGGGATAATGCCAAAGGGGGAGAGATAATGATAATAAATAGGGCAAATGAAAATTTAACTCAATTTCCAAGAATCTAATTTAATGTGTTAGATTCAGGGGGAGTTAAGATATATATAAGGATTTTCAAAATCCGATATTTCAAAAATCGATTCTCGTTATATATCTTACTCGTCTCATTGATGCAGTTTATATATATTCATTTTGGAATTAACGTGTCATCAATGCAGGGGGAGTAGGTATTTTACATTTGAATCATTATTTTTGATTATTATTTATGTTGGTTTGTCATCACCAAAAAGGGGGAGAATGTTGAATATTGGACTCCCCGAATTTGGTTTTGGATGATGAGCAAACATAAATAATTCATGAACTAACAATTTGTGAGCGCAGTATTGGAGATCGTCGCCAATTTCACGAGAACAATCAAAGCGACATCTCAAGACTTCTCAAAGCTCGTATTCATTGCCTAAAGCTTCGTTGAAGCCTTTGGACCGTTTTGGAAGTCATGAAGAATTGATCGAAGCTCTCGAAGACCGTTCTTTAAGGTTTTATTTATAGTCTTTTAGCTTCGATCTATAGAATGTTAAGCCTTGAGTATATCTTACGATTCTATCTTCATAACGCTCATATCGTAGCTCTAGGATCTTAGTACAAGTCCACTCTAACTTCCTCGAAGCATCGCGCTTCGATTCGGACTTGTTTGTGCATGTTAGTTGGTACAAGAAGAAGTACTGACCGACTAGATCATGATCTAGTCGGTCAGCAGAGCTTCTTGGACCGACTAGTTTAAGTTAATCTTTTCTTGTTCAGTACTGTTTACAGTTAGTCGGTCTACGTTGACTCACCGACCGACTAGTTTGTGAACTAGTCGGTCAGTGATGCTTCTTTGACCGACTAGTTGTGATTTACTGTACATGCCAAATTTCTCCTAAGCTACTGTTTATCGTTAGTCGGTCTAAGAACGTTTGGTGACCGACTAGTTGATAATCTAGTCGGTCAACATTTGTTCTTGGACCGACTAAGTAAATTTGTATTCAGACTATTTGTTTTTGCCTCTTAGTCGGTCTACGTTCACTGACTGACCGACTAGTTGTGAAACTAGTCGGTCAGAAAGTCTTCTTGGACCGACTAGATTTCTAGGTCTGAATTTCTATCTCTTCTCAGTTCTTCACTTAGTCGGTCCATGTTGTTTGACTGACCGACTAGTTGATGAACTAGTCGGTCAGTGGTTGTTCTTTGACCGACTAGTTGCCTCAGATTTCTATCCGTTGGGACTTGACCTAACTTGTTTTTATGGGACCCTATAAATACGAACCTAGGTCATTTCTCTCTAGGTTAGATCTGCCATTAAGAGATTCATTGAGATTGAAAGAGATAGCCATTCTCACTCATTTCCTAAGCTCTCTTCCTCACAAGAAATCCATTCTCTCACTTTCTAGATCTAGAATCCATCTTGAGAGAAGTTTGTTCTTGGTGAGCCCTTCAAGCTCTAGCTTGATTCAAGTCTCCAAATCACTCCTAGGCACCCATTGCTGGTCATTTCTTTGGTGCTAGGTCTTGGTGACTTCATCTTCCTCAAATCCCTCCTTGCACCTATTTGGTAAGAAAACTCAAGGTATAGGATTTTGTGGTAAGATTGTTTATTTCATTATAAACTTGTTTATATTGCTTATTGATTCTCTCGGTTGTGAGAGAAGGTTGTGATCCCGGGTTGTGGGATTCACTATTGCCATTGCATGTATGATTTGATCTTGTGAAGGTTTTTCACAAGATATCATAGTGGAAATCTTGGGTTAGGGTTTCTAACCTAAGTATCTGGAGGGGATCCGGGTGGTTGGGACGTAGGATCACCGGAAACAAGTCGGGGAGACTTGGGTGGATCCGAACCCAGTAACATCTTTTGTTAGCATTGTTATTTTTGTTGTTGTCATTCAATTTAAGCTTCCGCAAATTGATTTGGTAGTTGTTTGCACTATAATTAGGAATTATACTCCTTGTTATTTTTAAAGTACTATTCACCCCCACTCTAGTACTTGTGCAGTAGCTTGTAGGGCACCGTATCTCCATGTACAAAACGACCAACGAAATTTGGCATACTTTGGAGATATGTCATGAAGGGACTACAAAGATAAAGAAATCTAAACAAACTGTGTTTAGATCTAAATATGAAATATTTAAGATGCAGGAAGGAGAAAGCATTTCAGAGATGTTCACAAGGTTCACAGATATCGTGAACACTTTGGAGGGACTTGGGAAGAAGATTTTCCAAGAGGATCGAGTAGAGAAGATCCTTGATTCTCTCACACCTCATTGGGAGTCAAAGGCCAACGGAATTTTGGAGTCATATGACATGTCCAAATACACCGTTGAGGAGTGCATCGGAAATCTCATGGCGTATGAAGTGAAGCTTCAACACAAGAAGGAGATTCAACCATCGAAGCCTGAGAAGCCGGAGAAGCACAAGGGGGTTGCATTCCATGCCAAGGAGGAGCCAATCAAATGGAGCAAGAAATTCCATCGAGAAGCTCCTAGTGAAGAAGATGAGCTAGAAGAGGCGAGTGGAGAAGAAATTGAGGATCTTACATAGCAATTCAAGGCATTCCTCAAATGCAAGCAAGGTAAATCTTTGTCAAAGTTTGCCTCCAATTCTAACAAGGTTCCTACTTGTTACACTTGCATTGGAAAAGGTCACCTATCCACCGAATGTCTTTCCAAACCCATCAAAGAAACTTACAAGTGTAAAGGGAAGAAGCATTGGAAAGGGAAGTCCAAGTCCAAAAATCACAAGAAGGGACTTGTCGGGACTTTTGATGATTCGAGTGAGGATACGTCACGTAAAGAAGAGGAGGATGCAAAGGACGATGCTCATGCATGTTTTGTAGCAATTAATGTTCCTACACCAATCCCCTCTGGCTCAAATAAGTTGAGTTGGAAGCATGGCTTAACTCCTCCGAGGAATCATGCCTCATGGCAAACGAGGAAGAGTCATCATCGAGCTCTAGCAAGAAAGATGATGATGATGATGAGATCGAGGAAGAAAAGATCTCATACGAGGAGCTTGAATATAACTTCGACATGGTCTCGGAAAAGGCTAGTAAGTGCCTCAACTCTTACAATAAATTAAAAGCAAAATCTAAGATTGCTAAGAGTAGATTGCATGAACTAGATAATGCTAGTGTAATCAATGATGAAATGCATGATTATGACACTAGTGAGAGAGACACACTTCTCTCTCAAGTTAAGGAATTGAGCTTGATTAATGATAATCTTGTTGCTCAAAACCTTAGCTTAGAAACACGCATTCAACAACTTATGTTGAAATGTGAAGAGGAATCCCGTAAGCTCAAAAACTTTGTATATTCTAGGGATTCACTCCACGATTTGCTTGAAAAATAACATCCGGCAAATCATAGAAGAGGTTTGGGGTATGTTCAAAATGTGGTACCCAACCCCACCTCTAATTCCTCTTACGGTGCAAATACAAGAAATATTGCTAAAGCACCGAAGAAGAATCACCATGCTTTCTTGTACAACAATAACATCAACACGAAGCATGTAGATCACAAGGTGATGAGGAAGAATGAAGACTCTTTATTTTTTGCTAAGAAGCAAAGTTCTCATACTTTGGATGTCAAGAAATTAGTTTCTACACCTAAGCATGCCACATCCATCCCTCTTGCAAAGGCAAAACCCTTACCTAGGAAATCCTTGAGTTTATGGGTTCCCACTAAGGTTAGTGTGCAAGAGAGGGATAGTTACATCAACTCTCAAGTTAGGGATGTGATCACCTCATGTGATTACATTAGGAAATCAAACTCCTTTTGGGTTTGGTTCCCTAATGTTTAGGTTCCTCACACATATGCATTTTGTATGGGTATTGTGCTTAAATATTTATTTTTTAGCATACCCATTGTTTGTGTGTGTTTCATGATTTTGAAATTGTTTCAAACTTATTTTCATGAAAATGGGAATCTTGGGGAATACATTGACATACATGCATTTTTTGATCCATATGTATGTCAATGGGGGAGTTAATATGTTGTATGTATAAAATATTTTAAAACATATTTTGACTCTCATTTCGAGGTGTGATTGAGATCATTTTTTACAATTGGTTATTATGTGGTCTCAAACCAAACCCCTTAGATATTGCCAAGTTGTTTCATGTTATATTCCTTTTGGCAATATCATTGTGTATCATTGAAGCTTGATTTTTCCATATCTATTGCTTTGATACACTTTAGGTCCATGGCTCCAATATTTGTATATCAATTGGTAAAGGGGATTATTTTCCAAGATTCTTTGTCTACAATTGGTATTACCTCAATTGTTAGAGATTGTTTATCTTCTACTTTACAATTGGTATTAGATCCTAGAAGTCTACATTTGAACATTTCTATGATCTAGGAGGAGCATGGGATAGTGATTGATACCCACAAAATTTTCCAATTTGGTATCATACATCTCCTTATATCTTGCATATTGTCACATCTTGGTTAAGATGACAAAGGGGGTTATTTTTGATGTCCACCTTTTTGACGATGTCAAGGGGAAGAGATATATGCATTATTATGTAAATGTAACTCTTGTATTTCATACATATGCATTTGGGGAGAGATATATCTATGGAAGAGATATATGGGATTGTATAAACCATTCATGTTTGCATGACTCTTACATTTGGTTTATGTAATCCATGCCTATTATATGTCATCATGACTTTATTTGGTATAATGAGTTTTTACTATTGTGTATCTCATTGTATAATTGGTGCATATAAGTAGGGGAGCTCATTAGCATTGTGGTTTATTTCTTTGTGTTTTACATAATGTGTGTCATCATCAAAAAAGGGCAGATTGTTGAGTATTGGTGTTTCATACCAATCTTATTTTGATGATGATCACAACATTATGTTGTTGCTAATGACTCTCTTTTTTTAGTCTCATAGTTTTCATTTCAAGAATATCTTTCTTGGAGACTAAACACTTGGTGCAAGGATGGACATCAAGTGGAGAAGGGCCAAAGCTTGGACTCAAGGGGTGCCAAAGCTTGGAGATGATGGAGAGCATCAAGGCATCAAGATGGAAGACTTAGACTCTAAGGAAAGCAATGTAATACATGTAATATTTCCTTTATTGTTTTCTCTCTCATTTGAGTCTAGGTTAATGTAATGCCTTGATAGATGGTCTACTCATTCATGCATATGCCTTTAGCCATCTTAGTGAGACATAGGATTATCATAGAATCCAACCTAATAGGTTCATCTTGACCAAAGACTCATTTGGAGTCTCTGGCTTTCCATCAGTCGTCTGCTGAAGGATTTATAGTCGACTGTGTGATTTTTAGTCGCCTGTCGATCCTTCTACAGTCGACTGATATGCACTGCTCAAGTCAACATTTCTATTGACTCTACTTGAGCTTTACGCATCAGTCGACTGATGCTCAGTTTACAGTCGCTTGTATATTTACAGTCGCATGTGGATTGGTCAACAGTCGTCTGAGTGGCGTAAGTGCATATACTGCTTCTCTCTGTTTTTCTCCATCTTCTGCAGAAGTCGCCTGATGCAGGTTTTATTGTCGCCTGACTCTTTTACAGTCGACTGTATTATTGACATCAGTCGTCTGTATGCTTTTCTGGAGAAAGAGTGCAGCTCTCTGTTTTATTCCATCCCCTGCAGCAGTCGCCTGCTGAAGGTTTTACAGGCGCCTGTCCTGTTCACAGTAGACTGTATCGACTTCATCAGTCGACTGTCCTAGTTCAGATTATAGCCGTTGGATATTTTCTAGCCGTTGAATAGTCGACTGTCTTTTGTTCATCAGTCGACTGTTCATGTCGTTTTCGCCCAGTTTCTAGCCGTTGCTGTCTTGTGTATTTGGCTGTTTTCTTGGGTTTTGGGGGGTTTTATAGGGTTCCTATATACATGGGTGTGCTGACTTCTCTAGAGCTTCTTGATGCAATTGCAAATCATAAGAGTTCTCTAAAGCCACTCTCAAACTCTCTCATTTCCCTCTTTGAGCTCGCATTCCTCTTCATGCATTGAAGTCCAGCTCAAGGGAAATCATCCAAGTACTTTCAAGCAAATCTCAACACCTGGAGATCCTCTTCCATGCCTTGCATTCATTTATGAGTAAGCATCTCAAGGCATAGGTAAGAGTATTTATTTTACTTGGTGATTCTTGTTACACTAATTCTCTTTGTGGGAAGTAGTCTTTCTCTCTTTGTGGGAGTTTATCTCTTTGTGGGATTAGGATATTCTCTTTGTGGGAATAAATCTCTTTCTATGAGTAACTCTCTTAGTGGGAGTTTGGTGTCCTAGTGTAGCGCTAACACTAATTCTCTGAGTGGGAGTTAGTAATTCTCTTGGTGGGAGTTTGACCCCTGTGTAGGGTTGGTTATGTCCTTGTGTAGGGCAAAATCCTCTTGGTGAGTTATCTCTTTATGGGATCTGTATTCACTTCTCTTTGTGGGATTATAGTGAATATTGGTATGGCTAGACGTACCCAAGTTTTGGGGAACCAGTGTAAAATCTTGTATTTACGTTTGGATTGATTGTGTCAATTATTTTCTCTTGCATTTATTATTCCGCATTTGCAAGTATAATTTTAATTGGACAATTTTATTGCCATTACACTATTCACCCCCTCTAGTGTGTTGTTATTATTGCAAGGGTAAGGCGATCCTTACATAATTAACACTTATTGTGCTTAAGTCAAAGAAGAAAAAAAATAAGTACATATTCTTTGCTTTAAGCACATGCGGACCCGCTCGCTTCCTCGCTCCCAAGTATAATGGGAAGCGTGACGTGACACTCTGCAAGAAGGGAAGGAAAAGATGCTAACAGAGGGAAAAAAATACTTATCGGATGTGAGCGAAAGCGCTGTGGCGTGGGACAACCATTGCCCTGAAAGCAATTACGGTGTGACCTAAGTGGTAATCACTATCACCGGTTGCTCCCCAATGTTAACACAGCAGCCTCTGGACGCGTCCATTCGTGGCCAGTGACTTGGAGTTTGCATAGTACACAGGAGAACAAGCAGAGAAAGAGATGATGGCTGTGAAGAGACGATTTTTGTGAGGAGGAGAAAGAAGAAGCCTACGCAACAAGATGAAAGAGCATAAACTTTTATAGGAGTCACAAAAGGGCTGTTACAGAATTCAAACGGGCAAAAAATTAAATAGCACGTTTGAATGCTGTAACAGATGCAATAAATCCATAGTCATTTGGACTATTAACAGCCTTGAATGAATGCTGTAATGAAAACGTACAAATAATTGATTTAAAAAAGGAAAGGCGCGCGACACGACACGGCCGGCGACGGCGGCGGCGGCGGCGGCGCGCGTGTTTGAGCTCATACTTATGCACGTCCTCTCCCCTTCACGAAAGAGTCATACCCCTTGTGGCACAACCCATGTCTCAACAATTCTCTTGTAAACACTTCCAAGGCAAGTTGCCCAAGTAACGTGGGACTAAAAGACATAGTTAAAAGAAGAGAGCATAGAAGCTTAGCCTTAGTAGAGCCATTGTTTCCAACATATATCAGATGGTGATATGGGACACTCGTTTTTTAATGTATTACGATCTAAAGATCTTTTATTTCTCTTTTTATCAATTCCTTCTCGTCTTCTTCGATCTCTCCCCTTCTCTCTCGACGTTATTTGCAGACCAATACGGTCTTCGGTGCATATGATCAAACCATTTATAGCATTGTTCCGAGCTTATCACTAATGTTAAGAAAAATTTATATTCACCAGAAAGAACAGATAAAGAGTTGAAGAACTTAAATTGGAAGTTAGCCTTGGTCTTCACCTACTGGGCTTAAAACTCTTGATGGCATAAATTGGAAGTTATTCCCAATTAATTTGTCTAGTCCTGGGGGGGTCTCTCCTTTTTGTCCCTGTTTTTTCCTTCCCTGTATCAGCCTCTATCCACTCCCTCTCATGTAGGATACGAAGATCAAAATGACGGTCTTGGTCATCTGAAAAAATATAAAATATGGGAAAGCAAACCTTTTATGGTCGCGTACAAGGGTTTAGCTCATATGTCATTTAATAAATACCATTATTCTATACATACAAAAATCTGTTATACAAATGAGAAATGTTTTGAATGTGTTTACTGACTAGGACAAAGAGGCGTGTAGAAAGACAATAAAGATTTAATCTTAAGGAATCAATGTTTATGATGCTTCTGAATAGGGAAATTAAATTTGGAGGGAACTAAATTTTAGGGGATTCGAAAATTTAATATTTAGGAATTTGGTGGAGCTAAATCTAGCGAAAACTAAATTTTGGGGTGCGGGAAGAACTAAGTTCTCCTAGGGATTTAATTTAAAATTTTACGCGAACTAAATCTGGAAGGATCGATCAGTAATTACCTTATTTTAAACAACTTTCACACTTGACTTGCCAAACATATTATCTCTCCGATGTCACGTTTATACCTAATAAAATTTGACTCCACTTTCATACTTTAGGATTGTCAGACACCATCTCCACTTTCATACTTTCATACTCTGGTTACTTATTTTCCAACACAAGATGCAATCAATGATAGTTCTTGGTAAATGGTCTTCATATTTTGTTTGTATGGCATAGCAAACTGAAAGTGTGGTTTCATCCTATTGCTCACAATGCACTTGTTCTTGTCTTCACAGTATCCGAGAGCTAAGTAGCACCCCATGTGAGATTCTGTATCCCTCAAATATTAATTATCTTGGAATCAGTTTGAACTGAATACATATTTCAACATTTAAAAAAAATAGGGGGAGAAAAGAAAGAAGTTTGTTCTATAATATATATGATCAGTCAACTTGACTTGTTGAATTCTCTTCAGAGAGCAGCTGATATTGAGTTGTTGCTTCCTCATCCTCATTTGTTGTCCCAGTGGTTGAAGTAGCAGCATCACTTGCGATACAAACAAATAGAGAGTGAAATCAGAATCAAATCGAAAACCTTATCTGATGCATCCGTTCATGTAACTTACCTCAATGAGTAGATGATCAGGCCAATGGCCGCGACAGCGAATGCAAGATAATACAGCCAATCTACCTGCAGTTGATTCTGTAAATTAGTATCTGAAACTGAAATTGGTATACTTATATATCTTACACCCTAGTGAGGACTGAACCTGCTTTTCATAGAAAAATATGCGAATAAGCACTGCCCACATGTTAGTTGTCAAGAGGGAGAGATTGACCAGTGTGGCTCCACTCATCTGCAAGGCAACATCCATTAGTATTGGACTCTGAAGATGTTATCATAGGACAAATATTTTGATGTGCAAATACAAACCTTGAGAAGAAAAGCAGCCATGGTTGAAGCCAGAAATGATGCTGTTGCATATGCAGCAAACAGAGCCATCTGAGAACATAAACAGCACACATGTAAGAAGAATGTTGAAAATTGAAAATGTTGCAACATATTAAGAAGAATCAACTAGCCACCTTCTGAGAGCTTAGAGAACAATAGATTATACATGACAACATTTAGCCATTCAGAATTTCAGCACTTACCAATGTTGGGGTCCATCTGATTGATGCCAGTTCATTCCTCTCAAATACTGATCTACTATATTATGGAAACTAAAGCCATGACAATAGATTTGTACGAAAAGTACTTTTGTTGTTATCAAACAACTGAAAGGATACATCTCAAACAGAATAACAAGCGCACCGAAGATACCAAGCATAGCAAGGACTTCAACTAGGTCCTTCCTCTTGACACAAAATTCCTATTGAAAATATATCGGTTATGATTAAAATTTTGATTTATTGCGGTGAATGCAAGCGAAAATTTGAAAGAACTAAAATCATTCGCGCAGAAATAATACCAGTCCAACATTGCTTAGTGCAAAGCAAAATGTCCCTGCAATGGCTAGTGTATCGCCCAAAAGAGGATTCATCCCACCTGAGAGGCAAAATTCCTACGGTAATTATCACAGTAATTTCTCAGGCTAAAGCCAACCTTCAACCTTCTGAACATTTTCTATCGCTTGATTCAGACAAATCAAGCAAAAGTCAGTCAAGATCGAAACTCGATCATCATCTCATAAACATATTTCAACTATATGCAAAGAGGCTAAACAACAAGATTGCCAACCAATTCTATCATAAATGTTCAATTAGGATAAAGAAAGTAGTACCTACACCGGATGCAACACCATCAGAGAGAACCGCCAACACAAGGCCGATCACACAGATAGCTGCACCCAAGAGTTGCCATAGGTAATAGCGTGTTCGTAAAACAAGCCAGGTGAGGATTATGGCCCATGGTATAGTCCAACAGAGCAGTAGTGTCACACTTGTTATGGATGTGTACTGATATGCCTGTATTGCTGCATCACAACATCCATGCCATCTTAATCTAGCACATGTAAGTCATAATCAAGAGATATCGTAAAATGAAGTGAAATAATATGTAACCGGAGAGTAAATAAGATGAGCCTTTTTATAATGTGTTGTTGCAAAAGAAAAAGATTCGTATAAGAAAACAGAATATAAATTTTGAGAGATAAATTTTCTCTAATTTCATTCATCACCCACCAAATCAAAATACACAAATCTCACAAGGACCTCTCAAAAAGCATCCAAAACACATACAAATTCTCACAAAACTCCCATTAACAGAATTAGATCCAATGCCCCTTATCTACACCAAGCTAAAGACACCTAAAAAAATTGAAATATTATTCATAATTGTAACCAAATGCAGACTCCTAAATAACATATAACTCACACAAAAAGAAAAACATGAAAAAGAAAACACAATTCAATTATGGTGCAACTAGATTTTGAGTCAAATCATAACTTGTGTTTTAATGTTAAAACGAGGGTCTTATAGGCAAATAATACCATGAGACATTTGTTGTCATATTACAACCTTTAAATTTGGATTTTTTTTTCATGCTTTAAAGATTCATTAGATGTAATTATTTAAATATAGCAGTGCAAATATTTCTTTATTTCAAATCATCTGTTTGGTAGTTCAATGCATGTCCAGCTAGCCATGCACCTTATTTTTCTTAATTGATAATTTCTGTCTCCAAATTTATATATAGAAACATGTATGCACTATTAGGGTATAACACAAGATGGAATACAGATATCGATATAAAAGATGAGAATAACAGAATCATATAAACACAAACATATAGATTTGCATGGTTCAGAGCAAATCCAATGTTCATAGGCATCAGCAAACAATTTATACCATATAAAATTAGAGATTACAGATTACGAAGAAAAAGATTGGTAGGTTGCATAGACTCTCTTTGTGGAAGATAAACCTTGTAGCTGAGAAATTGACAGCTCGGACCCTAAACACACACACACACACACACACGTATATAGAGTAATATTCTGGTGGGGAAAACATTTTATATATTTTTAATTTTTTTTTGCAAAATTTGATGTTTAATCCATACAATTATCTAACCCATGGAAAATAATGGATAAACCCTCGGGGGGAATTTGAGCACCAATCCACCAGTTACAAAATTTAACGGTTTCATTACAATAGAACTTTTTGTAATGCCTTGATCGAAAGTCAAATCACATTATTTTTCAGCCATAATTTTTTAAGGCGTGTATAACTACAAAAAATTTCAAAAAAAATTAAAAACATTTTTGCAGGAATTTTCCGTGCGAAATGTTTGCATTTGAAAATTTTCCTATTTATATGTGTATATGTATGTGTTTGTGTGTGTGAGGAATGTGGAAGTGTGCTGACAGCATAAGTTCAGATTTCCTTTGCTGTCAACGATTTGTGGGGCTAAAAAGTTTTCTTAATTTTTAATTTTGCAATATGTTTCTACAACTTGTTGTTGACCTCCACACCAATTTTCAAGTGTATCTAACATTTTTGAGCCTTTATCTATGCATTTTAAAAAGATTGCACTGAAAGTTTCAGTTCTTGAGCGGTCTTTTTGAAATGCATGGATGGAGAATCAAAAAGTGTTACATTAACTTGAAAATTGGTGTGGAGGTCAACAACAAGTTGTAAAACATATTGCAAAATAAAAAACTTTTTAACCCCTAAATCGCTGACAGCACAGAAAATCTGAACTTGTGCTGTTAGCACACCTCCATATTCCTCACACACACACATTCATAGAAAAATTTAATGGTTTCAGAAAAATAGAACTTTTTGTAATGGTTTGACCAAGGGTCAAATCCCATTATTTTTCACTCATTAATTTTTTTGGAGTGCATAAATGTATGTAGTGAAGCATGAAAACAATTTGAATTTTTTTTAAAAAAAATGAAAATCAGTTTGCGCGTGATTTCCTGTGCAAAATGTGTTGGATCCTGAGATGGCAAGCAATAATACTAGAGGGATGAGTGAATAGTGTTTATCAAATTTAACAAAATTCTCTGAGTAGTTCTATCTTAGAAACCAATTTGTATTACCAAATTGCTTCTTATTCAACAAATATATCTTGCAGTAATATAACCAGCAACCACCGTAAATATAAAATCCAGTATGCAAGATAAAGAGATTAACAAGATAGAGGAATGCAAACCAAAAAAAACAATCACAAGTATCAATCTTTTATCCTAGTTTAGTCACCTGTGACCTACATCCAGTCCCAAGTCTTACTCGGCTTTAATCCACTATTCAACAGAATAGTACAACCAAATTCAACTACACCACACCTCGGTTTATGGAAACCACCACTCGATCAAACATGAGCAACCACATCTACAACGAGAGCTACTCCAAGACCTTTCACACTTAAGAGCAATACATCACACTTAAGGTCAACTTTGTTGAGCAAAGATTACAACTTCCCTAAGCCTTGAAGATGGAGCTTGTGAATAAAAGTGTGGCTTAGGAAATTAGGTTTCTACTTTATAAAATTAATCTTTGAAAGAGTAGAAATAAAGCTTAGAAGTATGGAGAAATAGAGCTAGAGCTTTAAAGGGGTTTAGGGCTTTTTTCTTTTTCCTTTTCTTTTTAATCTCATTTCAACATAAATCTTACCCAAATGACTTGAAGTCTTCTCTATATATAGAGAAGAAGTTCTACACGAGAAAATACCCAAAAACCCATAACCCAATGGCTAGAAATGTGTAGTTGTAGAAAATCAGCTTTCTAGTAGCTAGTCGACTAGAGTACATCTCCTAGTCAACTAGGCCTTAGCTAGTCGACTAGGAAGACAGCTCTTGTCGACTAGTGCCAGTCAATCCAGAGCCATTTTTCAGCCGCTGGGATTAGTCAACTATAGCGCATTAATAGTCGACTAATTCTCTGTTGTGATTCAAACACAAAGTAGGACCAAACAGAAAAGAAGAGAAGAATGAAGTAATTACCAAGATAGTTTCCATGTATGTCAAGGATGGCCAAGACGATGTACAGATACCACGGAACCTGCATATCCCAAATGTCGTAAAACATATCAATATAAGCATCACAACATTCTCTCCAACAAATAGAAATCAGGAAAGTCTCCTAGTCCAAAAGTGTAGATTATTACAAGTATTTTCTGTTGCCTGTAGAGCAACATGGAACCATATACACAGCCGAGAGAGACGTATTGAAAAAGAGTCTGAGTAAGCGGTACGTCGACCCCTTAACAACAAAAAAGCTCGTGAAATCAAACAGCATCATTCAAGAAAAACTCCACTGGAAATGAGAACGGGAGAGGTCTGAGATTACCAAGAGCAGCTATATAAGAGGCAGTGAAGCTGGCAACTGCAACCGTGAGAGAAACCAGCTGCCCAAAGAGCAGCACATACAACCCTCTCCATACCCCATCCCTGTTCATTCCCATGATGAAGGGGAGAGCATGAGGCCCGAGGGGGTTCTCTTCTCTTTTAGGGAGAGCAAGATGCACACTGCACCAACCAGTCAATTTGAGAAGGGGGGGTTGGACATCTGCACTTGATACATTTTTGTCTGGGAGTTGGCTGGAAATTTGGAAATGGCATTATCATGACGTGTTTCTATGCTCACCATTGAAACTGAAACTGTTGCATGAGAAGTTCAATTATCAGCATGGTCAATTCTGTGTGCAACAAATGTAATCTACAAAAGCAATGAAGGCCTGGTTTATAAATTATGTGATTAGAAGTTCTTCGTTACTTCTCTTAAGAGTAAGAAGATCAATCATAAAAACAATCTCGAACGACGGTGATTATACTGGTTTGGTCAACCCTTGGCCTACCTCGAGTCCCCAAGCAATTTCTAATTTCTGCTTGAGAATTTTGCTTACTTTTTACAAATATTGCAAGTGCTTAATACACACTTGTACACCATAACCGATGGAAGGAATAATCATTCGAACAAACCTCGAGTGTAACCCTCTCACGAGTGAGAGTAACCGTTTAAAAATCTTGAAAGTAGAACTTGAACTTTCTTCTTACAGGCCAAGAGAGAAATACTTATCGTTTTGCGTCAACGAAAAATTCCCTATAGTCTGAGATGAAGCAGAAAGCGTAGTAGTGGCTATGGGATGAAATCTCTATCTTATGATATTTAGATCAGGGATTGAGGTCATAAAGCTTTGGCCAAGAAGAGGATGGAAAACTCCAAGAGAGCAAAGGCCAAAGAGAGAATTTCTTTTGAAAGCTTTTTCACAATTAATTTTCTTTTCAAAGAATATTGATTTTTCTTGATATAAAATCCCTAATATTTTATTTATATGTAAGAAAACATATAAAACAGAATCCAAAAATGCACATATAACGGCCATAAAACAACTAGTTGCGTAAATTAAATTTTGTGCAACAGAAATATCATTAGTCTACTAGAGTGCATTTATTGGTCGACTAATGGGATATCAATCGACTGATCATTTTACTCTAATAAATTAATCAGTTATGTCAGAAGCATCAGAAGTTTAAATTAGTCGACTAGTGTACATCAGGTAGTCGCTTGCCTGTCCTTATTAGCTGGCCTTAGCCAAGCTATAGGCCGGTCGATCACCGGCTAACAGTGGTCCAGCCAATTCACCGACGATGGTGCCTCATCACCTATGTTTGTTAGGGCATGTGTTTGTGGAGTTTTTAGCTGAAATATTCGTAACTCTTTACAAAGAATGCTCATTCATGTTCGTAACTTCTTGTGACGTGCTTCTGTCTCTTAAACAAACCGATTTCAACTCCTTATGATCGATCATGTTTATCTTATATACATCAAGTTTTTTCCTTCTATTTTTATGACAAGCCATAATCATTGTGACATTCTAAAAGCCTAATTCCGACTTCGACAACAAAATTCGATTGTACTATACGATTGTGTCACAGGTACGACAATGACACTGCTTGTCACGTCTTACTTCCCATTACACTTGGGAGCGAGGACGAGAGTGGGCCCGCAATGTGCTTAAAATAAGGAGGCAATAATTTTTTTCCTTCTTCCTCTTTTGTTTAAACACACTAAGTGTCTATAGTTTTAACTTGCAGGTTCTTGCATGCTTACTTAAGAACAACACAGATAATTATCATTACAATTCATAATGTCTGAGAATAAGTACATCATATGGCCTTTACAACAATTTACATAAATGTGGTAAGAAAAGAGAGTAGCTTCTAGATAAGACCTTTTCTAATCCTTGGCAGAGTATAACTTAGCGTATTCCCTAGCTATTGGGTCCACTCCCTGGTCAACCCTATCTGCTGAATAATTATTCTTGAGACCTGACAGGTATTTCAGAAGACAATAGACAAGGAAATACCTATCAGCGAGGGTTACTCGTTAGGGTTCGGTTTGGGTCCAACGCGCGCAGGACCACGCGATGGTCCAACGCGCGTTGGGCCATCCGATCAACATCTCCCTTTTTCTGTGGGCCCCATCTAAATGTACGAATTCCAACCGCTGCCCTTCAAGACCCGCCTCTTCATTGCTATTTGAGCCAGCAATGCGGTGGCTGCGGGATCCCACTGGTACGGTTGTGGAAGGAGAAATCCACAGTCGCGTCGACAGGAATTGTAGACCATATCCCGGTCGGAATCTCGCCGGATAACTTATTGTAAGAGAGATTCAATTAGCGAACTCTGCTTGCGCCGAAATTGGCCGTAATAGTCACGTTCACGAGGTCGCCAGAGATATCGTTGTTGGCGAGGAAAAGGATCTTAAGGTCGAAGGAATTGAACAAGAGAGAGGGTGAGTGCCGCTGAGGAAGTTGTTAGAGAGATCGAGATGGCGGAGGTGGTCGATGAGGGTGAGGTCGGGGGGAAGGGAGCCCAGGAGTCGGGAGTTATGAAGAATGAGGCTGGTGACTCGAGAAACGATGAAGATGTCGGTCGAGTTGAGGAAGAGATCGGGGAAGCCGGCGCAAGCGACGTCGTTGCGAGAGCAAGGGGTGTCGTCTTAGTAGTTTCAGTCGACAAGGACGTTGAGGGGGTTGTCGAGGACGGAGTACTTGAAGGAGAGGAGAAGAATGCCGTCGGAGCTCAGAGCTAAAGGTGAATGTTGAGTGAAGATGAGGAGGAGCAAGATGAAGCTCCATTTGATTGTGGAGCTCCTCATGATGCTCAGAGATTGGAAAGAATTACAGCTTCATTTTCTTCTGGGCGTTAAGAGAATAAGATGAGAGAGGGGTGCTGTCACATGGTCCTTTACATTTATAGGGGAGTCGTTTACCGAATCGATGAACATAAAAGCAGATGCGGCAGTTTACAGTGTCGTCCCCTGTAGTGGGCGAAGTCGGCGAAGTAGGAGAGGATGACAATGAAGAGGCGGGTCTTGAAGGGCAGCGGTTGGAATTCGTACATTTAGGTGGGGCCCACAGGAAAAAGGGAGATGTTGATCGGACGGCCCAACACGTGTTGGACCATCGCGTGGTCCTGCGCGCATTGGACCCAACCCGAACTCTTTAAGTATTTTCCCTTAATAAAAATATATATAAAGAAGCATATAAAGGAATATGATATTTAAGCAATAAGATAATGATCTGAATTTAACGAGAGAGCATATGTAGGACTAACTGTTAAACCTTAATATTTTAGCTATTACACATGCATATGATGATGATATGGGTCAACAATTACCGAAAGTCAAGTATCATCAATTAATAGATTATGACATGAATATAGTAAATCATTAAGCTTCATAACTTCATTATTGTCCAAGAAATGCTAGATTTTATCAACTGTTATGAATGAGGGAGGCCTTTGGCCTCCCCTCCTTCATTACCCATTCATTAGGCCCCCATTACTTAGAGTAATGGGGACCCTTGGTCTCCTAGAGGCTTTTGGCCTCCCCACTATGAGATATATAAATAGAGCACCATGGCTCTTAGCCATGACTACTTATTTCTTAGCAATGAAATTCTCTCTCTATCTCTCTTGAGTTCATTATCATATAACACGTTATCAGCTCGTTTGCTCTAAAATTCTTTGAGCTTTTCATCCCGTCTCCCCTCAAAAATTAAACCCGTACGCGCAAAGGAATCTATTGTTGCGGCGAAGCTTTGCGGAAATTTTTCTTTGGAGCGTATCAGGAGCGGAACTATCTACGGATTTTTATTATCACGATCTTCCCTAGATCTTTGATCTAGAGGTAATTTCTTTTCGATCACGTAGATACCTACAAAATATAGTAAACTATGATTTTACAATGCTTCTTTTTATAGGCTTGTATAAATCTGCACTATTTTGTTTAATATCAAAATTAGCCACATAAAAAGTAGTCAACTGAATAAAAACCAGTTGCAATCTCCATGCATGTTGTAAAAAAAATTTCCTTAAGCAAAGAATGTACACAAGACTTCTGAAAAATATTGGAGAACAGGAATCACACATGTTGGCAGTAAACCAAACACATGCACAACCACTATGGAACTATTCATATAGCCATACAAAGGGAACATGTGTTAGTGAGGCCATCCATCCTAATTTAGTGTGATTATCAGGGATAATCAACTTCATGCAGTCTTGGTCATGCAATCAGAAATAAGACATTTAACTCCAGTTGACTATAAAGATCACCACAAATCCAGATCATTACAGAAGATACATAAGTCTATTGAAAGTGCACAAAAATAAAAGAAACTTACTTTTCTGCAACTGCTCCGGTGTCAAGACCTTAGCAGACAGGTTAATTACCACATGATATCATGCTGGTACATGGTCAATATTTAGGGTTCTTGAGGATTATTTGTATTCCCTAATCCAATAGTAGACTTAATTTAATTAAAATTGAGAGTTGGGCCAGGGCAGGGGCCCTGGCCCCCCGGCCAGGGGCCAGGTCGCCCTGGCAGAGGCCAGGGCGGCGCCCTGGTCCCAGGCCAGGGCCTGGCCGCCCTGGCCGGGGCCAGGGCAGGGGCCCTGGCCCCCCGGCCAGGGGCCCTGGCCGCCCTGGCAGAGGCCAGGGCGGCGCCCTGGCCTCAGGCCAGGGGCCTGGCCGCCCTGGCAGAGGCCAGGGCGGCGCCCTGGCCTCAGGCCAGGGCCAGGGCAGGGGCCCTGGCCCCGGCCAGGGGCCTGGCCGCCCTGGCAGAGGCCAGGGTCTGGCCAGCCCTGGCCTCGGCCATGGCCTGGCCGATGGCCGGCCCTGGCCGCTGCCAGGGCCACGGTTGGCCCTGGCAGCGGTCAGGGTCTGGCCCGGGGGTCGGACTGATCGGCATTGGCCGGCAGTGATTCAGACCAATTCGGCAAAAGGCCTTGGTTGAACATGAACGTGCCAACTAGCCCATACGGGGCCAAACAACAGTCGTCTGCATCAAAATTCTCTCATACGGGGGGAAACGCCTGGATCCATACGGGAGCCGGCGACGATAATTTGCAGAAGAATCCCCAAAAGGGGGATCCGACTTAGGCACGGCTACGACTCATTCCCGACAAATGGTCAGGAAATGTCGAATGTTTCACTAGTATCATAAGGGTACTAAGTTGAAATATAATTTTTTTTTGAAAAATATGTTTTCATACGTTTTGAAAAATACGTTTTCAAAAACGCTTTTCCGCTGCGAAGTACTATAAGAGTACTAACTTTTGATAAAGTGAGGGAGAAATATTGAAAGTTAATCTAGATGGTGATTGGAAACATAGTGACCTTTCCGATTCTAGAGTAACATCTTCAATATTTTTCGAAAGTAACTTATCAAATTATAAATATCATTCCAAGTGGGAGTTGAAATTAGAACCATCCAAATGAGATATTCTACTTTCACTTCAAATGGGAATTGTATTTTAAGAATTTTTCAATGCAATTTTTTTTGATCAAACCTTTGGTTTTATGTCTTTTGCAGCATTTTAAAAGTAAAATGTCTTCCGCTTCAAAGAATATCGTCGCTGAGTTAAACAAAGGTGAAAAACTCAACGGCGATAATTACAAACTTTGGTCCATAAAGATACAATACGTTCTAGAGGAGCAAGAAGTGCTCGAAACTCTAAAGAACGTTATGATTGAACCCGAGTTGGGCACTACGGCCCAACACCGACGAGACAAGGAAGCTTTTGATGCTTGGTCTCGGAAGAACAAGATAGCGCGCATTACGTTATTAAGCAGTATGGCTGATGACGTAATGCGCATCTTCCGAGAACATGACCTAGCCATGGACATATGGTCCAAGCTAGAGGAGAAGTTCGGTGGCACATCGGTGTCCAAACTTCGCGCCTTAACTATAAGGTTCGATACATATAAGAAACGTCCAGATCATTCCATGGGGAAACATCTGCGACATATGGCGAACCTTATCTCGGAGTTAAAGGACGCAGGTCATGTGCTCACTGATGAGCAACAAATCCAAGCAGTCATACGTTCCCTACCAAATGGGTGGGATCAAATGAAGATGCATCTCACTCACAATGAGAGCATCAAGACCTTCAGCGATGTTTCCAAGCACCTCGAATTAGAGGAAGAGCGGCTTGCGGCTGCCAAACCAAATGCAGAAGTGCACATGGTTGCTAGTTCCTCACACGGGGGAAAGAAAAGGAAAAATCGTTCGAAGTTCACTAATGAACGTAATAAGCAACCTGAGTCTACCAAGAAACACAAACATAAGGGTGTGCACAAGAAATGGCACAAGAAGAAAGACTTGAAGAGGATCAAGTGCTTCAAGTGCAACAAGCTCGGTCACTATGCTCGTTCGTGTACGAGTGGAGGCGACGAGGTAACTTGTAAATATACTAGTTACATATGTGTTTCTAGTTCAATATTTCTTGTGGAATCTAATCCATTTTGGATAATTGATTCAGGTGCCACCGACCACATAGCAAGGGACAGACGGTCCTTCGTGGAGTATCACCGGATACCCCAAGGAACGAAGTGGATCTATGTAGGAAACAACACACGTGTTGAAGTGAAAGGCGTTGGGACTTGCAAGCTAGTCTTGGACAACGGCAGCACTCTCCTACTTCATGATGTCCTCTTCGCTCCAGATATTCGAAGGAATATAATTTCTGTGGTTGTATTAATGGGTCTTGGCTATAACTGGTTTTTTCATGATTGTAATGTGGACTTAAGTTGTAATAATACTCTTATTGGTACTGGGTTTGTATTTAAAGGATTTATTGTAATGAGTACAATGTATGATTCCTCATGTAATGAAAATTTCCTTATTGTAAATTCTAAGACTTATGAGTCTGATGTGAATTGTTGGCACGCAAGGCTTAGTCATATTGGACCAACGCGTATGGATAGACTCGCCAAACGTGGTCTTCTATCCAATGTTTCAAAGGTTGAAATGTCGACCTGCGAACATTGCCTTGTGGGGAAATCTTGTCGCAAGCCGTTTGGAACCGGCACAAGGGCCGAGGTTCCATTACAGCTTATCCATTCGGACATATGTGGTCCGATGAATGTCAAGACAAGACGCGGAAAGTCCTATTTCATCACTTTTATTGATGATTTCACCCGATTCGGACATATCTATTTGATATCCCACAAAAGTGAAGCTTTGGCTTGCTTTAAAAACTATATGAGTTTAGTGGAGAATCAATTAGATCGCAAGATTAAGGTCTTGCGAACCAATAGGGGCGGTGAATATCAATCAATAAGTTTTAAGGAACTCTGTGATGAAAAAGGCATAGTACATCAGGTAACTATGCCTTATACTCCTCAACAAAACGGTGTTGCAGAAAGGAGAAATAGGACTTTAATGGAAATGGTCCGTTCAATGATGGAGCAAGCTAACTTGCCAATCACCTTTTGGGGAGATGCATTATTGACTGCCACTTTCATTTTAAACCGTGTACCCTCGAAATCAGTTAGCTCCACTCCTTATGAGTTGTGGAACCAAAGGTCTCCTGACTTAAACATTTTGAAACCTTGGGGTTGTGCATCCTACGCACATATTTCCTCCCATAAGTATGGCAAACTTGGGCCAAGGGGAAGGAAATGTATCTTTATACGATACGCAGAAAACTCCAAAGGTTATGTTTTCATTAGTCAGGAAGACAATGGTGGGCTAATTGAGTTTGAGTCGAGGGATGTCACTTTCTTGGAAAACGAGTTTCCAAGACAGGGCGAGATAAGTCAGGACTTATCTCTATTTGAGATTTATGATCAAGAAGGATTACCTCATTCGAGTGGGAGAATTCTTGGTGAAAATGAAAATACGTTTCAACCTTCACCAATGGATTATACGAATGACGATTATCCTATTCCATACGGGAATAATGATCCAAGTGGGAGCAATTCTAACGACATTCCAAGTGGGAGTGATATTAGAATTGATCTAAATTCAAGTCAACAAGGACTTGAAGAATCTCAAATACGACGTAGTAGTCGTACAAGGTTGGCTCCTCTAAGATTTGAGGATGAATTTCCGCACACCTTTATGACTTTACTACAAGAAGATGACGAGCCTGCTACTTTCAAACAGGCCGTATCTTGCCCTGCTAAAGACAAATGGATGGAAGCGATGCAAGAGGAATTAGAATCCATGAAAGTTAACCAAGTCTGGGACTTAGTTGACTTACCTAGAGGACGTAGAGCTATTGGGAACAAATGGGTTCTCAAGATCAAGCATAAGGCTGATGGCTCTATTGACAGATATAAAGCTCGCCTTGTCGCGAAAGGTTTTACGCAACAGGAAGGGATAGACTACGAAGAGACCTTCTCACCTGTTGTTCGTTTTACCTCAATTCGCCTGATTCTGGCAATGGTAGCTTGCTTAGACCTCGAATTACATCAAATGGATGTAAAGACTGCTTTTCTCAATGGAGAATTGGATGAGGAGATCTATATGGAACAACCAACAGGGTTTGTTAAAGAAGGAAACGAACATAAGGTTTGTAAACTTCTTAAATCCATATATGGTCTTAAACAATCCTCGAGGCAGTGGTATATACGATTTCAAGAGGTTGTCTTATCAAATGGATTTTCCATGCTTGATGAAGATAACTGTGTATATATCAAGAGGAATAAGAACAAGTATGTTATTATGTCTCTATATGTAGATGACATCTTAATAGCCGGAAATGACAAGGGCTTTGTGATGGATATCAAGGCTTGGCTTTCATCAGTTTTTGAGATGAAAGACATGGGAGAAGCCGCATATATCCTTGGAGTTAAGATTTCAAGGAATCGTTCGAAGAAACTTCTTTCTCTTTCACAGGAGACTTATATAAAGAAGGTTCTAGAACGTTTTAATATGCAGGACTGCAAGTCCATTGATACTCTAATAAGCAAGTGCGACAATTTATGTCTGAAATCATGTCCGAAGAACCAAAAAGAGAAGGAGATTATGGAAAAAGTTCCATATTCCAGTGCAGTTGGTAGTCTAATGTACGCTATGATGTGTACAAGACCGGACATCTGTTTTGCCGTTGGAATGGTAAGTCGTTACCAATCCAACCCAGGGCAAGTACACTGGAAAGCGGTTAAGAGGATAATGCGGTATCTCAAAGGAACTGCAGACTTTGCTTTATGCTATCAAGGAGATGCCTTGAGGCTCGAAGGCTACACTGATGCTGATTGGGCGGGTGATCTCGATGAGCGACGATCGACCTCAGGATATGTTTTTCTACTCGGATCTGGTGCAATATCCTGGAGTAGCAAGAAACAATCCTGCATCGCACTTTCAACCATGGAAGCCGAGTTTGTAGCATTTAGCATGTCAGTTCAAGAGGCTGTTTGGCTTAGGAAGTTCTTAGACAGGCTAATTAATGCAAGTGACTCAGGTGTTGTACCTATACACAGCGACAGTCAAGCATCTATAGCCTATGTCAAAGATCCAAAATTCCATTGTAAGACCAAACACATAGATATCCGCTACAAATTTGCAAAAGACTATGATAAGACCAAGAAGGTAGACATAAGGTACATATCTACGCACGAGATGATAGCGGATCCGCTTACAAAGGCGATCCCCAGAGATGTGTTTTACAAACACTTATCATCTCAAGGATTGCGTAAGAGCTGAGTTGTACCAATGTAAATTCCCATGTCTGTAAATGATCAAAATTAATAAAAGAATAAGTTCTTTTTCAAACATTGCATATGAATTTCTTAAGAAATGTTTGTGTACATTTTTGAAATCTCAGCTGAATTGTGTGTATGTCGGACAGATTAAGGTTGGCTCTCTCACATGAGCAACCGCCTTATCTTATCAGATGGATAAGATAGAGATGAGACTAGTTTAAAGTCAAAATCATTAGACGAATGATTTAGAGTCATGACTTAAACAAGATAGTCGAATGAAAGATCTGCATCATATGGATGCTTACAAAAGATCTGAGATCTGTATCACAAGGATATTTGAAAGAGATCTCATAGGATTTTTTCCTATCTGTCTTATGCAGGATGAGAGTCCGTGAATATTTCACGAGTAGTAAGGGGACTCAAAAAGATAGTCACTGTGGTGTCTGATCTTTTCATCCGTACAACATCATTAAGACATACTCTCCCTGGGAAAGGAGTGATGTTGTAATACGTGTTCATACCACGTATGCATTTCGACCACTGAGTTAGTAGCAATAGTGTTTGCTATTATGTGAGACTCAAAGGCCATATGGGTCTTTACTCTTACCCTCAAGGACTCCAATTGGTTCCTTTAGATTTGACGAAATGATCGCTATCTTAGCGTGTTACTTATGGGCTATGATAATTCGGCTCGGCGGGGCACGTTAGAAAAGCGAGTCTAGTCAAGATCAGAAGGTTCGCAAGAAGAGGAAGATTGATTTCATATTCGCATTTGGACTTTAATGATTCAAAGCTGGCCAGCCAATTGTAATCCAGATGGGATTCAATTGTTGAATATAAAGTATAAGAAATGTGAAGAAATAATCTAGGGTAAAGCATGCGTTGAACTACTCAACTTTGCACCTTCGAGGTCGTTGTGTATCTCTAACAAGTGCACAACAACAGACTCTACGCGCATGACGGTCGCACTGTCTATTTCTCGGTATGATAGATGAAAGAACTAAGGGAAAGACGTTCTCTTACAATCCCCTCAAGTGTGAGTGGGAGATGTTGGATATGGAAGACGTTTGTACACCTTTGTGGGGGATGTACGAGGGAATACGGACCTCGAACGTCGCGTACACGAAGTCGTGTACAAGGGGAATCTGTTCCCTTGCGGAGAGGATCTCTGGATGAGTGGGAAAGTCGCATTATATATGCATAAGTGCATGCGACATATGGCTAATAAAGGGGGAATATCTTAAGCTTATGTTGTACCATGCATATGGTACAACTTAAGCTTATAATGTGCCATGTATCATGGTACACCTTAATTAAGTTGTTCCAAAGGAACAACTTACCCTAAAATAACTACCTTGGGGGCTATAAATAAGACCCAAGGGTAAGCCATTTCTTACACCTTTTGCATGAAATTCATGCATGCATCTTCATCCTAGCGAAGCTCTGCAGAAATCCTTTCTCTCCCTCTTATCCAAGTTCTTAATCTAAAGTAGAGATTTAGATTGTGGATTAGTAGCCTTACTCCGTTCGTGAGAAGACTCGATCCATCGTGGCGAATCCGAAGGCGAAGTTCGTAGACTACCGTGCCGGATACGCAAGCGTAAGTCTAAACTTCATATTATCGATCCTAACTCTGTTTTGGACAGGATCCTACATTGGTCCAGAGAGATACAATACGTTCTAGAGGAGCAAGAAGTGCTCGAAACTCTAAAGAACGTTATGATTGAACCCGAGTTGGGCACTACGGCCCAACACCGACGAGACAAGGAAGCTTTTGATGCTTGGTCTCGGAAGAACAAGATAGCGCGCATTACGTTATTAAGCAGTATGGCTGATGACGTAATGCGCATCTTCCGAGAACATGACCTAGCCATGGACATATGGTCCAAGCTAGAGGAGAAGTTCGGTGGCACATCGGTGTCCAAACTTCGCGCCTTAACTATAAGGTTCGATACATATAAGAAACGTCCAGATCATTCCATGGGGAAACATCTGCGACATATGGCGAACCTTATCTCGGAGTTAAAGGACGCAGGTCATGTGCTCACTGATGAGCAACAAATCCAAGCAGTCATACGTTCCCTACCAAATGGGTGGGATCAAATGAAGATGCATCTCACTCACAATGAGAGCATCAAGACCTTCAGCGATGTTTCCAAGTATATTAATTCAGAAAATTCCAAAGGTTATGTTTTATGTTAGTCAGGTAGATAATGGTGGGCTAATTGAGTTTAAGTCGAGGGATGTCACTTTCTTGGAAAATCGAGTTTCTAAGACAGGGCGAGATAAGTCAGGACTTATCTCTATTTGAGATTTATGATCAAGAAGGATTACCTCATTCGAGTGGGAGAATTCTTGGTGAAAACGAAAATACGTTTCAACCTTCACTAATGGATTATACGAATGACGATTATCCTATTCCATACGGGAATAATGATCCAAGTGGGAGCAATTCTAACGACATTCCAAGTGGGAGTGATATTAGAATTGATCTAAATTCGAGTCAACAAGGACTTGAAGAATCTCAAATACAACGTAGTAGTCGTACAAGGTTGACTCCTCTAAGATTTGAGGATGAATTTCCGCAAACCTTTATGACTTTACTACAAGATGATGACAAGCCTGCTACTTTTCAAACAGGCCGCATCATGCCCTACGAAAGACAAATGGATGGAAGCGATGAAGGAGGAATTGAAATCCATGAAAGTTAACCAAGTCTGGGACTTAGTTAACTTATCCAGAGGACATAGAGCAATTGGGAACAAATGGGTTCTCAAGATCAAGCATAAGGCTGATGGCTCTATTGACAGATATAAAGCTCGCCTTGTCGCGAAAGGTTTTACGCAACAGGAAGGGATAGACTACGAAGAGACCTTCTCACCTGTTGTGCGTTTTACCCTGATTCGCATGATTCTGGCAATGGTAGCTTGCTTATACCTCGAATTACATCAGATGGATGTAAAGACTGCCTTTCTCAATGGAGAATTGGACGAGGAGATCTATATGGAACAACCAACAGGGTTTGTAAAAGAAGAAAACGAACATAAGGTTTGTAAACTTCGTAAATCCATATATGGTCTTAAATAATCCTCGAGGCAATGGTATATACGATTTCAAGAAGTTGTCTTATCAAATGGATTTTCCATACTTGATGAAGATAACTACGTATATATCAAGAGGATTAAAAGCAAGCATGTTATTATGTCTCTATATGTAGATGACATTTTAATAGCCGGAAATGACAAGGGCTTTGAGATGAGTATCAAGGCTTGGCTTTCATCAGTATTTGAGATGAAAGGCATAGGAAAAGCCGCATATATCCTTGGAGTTAAGATTTCAAGGAATCGTTCGAAGAAACTTCTTTCTCTTTCACAGGAGACTTATATAAAGAAGGTTCTAGAACGATTTAATATGCAGGACTGCAAGTCCATTGATATTCATATAAGCATATGCGATAATTTATATCTGGAATCGTGTCCAAAGAACCAAAAGGAAAAGGAAATTATGGAAAAAGTTCCATATTCCAGTGTAGTTGATAGTCTTATGTACGCTATGGTGTGTACGAGACCGGACATCTGTTTTGCCGTTGGACATGGTAAGCTGTTACCAATCCAACACAGGGCAAGAACACTGGAAAGCGATTAAGAGGATAATGCAGTATCTTAAAGGAACTGCAGATTTGCAAAAGACTATGATAAAACCAAGAAGGTAGACATAAGGTACATATCTACGCATGAGATGATAGAGGATCAGCTTACGAAAGCGATCCCCAGAAATATGTTTTATAAACACTTATCATCCCAAGGATTGCGTATGAGCTGAGTTGTACCAATATATATTCCCATGTCTAAGAAAGATCAAATTTAATAAAAGAATAAGTTCTTTTTTCAAACATTGCATATGAATTTCTTAAGAAATGTTTGTGTACATTTTTGAAATCTCAGCTGAATTGTGTGTATGTCGGACAGATTAAGGTTGGCTCTCTCACATGAGCAACCGCCTTATCTTATCAGATGGATAAGATAGAGATGAGACTAGTTTAAAGTCAAAAATCATTAGACGAATGATTTAGAGTCATGACTTAAACAAGATAGTCAAATGAAAGATCTGCATCATATGGATGCTTACAAAAGATCTGAGATCTGTATCACAAGGATATTTGAAAGAGATCTCATAGGATTTTTTCCTATCTGTCTTATGCAGGATGAGAGTCCGTGAATATTTCACGAGTAGTAAGGGGACTCAAAAAGATAGTCACTGTGGTGTCTGATCTTTTCATCCGTACAACATCATTAAGACATACTCTCCCTGGGAAAGGAGTGATGTTGTAATACGTGTTCATACCACGTATGCATTTCGACCACTGAGTTAGTAGCAATAGTGTTTGCTATTATGTGAGACTCAAAGGCCATATGGGTCTTTACTCTTACCCTCAAGGACTCCAATTGGTTCCTTTAGATTTGACGAAATGATCGCTATCTTAGTGTGTTACTTATGGGCTATGATAATTCGGCTCGACGGGGCACGTTAGAAAAGCGAGTCTAGTCAAGATCAGAAGGTTCGCAAGAAGAGGAAGATTGATTTCATATTCGCATTTGGACTTTAATGATTCAAAGCTGGCCAGCCAATTGTAATCCAGATGGGATTCAATTGTTGAATATAAAGTATAAGAAATGTGAAGAAATAATCTAGGGTAAAGCATGCGTTGAACTACTCAACTTTGCACCTTCGAGGTCGTTGTGTATCTCTAACAAGTGCACAACAACAGACTCTACGCGCATGCCGGTCGCACTGTATATTTCTCGGTATGATAGATGAAAGAACTAAGGGAAAGACGTTCTCTTACAATCCCCTCAAGTGTGAGTGGGAGATGTTGGATATGGAAGACGTTTGTACACCCTTGTGGGGGATGTACGAGGGAATACGGACCTCGAACGTCGCATACACGAAGTCGTGTGCAAAGGGAATCTGTTCCCTTGCGGAGAGGATCTCTGGATGAGTGGGAAAGTCGCATTATATATGCATAAGTGCATGCAACATATGGCTAATAAAGGGGGAATATCTTAAGCTTATGTTGTACCATGCATATGGTACAACTTAAGCTTATAATGTGCCATGTATCATGGTACACCTTAATTAAGTTGTTCCAAAGGAACAACTTACCCTAAAATAACTACCTTGGGGGTTATAAATAAGACCCAAGGGTAAGCCATTTCTTACACCCTTTTGCATGAAATTCATGCATGCATCTTCATTCTAGCGAAGCTCTGCAGAAATCCTTTCTCTCCCTCTTATCCAAGTTCTTAATCTAAAGTAGAGATTTAGATTGTGGATTTAGTAGCCTTACTCCGTTCGTGAGTAGACTCGATCCGTCGTGGCGAATCCGAAGGCGAAGTTCGTAGACTACCGTGCCGCGTACGCAAGCGTAAGTCTCAACTTCATTTATCGATCCTAACTCTGTTTTGGACAGGATCCTACAGGGCCTGTAGCCCATTTATGACTATCAAATATTTTAATTGGGCCTGCAGCCCATATTACCTAACGGTATATATTTTAGCATGGCCTTATGCCAATTCCTTAACGGGACTCTCCCCTAAGTAAAATCAAAAATAATTTATATATTCCATGTTGACAAATTGTTTTAAACATCCCTCTTGCATATTATAATCTATGGTTTACTAGGACTCTATTTTTCAAAATATAATTATCTTAAAGATCCTGAGACCGCTCTGCCGTTAGTCAACTAACCTAACGGTGTATGACGTTTCCACGTGGTCTACAAGATATTTATATTTTCTAGTTTCCCTTACCATATGTTTTGCTTGAGATATATGCGTGGTTGTTTACTTTTATGCCCGTAGCATATTTAGAACTGCGTGGATGTTTAAATCAATAAAAATGTGTTTTTCGGGATCGGCCATTGTATACCTATTTACTTTCCTTGCACTTTTATTTTCTTTTGAGAGAATTTGTAAGTGAGGAAATTTGTATTTTAAAGCCAAAGCTCGATGCAACAGCACATAGAATTGATGAAAACTCCTTCAATGGATCATGATGTCGGTCAATGTGCTTGGCTAAGTTTGCTGGACCAACCTAGCTTGACTGGGTAACAAGTGGTCCTGGCTTAGTCAATTCCCTGGCCGCGTCCGCTGGACCGCAAGGAGTCGATTCATGACTGTGTAAGCCAAAGCTCGATGCAACAGCATATGAAGACGGAGATATAGGGACCCAGTTCAGTTTGGGTTTCCAAAGTTGTATTATTATTTTTTTTATGGACTTTAAACGAACTTTGGACTGTGTACTATTTTGGGTATCTGACCGATCCCCGCATTTTTACTTGTTTATTTCTTTATGCATGAATTTTTGAATTTTAATTAATTCATGCTCATGTTAAAATACGTAGATAAATGGCAAAATTGGCAAGCGTCGATTTCGAGGTCCTCGATTCTGCAGGGACAAATTACCTGAGTTGGCGAGTGGACCTGAAGTTCCACTTGCGTTCAATGGCCCTCCTTGGGTCCATTTTGGCTCCTTCCTCGGCCCCAGCAGCGGCCGAAGCTTCTGCTACAGCTAGCAGCAGCCCCACAACCACTGTATCCGATGTAGATAAGGCGAAAGCCATAATCTACATTAGGAAGCATATAGATCGGACCTTAAAGGCCGAATACTTAACGGTAAGCCAATATGATTGAACACCAGACGTGCCAATCACTACCAGAATTCCAACTCTGGCACAATAGACTTGGTCACTCTGGAACAGCAATGATGCGCCGCATCATCACTGAATCCCGTGGACACAAATTGAAGAACATGAAGATTCTTCAAAAGGGTGAATTTCCATGTCTCCCTTGTTTTAAGGGAAAACTAATAACGAGACCATCCCTCCTGAAAGTGGGATTAGAGTCTCCTGGCTTCCTTGAGAGAATTCATGGTGACATTTGCGGGCCTATTCACCCCGCAAGTGGCCCATTTCGGTACTTCATGGTACTGATTGATGCATCAACCAAATGGTCTTATGTGTGCCTCTTGTCCACCCGTAACCTAGCTTTTCCAAAGCTATTGGCACAAATAATAAGGTTGCGTGCTCATTTCCCCGATAACCATATCAAGAAACTACGTCTTGATAATGCGGGAGAATTTACTTCACAAGTCTTCGAAGACTATTGCCGGGCAACATGTATTGAAGTTGAACATCCGGTAGCACATGTTCACACCCAAAACGGATTAGCTGAGGCTCTTATAAAGAGACTCCAATGGATTGCACGTCCATTGCTTATGCAATCCCAGTTGCATGTGGATGCTTGGGGGCATGCTATTTTACATGCCGCATCACTTATTAGGATAAGACCCTCTGGAGGTCACACTTTATCCCCGATGCAACTAGCATACGGCGCACCTCCAGATATCTCTCATTTGAGAGTGTTTGGTTGTGCGGTATATGTCCCAATAGCACCAACGCAGAGGACCAAAATGGGTCCTCAGCGTCGTCTAGGTATATATATTGGGTTTGATTCGCCCTCTATTATCAGATACCTTGAACCCCTGACGGGTGACGCATTCAAGGCACGTTTTGCAGACTGTGAATTTAATGAGAAATTTTTTCCAAAACTGGGCACACAGTCTAAGAAGCCAGAAGCTTCTGAGACCATTAGTTGGGACCAGAAGTCTTTGTCCCTATATGATCCGCGTACTAATCTGTGTGAAGATGAGATCCTGAAGATCCTTCACATCCAGAATACAGTACATCTTTTACCGGATAGCGGAATGTAAACGCAGAGATGATTGGCCAAAGTGGGACGATGCAATAAGAGTAGAGCTGGACTCACTCTTGAAACGCAAAGTCTTTGGACCAGTAGTCCAAACACCAGTAGGTGTAAAACCTGTGGGATATAAGTGGGTTTTCATAAGAAAAAGAGATGAAAATAATGTGATCGTTCGCTATAAGGCACGCCTTGTAGCCCAGGGATTTTCCCAAAGACCGGGGATTGATTACGAAGATACGTATTCCCCGGTCATGGATTCGATCACCTTCCGATTTTTAATCAGCCTAACTTCTCTGGAAAGCCTAGAAATGCAGCTCATGGACGTTGTGACTGCATATCTATATGGCGATATAGATAAAAATATCTATATGAGACTTCCTGATGGGTTTAATCTACCCCCAGAGATGAAAGAGATACCTCGGGACGAATTCTCTGTAAGTCTACATAGATCATTATATGGTCTAAAACAATCGGGCAAGATGTGGTATAACAGACTAAGTGATTTTCTTGCACAGCAAGGATTGACGAATAACGAAGTCTGCCCGTGTATCTTTATCAAAAGAACGGGAACAGGATTTGTCATCATAGCTGTATATGTAGATGACTTAAATCTCATAGGATCTCCTGCAGAGATCAAAGAGATATCTGAAAGCCTTAAACATACTTTTGAAATGAAAGACCTAGGCAAAACAAAGTATTGTCTTGGCTTACAGATAGAACACCTAAGAGGTGGAATCCTATTACACCAATCTAATTATACAAAGAAACTTCTACGCAAGTTTCATATGGATAAATGTCATCCTTTAGGTACTCCTATGGTCGTAAGATCACTAGATGTACATAAGAACCCCTTCCGGCCACTGGAAGAGGGGGAGGAGATACTGGGTCCTGAAGTACCCTACCTCAGTGCCATTGGAGCACTTCTATATCTGGCTAACTGTACGCGTCCCGATATAGCGTTTACAGTTAATCTACTAGCCAGACACAGTGCTGCGCCCACAAAGCGCCACTGGAACGGAGTAAAGCATCTTCTGCGATACCTTCAGGGTTCCATTGATCTGGGACTTTACTACCAGAGAGGTGCCTCCCCCAAATTGTTTGGTTATGCTGATGCAGGTTATCTCTCTGATCCGCACACGGCAAAATCTCAAACAGGTTTTGTATTTACCTACGGAGGTACTGCTATCTCTTGGAGATCGGTAAAACAAACCACTACTGCTACATCTTCCAACCATGCAGAGCTCATCGCGATCCATGAGGCGAGCAGAGAATGTTTTTGGCTACGCTCTGTCGTCCAACACATCCTCCAATCCACTGGCCTGAAGACCAGTGATCTGGAGCCTACTGCCCTATTCGAAGACAACGCCGCATGCATTGCTCAGCTTCAGAAGGGCTACATCAAAGGCGACAGGACAAAACACATTTCTCCCAAGTTTTTCTGGACGCACGAGCAGAAGAACGACAAGCAGATTGAGGTTCGACAGATCCAGTCATGCAATAACTTAGCTGATCTTTTTACTAAGGCATTGCCTAAATGTACTTATGTAAAGCTTGTAAAGAACATTGGTATGCGACAGTTGAAAGACCTGCAAGCCTGAAGCTTGTACGGATCAGGGGGAGTAACATGTGGGTTGCACTCTTTTTCCTTAAGCTGGTGGGTTTTCCCACTGGGTTTTCCACAGCTAAGGTTTTAACGAGGCAAACACACTTACTCTGGATCCAGAAGTATCCACCCCTTGCCTCAGTAGCTGAGACCGAAGTGATGAATGTGTAAGGGGGAGTGTTATGAATGAGGGAGGCCTTTGGCCTCCCCTCCTTCATTACCCATTCATTAGGCCCCCATTACTTAGAGTAATGGGGACCCTTGGTCTCCTAAAGGCTTTTGGCCTCCCCACTATGAGATATATAAATAGAGCACCATGGCTCTTAGCCATGACTACTTATTTCTTAGTAATGAAATTCTCTCTCTATCTCTCTTGAGTTCATTATCATATAACATCAACATATAATTAAGGAAACTGCATATAATATTTCAAGGGGTAACAATAACATGTAGCATGTTAAGTACGAGATAAGCATGATATAAAAATGTAGTACGTAATTCTACTAGCAGTTATGGACATATTTCAAAATGTGATGAAACCACCTGTTCTAGTGCTAAGTCCATGTCTGAGGGCATAATATGTGACTAAAATGTACATTATCATCGGGAGCTCTCCATGGAGCTACTTACTGACCCCTTCCCTTGGACGACGGTCAAGTTGCTTTCCTCCATTTAGTGTGAGTGGAGGTAAAGTCGTAATGGGGATTCAGTCCCACGTTTCAAGTTAAGTGCCAGATCAATAGTACATATTACATGGTATGCATATCTGTATGGTCCATAGTCACATAATCGTTTTCGTATTGTTGTATCATAATATATGCATATGGTCTTGCCACATGGTCTTATAAGTTCATGCAACAGTTCAATAAAATTTTATGGCGAGTGACATGTCGCCAATTCATAATATAACCATTTTACTATATTTAAATCAGGCATTTACTATATAAAACGAATTCAAAAACATTTAAAACTAAGCTTATGCATACATATAAGCAGGAAATAATTTTCTGAGGGTAACCAGCATTTTAAATAATTTTTAAGCGATTAAAAAGCAATTTTAGGAATTTAAATGACTAAAAATTAATTTCTAAAAATGTTCCACAATTTATATAGGAAAAGTTACACATCAGAATTTTATGCACAATATATCACAATATTTGTCTTAACTAGTAGATTCATATGCTATTTTTACACCTTTAAGTTTACATGAAATTTGATGGTAAGAATTTATTTAGCTAAATTAACATAATTAGCAATAAAGTTTAAAAATCTATTATGGATAAAATACTTGCCTAAAAATTATGAGTCTGGTGTTTATGCGCTCCAGGCGACGCGTACGATTTTTCGGTGGTCTCATGTAATTTTCGTGTACTTATATTATTTATTTTCTATTTATTTTCTATTTTCCCCTCTTTTCTATCTCCATCTATCTCTTTTCCTTCTTCGTTTCTCAACAACGAGCTGCAGGGGGTAGCCGACGCTGCTGTGGGGTGGCCCAGCGGCGGAGCAGTCGGCGGGGAGCAGCAGCTGGCTGCGGGAGACGGCGGAGGACATCGGTCGACGGGGCTGTGAGGACACCGGCGGTGGATTTCTCCAGAAGAGGGGCTCGGCGATGCGATTGTCGGGCTCTCGGCGAAGCAGGATAGCCGGCGGCTTTGGCAGGGCTGCTCGGGATCGGTTCGCCAGTGATGGGTGGCAGCGCCAAGAGGGACTTAGGCCGTGGCGTAGAGGGCATCGGGGATGGGGGCCAGCTGTGGTGCGGCTTTTAGCCGAGAGAGGGTTGGGATCAGTGGCGCTCGGGGTTGGTTGTCGGTGGGTTGGCTTCACCGGAGAAGGGGAGAGCGACAGTGGCTCATGGCGGCAGAGCTCTGCAAGGGAAGGGCGAACGTGGATTTGCCACTGTGATCGATCGTGAGACGAAGTCTGTGTGTGTAAAATAAATGAGGGAGTGTAGATGGATTTATATAGGGTTAATTATATTAATTAATAATTAGTGTATTAATTAAGCCATTAATGGTATTAGTTGGATGTATTTGCCTAGGGCTTAGGGTGTGTTTCACATGAGGGCCGCTGCTGACAAGGTTTAGATTAAAGTTAATTAAACATGGTTAAGTGTAAACTCGTTAGGGTGATTAGTACAATATTATTTTATTATTATTTTAATATTAAAATATCATTTTTACGCATTTGTCTCTAAAAAAATCCAGAAAAATTGCCACAACTTTCTCGACTCGTACTGATCATGAAAATAATATTTATTTAAAATTTTGAGTTACAGAAATATAGGTTTTGAGGCAAAACGTGTTTATCGGTCGTGGGTTGCAGGTTTAAAGTCGTTTTGGCCTCAGAAAAATACAAAAACAATTATAAAAATTTATTTAAAGATCGTATTAACATATTTAAAATCATTTAAAATTATTTTAATAGTATTTATACAGAAATACACGTAGTGACGGATTCAGGCCGTTACATTGCTGTATGTGAAGACCATCCATTTTAAAATCGCCATTATTTGGTTGGTGTAAGACTAGATTCTTCTTTGAACCAAAACTGAGCTTGTCAGTGACACCTACCGTGCAATCCAGTCTCTTTTTCATAACAATGTCGTCATGCGGGAAACTGTCAAACCCCATTAACACCTTAATGTCGTGTGTCATGTATGTGATGCCATAATCAAACGGTTTGATAAAATTTATTACTTTAGTAAGTTTATCCACTTCACCATAGCCATGGATTTACTATGGACCAATATCGACTCCTTGCAATACTAAAATCACATTTCAGAGAAGACGAATCCCTTCTTGACTGTCACTTTCCTTCATACACTTTTGTTAAGGCCAAAAATGACCGAGACAGTTGTCAAGCTGACGTAGACTCTTCGTGGTGAGTCGGAGCCTCATCAGCGAGTGAGGTGGGACCCGGGTTGGAAGAACTAGGGTCGGATGATGGATGTTGAATATGATGCGGTGCTCGATTGACCCTCGGACAGCTTGTAAGTCGATCGTTCGAGGTTGGGAAGCTCGGAAGCGACCCTTGCAGAGGATGGTGACTCGTCAATCTACACCACAAAGACACGTTAGGGGGGGTCGGATCTAGGTCCCGACCCAAATCCCCTCCGATGCTTAAGTTAGTTTGGGAACTTAAGGATGAGGGGGAGCTTGGGGCAACTGAGATCGACCCACGAAGGTTCGTCTCAGATCTGACGTCGCAAGCTCTATAATGTAAGAAACAAGTGAAGGAGTAGAGTCTATGTCTTAGATCTCGTACCTTGAGAATTGGAACCTTACGGCATTTATAGACCTCATCGGGTTGTTTCGTGACATTGGGGAGATAACAGTCACCCATTATGGTGCCACGATCTTTCCCCTTTAATAGGAGTGAATGCTGTCCATGTTTCCGCTAATTATGGGCTCGTCTTTAATCCCACGTTCGGGTGAGGGGATGCAATGGTCGACTGGCCAATGGGCTTTGACCGAGTCGATATCGGGCTTCTCTTGTGGGCCCCGTGGGCCTTAGTCATCCGTTGGTCGAGTCATCTCAAGTGCTGGTCCAATGATTCAATAATGGCCGTCGCACGACCTCAAAGGGTCTGCCTGATAAAGTCAAGCGACGTTACATCGCTTTAATGGGGCATGGCAGTCGAGAAAATATCACTCAAGTTCCAGGCGCCAAAACGTTCGCCTTGCCGATTCGGATGATTTGTCGGTTTGAAATCCAAGACGCTCAGAGCCTTTGGATCTTCGATGCATGTTGCATCATGAGGCTGCCACCTTGCCTGTATAAGATGGTTCCAACATAGAATGCGAAGGTATCTTCATCATTCTCCTTTGATTTAGATTTTTCTTCCCTAGAAAGGATTGGCTTTGTCTTCCGCCCCTGCCTCTGAGAGGAGCTTGGTCACCGTCATGCAGAAGAACAAGGAAGGGGTTATGGAGTCGGGTTTACTCGCGAATCTGAGGTTCAATGTCGGAGCTGACCAGATCCCCGAGCTTCAGAGGAATTACGTCTGCCTCGATTACCAAATCCGGGTGCCTGGGAGGGACGAGAGAGTCCATCGTCCTGGCGACCGGGAAGTGAGGGTATATGTCAAAGCTTTCCAACGAGGCCTTAGATTTCCCATGCACCCCTTCATGTGGTACTTCTTGTGTACTTTGAACATTTCCCACCGCCAGTTGATGCCAAACACTATCGACATGCTGATGGGCTTTATAGCTTTGTGTATGATGAAGGGAATTGAACCGTCTCTGAGACTGTTCAATCACTTCTTCTCGATCCCTCCACTCAAGACGCCGGGCTGGTACACGATAACGGCCCGTCGAGGCAGGAAGCTGTTTGACGATATTCCCTCTTCCAACACCAAATGGAAAGAAGAGCTCGTGTTTGTGGTCTTCCAAGGAGAGGCGAGCTTCTGCACCAGCTGGGGTGCCCCTGACTTAGGCCCTACCGAGGATAAGCCTCTGACTAGAGAGGGAGAAAAAAGACACCGACACATTAACGAGTCTGCTAGAGAACATGAGGAAGACAACGTGACTGTGGTCCGACGACGTGTTGTGTCTGACCATATGGACGAAAGGTTGGTTCGATCGTGCCCGCTAACTGTTCGAACCCCGTTCTTCGGCTTAACTGCTTGTTTCTCTTGCAGGCATGGCCAGTGTGGATTATTAGGTCGACCCTACATTGAGGGAGGCGGTCGAGACTTCCATCAGAGATGTCGAGATAAGTATGTTATCTCCTCATGTGCCGACATTGGGGGAAAGAACTACCCAATTGTCGGAGGATCGACCTGTTGTTGTCGAGAGGACCGCTCAGGTGGGCCATCTTCAGCGAAAGAAGAAGGAAAAGCCCACTTCCGAGTTTGAAGTGGTTGCACTAGAGGGGAATAAGAGGAGGCGGTGACTTCTCCTCAGCAACTGTAAGCTTTCTAGGTCGGATGAAGCTGCGGAGCAGGTCTCCCAGCAGGAGATGGGTGCTTCTCTAGAGGGAGACTCGGGGAAGACCTAGGTCCCTCCAAAACTCCTTCTGCACAAGGATTCCTGGCCTTGGGGAAGTCTATTCCCTCCAGTACAATTGTCTGAAGACATCCCTGACAAATTCAGGTCCATTTTGCTGGAGAGTCGATCTCCCCAGGCTCCATTCGACTGCTCTACGGAGGAGCTCGTTCAGGCGGAGTTTCCGATGAGACGAGAAGATTTCGCCCTTCTTGATTACAGGACTGCTCCCGTATTACTGAAAATGCGACCCTTCCACTGGACATAGCTGTCGTGAAGAGGGTCGACTATGAGCAACTTGTGTCGATAGCCGTTCATGCCAGCGTCTAGATAATTATTGCACCAGCCTCCCTTATAGGTGATGCAAGCACGGATGTTGACTGTCATGTGTTGATTGCAGGCTCTCGTGGCCATCGCAGTGTTGCGTCGTCGTGCTCTGGTGGTAGCTAATCATGAAGTCACCCTGGAGGGCGTTAGGTTGGCCGTGGAAAGATCTCAAGTTGAGCTGACTAGACTCAGCCTTCTCTCTGAAACGAGATTGAATCACCTTGATCGGCTTGATCGTGAGCTTCAGGAGGCTCGTAAAAGAGAGGCGGAACAAGCTGCTCTAAGAGAAAAAGCCGAGAAGGCTCTATTGGAAGAGCGAGCCCACGCCAAGGTCGTAGTGGAGAGGGCTGTTGAGGAATTTAAGGATTCATTTCCCGACTTCGACGAGCTATACACTGAGGGCTACGAGCGATGTAGATTGGAAATGAAGAACCGATTCACTGACCTCTCTGCTGAGATCGATCAGATCCCGGTGATGTTTTCGGATCTTGGTGATGACGAGTCGAGCCAGGGCATGGAGGAGGCTATTCCCGCCGGCGAGGTTGTCACTATGACTGGTGAGGATGGAGGGCGGATGCTTCGGGAGACCCAGAGTTTGCGACCGTGCGGGAGGTTGACCAAGGGCCTAGCCAGCCATTGTAGAATCTCGGCGCTCCATTTACCCCTCCTTTAGTAATTTTTGAATGTATAGGGGGTAGTTTAGATGTAAACGAAAACAATTTTGTAACAACAGTACCAGAAGAGTTAGCTTGTATATCTTTGTTTGTCGTTGCGTCTCTTTGTTCGTAGCTGCTTACGCCATGCTTACGTCATGTGGTGGTCGCAATTCCTAATGGCCCCCTTTCGATGGGTTAGGTGCTGCTTCAGGATGATCGAGCGTAAGCCATCGAACCATGTTAGAAGTAGACCACTGCGTTCCATGGTGAGGGAGCAATTTTTTCGACTCACAGCTGACGGTACGGGAGTCGTTCAGTGGCGAAGGGGTGGCCCTTCGACTTATGGCTGACGACGTGAAGGGTTTGTTTAGTGACAAAGGGGTGGCCCTTCGACTTACGGATGACGATACGGTAGGAAAGTATTTCAGTGGCGAAGGGGCTGCCCTTCGACTTACGACTGACAACGTGTCGGTGAGAGTCGTTCAGTGGCATAAGGGTGGCCCCTTCGACTTACGGCTGATGATGCTTTAGAATAGTCGTTTAGTAGCGAAGTGGTGGTCCTTCGACATACGGCTGACGACGCTTTAGGATAGTCGTTCAGTGGCAAAGGGGGTGGCCCTTCGACTTACAAATGACGATGCTTTAAAGAGAATCGTTCAGCGGCGAAGGGGCTGCCCTTTGACTTAAGATTGACAACGTGTTGGTGAGAGTCGTTCTGTGGCGAAGGGGTGGCCCTTAAACTTACGGCTAACGACGCTTTAAGAGAACCATTCAGTGGCGAAGGGGCGGCCCTTCGACTTACGACTGACAACGCCTTAGGAGAGTCGTTCAGTGGTGAAGGGGCGGCCCCTTCGACTTACGGCTGACGACACTATAGGATAGTCATTTAGTGGCAAAGGGGTGCACCTTCGACTTACGACTGACGATGCCTTAGGAGAGTCATTTAGTGGCTAAGAGGTGGCCCTTTCGACTTACGGCTGATGATGACTTAGGAGAGTCGTTCAGTGGCGAAGGGGTGGCCCCTTCGACTTACAGCTGACGACACCTTAAGAGAGTCGTTCAGTGGTGAATGGTGGTCCCTTTGACTTACGGCTGACGACACCTTAAGAGAGTCGTTCAGTGGCGATGGGGTGTCCCCTTCGACTTACGGCTGACGACTGTTGAGAGATGTATGCCCTCGAGGCAATTTATCTATGTAAAACATCTTGTTCATGAATGAAAGTATGCTTTCTGATAACAATTGTATAATGTATTTCGGTTATGATATTTTCATAAAATTACTTAGATAATTTCCTTAGACTCATAGTAAGGTCATTCACGTATCTAGATAGAGATCTTGATTATGAGCAGTGTTTTACCGATAGGAGCTTCAGTCTTAAAACCTTTCATGGTCATAGATGCATCGAGAATAGGATATCGAAACATCAGACAGACCATTGTGTCTTTGTCTTGATGATCTCATAATCATTCGACCTGGTAAAGTCGGAGATAAGACACAAGTGCTCATTAGAGAATGTGTCCATTGAACGACCCAATAAAGAGTTATCAAATGGTTAAACATTTACTAACTGTCATTTATAACTCTCTAGTGGTGATAAGCAAGTTGGTCCTTAAGACTTGGGGTCATTGTACGAACCTGTGTATGAACTGTATCTCTTAGATCTATGACCTAACCTTGAGTTTTCACTCGCTGAAAGGTCTTAGGTTGGGTGATACTTGAAGTGTACGAGGTAAGTAGTGATCCAATTAGGATTCGTCTCTTCCATACATGGGAAGTTAGTGTCACGGGCTCAGTACGGTGCTTGGTAAAACCTTGGCCAAGGTATGTTGTAGGAAGTACAACATGTATTTATCCAAGATCGAATGATAATGGCCAGTGCTAGCTAGTAGGGTTGACAGTTTACCATACCCTATGCTATGCAGTGACACAGTCAAGACAAAGGGACTAAAACTGCGGTATTCATCACGGACACAGTCAGAATGATCCTGACGACACCTTTGTTGATGGGTAAATCACGTAATTATAATGCTGAAACATGGACTACACCTGCTGCTCGTGGTTACTGTCATCTAGGGATTTCGAGTCCCAACCTGTAGTAGGGTCAGGCTGTAGGGTCTCACACCGAGTAGGATTTACGCCTTAGTAATAGGAAGAATTTTAAGAGAGATGCATTTGATGCATTGGAATAATTTAGCTCACAAGTAAGTTGTAAGATTAAAGCTAAAGAGTTTAGCATTTGGGACCTTACACATTAAGTGTATTAATACTTGGTATTAAGTTGACAAAGATGCATGGCATCAAAGGGGACTTTTTGAGAAAATCACAGGAAGAAACCATATTCAAATCGGAGCTCAAACGAGTCCGAAAACGCGAAAACGACATTAAAAGGCACAAAGAGGGCTTGCGGGTCTGACCCATGCCTGGCGTGTCAGACCCGCCAGAATTAGCGGGTTGGACCCGCTTAGTGCGGGTCCGACCTGCGGGGCCGCGGCCCGCGAGTGCTGCACGCGGGTTGCGCCTGCATGGGCCCCATGCAGGGCCTGTGCGCCTACGGGAGACCCTCCCTGACGCGTGCCACATGGCACACACAGATTGTGCCACGTGTCACGATCTGATCTGCCTTGGGATGCATGAATTCTCTATTTGGGTTCAAAACGCGATTTTAAAGTTTATTTTCGACATTTGAGGGGTCAAATGATATCGGAATTGGACGCCGTTTTTTCTATGTGATCGTTGTCTCGAGATCTTCGATTTGACATGTTTCAAAGTCGAAACTCAGAAATGGATTTATGGTTGATTTAGAAGTTTGGACTTCTATTAAATCAATCATGAATACCCATTTTAATAGTCCCACATCGCTCGGAACAAAGAAGGTGGGGCCGGCTCCCTATATAAATAAGGGGTAGCCCTCCTCATTGAAACTCGCACCAAGTCTCTGATTCGAGAAGCTCTAAAAAGTGTTTGAGCATGCTCGATCTAAGACTTAAATATTTCCTTCTAATAATTCTTCCGATCGAGTTCTAGCAAGACAACGAGGAGGTTTGGATCCGATCCAAAAGTCTTTGAAGTGTGTCTACTCAAGTGAAACTTTTTTCGGCAAGTGATTGGCTTGGAGGCGCGGTGTCGGCTCGCTTCGGGTGGATCACTTTTGGAGGCACAGAGGCAGTTAGCTTTGGGGAGCTAAAGTTGTTGCTGAAGACGATGCTTTGTTTTCTGCGGAAGCAAAGTTCCGGGCAAGTCAATTTTATTTGTGATTTCATATTTATGCAGTAGTTTAAATCTATCTTAGGGGTTGGTTAGACCCACCCCAAGATAGTAGATTTTCCTGGCTAGTGTGCATGATGTCCTTATGGTTCTTTATTAAAGTGTTTAATAATTTTTTCGATGTTATTTTATATTTCTATTGTCCGTCCGACGTATGACGGGCAGAGATTTATGCCCTGAGGATCCATCAAAACCCAACATTGATATCAGAGCCAAATCTACCTTGATCTAATTCTGCAAATAATATGATATGCATATGATGTTTATTAGAAACATGTAATAATTATAAGATGATTATTAAAATTGCAGAAACTTAATTTCATGTGATAAAATTAAGTTTTTGAATTTTTTATGGTTATGTTATTCTTGTTCCTTAATTGTTAACACAAGAAAAACCCCTTAGGTTAGCCATTAAACGCTGTCTAATAATTATGAGATAATTTTAGATTGCTTCACTATGATTTAAAATTGTTTTAAATGCCTAATACATGATTAGGATAACACCTTAAAAATCATTCCTTATAGTTGATAAGGACTTAATAAAAGTTATTAACAACTTATAATAAAATTTGAATTTTAGGGTTCAACTAGTTGATATGATTAACTAGTTTTAATGAAGCCATTTTAGTTGATGGCACACATATGAATGGTGTGTTTTCCTTCAATGGACCATGATCCGGTCTAGTGTTTTTTGTCTAGTGCTGAAGATCACCCTAAGCTTGACTAGGGATAATGATCCTGCCCTAGTCAAATCCCTGATCGTGTTCTGCTGGACCGCAAGGATGTGAATCATGACTATGTGACACCCTCAACTATATCTAGTCTAATACATTAATAATATTCTTCAAGATAAATCGTATCCCTCCTTGTTTTAAAGTCTTGACGACTATGGGTTACATGTTATAGTTGTTGGGCACACTCAAGCTGTGGTATGAAAATCTTATGGAAACCAACTTTTAATTACATATGATGTAGTCTAAACTTAACCGAAACCATCGTGTCGTGCATACACCGAGCGTCGACGTAAGTTAAGCTAGACACGAAAACAAGGGTCTGACTAGACTAGTCATTATGATTTGGATGAGCATACTCATGATCATAAGTGAATAGGGGTAGAAATCTATAGGGAACCAGATATGATATGATTGATGAAGAGTTCATCTACCGACTGCAGAGTCAAACAACTTATTGAGCACACTCAAGGTTGTGAGACAGGGTGGTTGGATCCCTCTTCCACTAAATTTATTAATGTTATGTATTTATATGATCATTAAAATAGTGGGAGAATGTAATTGGATAAAAACCAATCTAATTGTATTAAAAAAATAATGAATGCATGCTAACTTTAAAAGTTCTATTCTTTGCAGCATGACAGCTGGAATTAAAAATATCATAGACAAGAATATTTCAACTGGTAATACGTATAATGACTGGGCAAGGGAAACAAGGACAATACGGGAGCGAAAGAAGAAAGGGCATACCGATGCCTCAACTTCGATAATAGTTATACAAAGTGTAGTTCTTTCCGTGACTTCTAATGCATGGGTTTTAGATACCGGTGCAGGCTCTCACATCTGTAATATGTTACATTAGAATGAGAATTAATAGAAAGCTCAGAAAGAATGAGGTCGTTCTCCAGGTCGGTAACTCAGCAAGTGTTGCTGCTATAGTCGTGGGAGATGTTAAACACCCATTGACGAATGGTACTAGCTTGCTTCTGAAGCAATGTTACTATAACCCAAATTTTCTATGCAATATTATCTTCGTCTCAGCTTTGGCCAGAGAGGGTTATATGTTTACTATCAACGAAAATGTTATGAACATTTTTTATGATAGTAAATTGCTATGGTTTGGGACCTGACGCGCCCAGAACTTACACCTAAAATCCACTTGGCGGTGTCACGGTCGCCAGGCACAGTATTGCTCCTAGGTGTCAACTCTGGGTTCTATTAGCAAGCGGACGGTGTCAAATTATAGTTTATAAGATTGTCGAATCCCATAGGAATAGTGACAATGTATTGGAGTCTCACATTATTTTTAGATCTCAGAATGAGATAATAGTCGATTGGGGGAATTGTTTGTTTGATGTTGTTGTTGGTCTAATATAAAGAAACTAGGGCCTTAAGGATCACCGCTAGGACCGTCGGAGGTCAATGTTCGAATATGATTCCTACGTTGCATTGGGTTTATAGGGGTTGGTCTCTCGGCTCATACCACTCTCGTTGGTTAGAGCTTTGAGGTACTTCGGTGGCTCTCATTGACACAATGTCGGTAACCGTCAATGTAGTGATATAGTTTGTCGATGGATTCCCTCAAGGCACGAGCCGGGCATGGTCACGAGCCTTGGTTGGATCCACTAACTCCCTAATTAAATCCCAAGAATGCTCTTTAAGCTAATCAATTCCACCGACCGTGGACATGATCTCAGTACGAGTTCTCCTAGGGATTTGGATGGATCGACCGAAATACTCCTCTTGTATTCCTAACTCAAACTAGAAATCTAGATCTACATCTCTTTCCTAGAGTCCTAGGGCTAACCCATCGGCCCTAGAGAAGACTACTCACACATAGCAATTTTGACAAATAAAAATACGCTTTTTACCATAGAAAACATTGTAACAATTAAACCGAGCAAGAGATAAGGATCTTACGTACCAAAATCGAGAAAGAACGATGCTCAATAGAGAATAAAAGAACTCCAACAGATTCCCAAATGTATGAGACAAGAAAAATCCAATCTTTAGCAAAAACGGCGCAAATTCAAAACCCTTGAAAGAATGGATCTGAGCTAATCGGTCGAGTAGCTCGCCTGCTCGGTCGAGTTGTCAGTAGGTCGGGACTCTCCTTGCAAATTTTCGCTCTGCCTACTCGGCTCGTGTCGGCTTTGCTCGGTCGAGTAGATCCTGCTCGGTCAAGTAGGATGCTGATGGGAGGGGGCTCGAAGACTGGATAGACTCGGGTCGAGTCTTCGCTCTGCTCGGTCAAGTAGGATGCGCATATTCCTCCTGCTGGACTCGTGTGTCAGCTCGACCGAGTAGCTAGTGCTACTCGGGTCGAGTCGCCTGGGAAAACTGCATATGCCTGGGGCTTTGACTCAATTCTTTCGCTCGATTCTTCTCTTCTCCTCCCATATACTTTCGAACCTCGGCGAACTCCTGTAGAGCCTCGCCAACTGCATCTCGGACGTGCTGGATGTGTCCATGTCCCAAAATGGCTCCAAATCGCTCTAAAATCCCTGAAAATCAACAAAGTTCTATGAAACTAGAATATAGCGTTAGAAGTGCGGTATCGTATGAAAATGCGGGAATTGGATGTGGATATGACATGAAATGCAATGAAATGGTGCTATGAAAAGATAGAAAATATGGACACATCAAAATCCACCAAGCTTACCTCTTACTCGTCCTCGAGGAAGACAAATACTAGGCTTACCGGGCGATAATAAAAGAAAATAAAATAAAATAGGAGAGATAAGAGATGGAAAGGAGTGCTAAAATGCTCAATTAGATCTCAAGACCCAGCGACATATCACGATTCTTCGAATAATAGAACACATGTTAATAGTATTTTCGAGTCTTACTAATCATATGGCTAGCATGCAATAAAGGCAAAAGCAGGGATCCTCTAAAATCATGCCATCTACTCATATCAATTTCATTCAATCTATAGAGTCTAGTATAAAAAGAGTTGGCAATGCACTTTTCAATCAAAAGATATAAGTGAAGCACAAAGAGATCACACCAACATGCAATAGAGAATGTAAAGAGGTCATGACATTCAAATATTCACTTCAAATCATGAAAACTCTCCAAAGCTAAAACATTTGGTAAAGTTTAAGCATTATCGAATCTCCCCATTGTGCACCATCTCCACTCTAATGTTATACCGACTCATATGATCAAGTGGTTTATCCCCCTAAGCTTAGCTTGAGGCGTCGCATCTAGGAATAGGGTGTGGAATTTTTTTTCTTTTCTCAAGTATTTATAGTAGCTTCTAATAAAGAGATTGGAAATATTTTTCTTCTCTTCTTTTATTATTTTCTTCTCTTTTTTTCCTTCTTTTTTTTCCATATATATATATATATATATATATATATATATATATATATATATATATATATATATATGGGTCTTTAGAAGCTATCTTTTTCTTTTGGGATTTTTGGAATGTAGGTGCGGTAGAGATAGCTGTAGGAGTGAAACCAAATGATATGTAGAGACGTGCACAACGGTTCAATGGGATAATACTCTAACTAAACTCATCGCTAGCATGGGTATTTTCATTCATCTCAGCGAATAATGAAAGCATGCGGTATAAAGCACAATAATATCAGGCATGCAAACAGAAGTGAATAAGATAACAAACAGGTGCTCCAAATATTCTAATGATGATTGAACCTAGGTGCATTACCCAACAAAGAACGTACTAGATACTATTTCATGCATTCATTTTCAATTCATATCAGGCGTTAAATTAGAAAGATCAGCAAGAGAATGTGCAAGCATATAAATAGTAAGACTGGGACTACTCTAAATAGCATGTCGACAGATATAAGCATCGTGAGTATCTAATGAGGGCTATGAGAGATATCACCATGCAGAACAATTCTAGCTAAAATGGAGAAAGGCGGAGAAAGTAAGAAGAGGAAAACAAGCATGCAAGCATGGAAAAAAGTGGAAAAGGTGATGCTGAATGAGAAAAAAAAGATGGAAAGGTGGAAAATGGTGGAAAAGTATAGTAAAAAAGGTGAAAATGAAAGAAAAATGTAAAAGGAAAGAAAAAAATGAAAAATAAAACGATAGCGCTCATCCCCCCAAGCTAAACGCAGCAGTGTCATCACTGCTGAGAAAATGCTGGTATGCGGGAAATGATGCTTGGGTGTGTGGGTGGGTGGGTGGGTGGGTGCGGAGATAGAAAATGAATAGAAAATAAAACTGTGCAAAAGAAAGAAAAAGTGATATGATGCAAGGATATAGTAATGATGCAAATGCAAGGAATAATGCATGGTGGGTCCTCCCCAAGCTGTGTAAGACTAAGGTCCCAAAAAGACAGATGGGCACAAAAGGAGGAGGAAAGGACATGAACAAAAAGTGGTGGAGGGAAAGCATCAAGCAGGGGCACCGCCCTCTGAAGGCGGTGGTGGGTCCCCTGCTGTGGTACAGAAACTATGGGAGTGGGCTGTGGCTCGACAGGTGTGTCGGCCGAGATATCAGAGGTGGTGGGAGTGGACTCAGTTGAAAATAGGACACTGGCAGTCTCGACTAGTGTGGAAGTGTGTGCGTCGACGATTGAGGTGCTCACTGTCGTGGCTATCAACTCAGGTGTAGAAGTGGCAGGCCCTGTAGAAACCTGAGAGTGTGGGGCACTGAGTGGTGCATCGGTCAAGACAGGGGTTGGCCTGGGGGGAGGGGTGTGAGCAAGGATCACGAGAGGTGGGCCCCGTGTCCACAGCAGGTCTATAATAGAAGCGAGGTCCACCTCGACTCTCTGGTGATGGGCGGCTGTCGAGTGGGCAAAGTTCATCGAAATCCAGTCGAAGGCAATAAGTCAAGTCCTCCAATGCTGTCAGACGAGCGTCAGTGGTACGGGAGTCGAGGGGAGGACGGGTACTGTGAGACACGACTCTCGTAAAACGGCCTTGTGGAGCGGATCCACGGTGCCTAGGCTGAAAGGTAGGAGAGGGTGAACTCGAAGGGATCTCGATGGTGGAAGTGTGAAGTGTAGTGTGGCCGAGATTCGGAGAAGCAGTGGTGGCAGCAACAGCAGCAACGGTAGCGAAAGATGGAGCTGTCGTCGACACAGATGTGCGGACAGAAGTCGAGACGCTCTCGGTAAGGACGGCTACTGCCAGTGTGGAAGTGGGGCTGGTGAGGGGTATATGGGACCCTAAGGAGATAGGCAGAGATGTTAGAAGGTCCCTAAGCAGTGGGAGGGTGCTGGTGGCTTCCTAATCTGGAAAGTGTGGAGCAGTAGGAGCAGAAGGGGTGACCGTGCCCTCAGGTATGGGTACGGAGGAGATAGCAGCTGGGGCCTCGAGGCAGAGGGTGGTGACAGTCCCCGTAGTCTCTGTGGTGGCGGTGGCGGTGGCGATGGTGACAGAGGTGGAGAAGGTAGTGCATCCTGGTGGTGGAGGGTGGGCAGGCTGTGGTGGATGGGTAACCACAATGGCAGCTAGTTCGGGCTCCTCGTCCTCAGAAGAGTTGTGCATCCAGTCGTCGGCGTCAATGTCGACAGGTGCTCTGGGGGCTCGAGGACGTGGAGGGCGGGAAGTGGGTAGACCCTAATCATCCAGCTTTGATGGACTGGCACTACGGTGGTGAGGTGAGGGGCGGGAAGGACAAAATTGGGGGTGTGATGGGTACCTAAAAGACAGGCCCAGTGACATGCACCATATGGCCGAATGATGTGCATGTGCTCAAGCACAACCAAAGTCAAACGCATGGGGCCAGGGGGGTCACTAGGCCATCAGAAAGATCTATGCCTAGCATCTGTGCGAAAATGGTGAAAAATCCGCCGCAACAGATATCAGTGACGTAGCGGGTGTGGGCGGTCTGCCAGAGGCGGTAACACAGCCAGTGGGCTGCGTCAGAAAGGACGAAGGGGTGGAGGGAGCCGTCTCGGTGGTAGCGCAGCGGTTGGGTCATTCCCATCAGATGGGAAAGCTCGGGTAGGGATATGGTCCCGACCTCTGGCCTGCAGAAAATGGTGGTGGCGAGGTTAGGGGTGGCAAACGGGTCGGGTTAGGTCGGGTTCGGGTCGGGTCAGATTTGACCCGACCCGGATAGGGGTAAACCCAAACCCGACCCGGATTGAAGTCGGGTCGGGTTCGGGTGACCCGGAAAATACCCGGGTCGGGTTCGGGTTTACTCATCGGGTTAAGATTTGAATTACTTGCACCTGCTTCTTTTTCGATGTCCGTCTATTTATTAAGAGACACCGTCAATTTATTAAGTGTTGTATAATTTCCAGCAGCTCGTCGCTTAAACCTCACTGATGACAGTGGGAAAGTATAATTAACTTTACAATTTCATTAACGAAAGTAATAAGAGTAACTAAAAAGTTGTATGTAAAGGGAATTGAATCTAAGACATCTTAAAGAAGATGACAAAAATTCAAACCATATAAGCACAACTCCCCTTACGATTGTGTGTTGAAGTTATTATTTAAATATATATATATAAAGTAAACCGGGTCGGATTCGGGTCATCCGGGTTGACATGGCATACCCATACCCAACCCGGATTTTATCCGGGTCGGGTCGGGTCAACCCGAATCCTACTTGACCCGTATTGGCCTCTACCCATACCCGGTTAAGAAGGCCGGGTTCGGGTCGGGTCGGGTCGGGTCAGGCTCATTTTGCCACCCCTAGGCGAGGTGTCGCTGGGTATAGCGAAGGCAAGGGTGCACAATGCACGATGCCTTCGCCCGGCTGGGGCGGTAATGGTCCAGACCAGAAATGCGATGCCAGAAGGCAGAGGCATCGAACGTGGCGAGCTCGTAGTCTAGGGAGAAGGCGGTGCAGGGGTCAGGAATGGCTGGAAAGTGGAAGTGAGCGCGGATCTGGGTGGAAGTGAGCGGAAGTCGTGATCCAGCAGCTTGAAGCTAATTCCATCGTCCGCTGGGGTGCGGGCAATGGAACTCAATGCCTCTAGATTGAGGCGGGTGTAAGTGGAGGAGTGGACGGCACGGAGTCGGTCAAAAACGATGGTACGGTAAAGCCAATGGACCCCCTGCAGGAGTCCTAGGTGTCTGAGGATGGGGAGGTGGATGAACTGTGTAGGAACGATCCTCCGCTACGATAGGGCGACGAAGCGGTCGCGGTGTGCATCATCCTGAAAGGTGATGCCGAATGTCTGCACATGTGGTGGCAAAGCGGCGGGAGGGGCCGATGGTGCGGTAGTGGGGATGGGGGTGGAAGTGGCAGGGATGTGTGGGAGATGTGGTGGGTGATCGTGTGCGGGCAGTACGACGAGTGGGATGGTGATGGTGTAGTCCGAGGAGTCAGACGCGGACGATGAATCGACCACGTACTCCTCCTATGTGGTGGGTGAAGTGGCACGGCGAGTGCGGCGTGCAGGCCGAGAAGAGGAGGCATCAGTGGCCTTCCTCTTCCCGCGCCATGCAGGTGTGGGTTGCCTTCCCCTAGTGCAATGCGGCATCGTGCTATAGGTACGCAGAGTGTGTCGGAATATAAATAAAAAGAGGGTAGAGTGTACCAACACGACGGTCGCGACAAGTGAGATGTGATCGGGCATGCGACTGCTACTAATCAGAGGTATCCCCCAAGCTGCTCTGGGACGTGTCCTCCTCTGTAGGCGCAATGTACCTGAAATAGAAGTAGAAACTAATACCAGTGGGATTAAAAGTAGTGTGTAGGGGGGAGATGTGCGAGGGAGCTCGACCGAGCACAAGCTACTCTCAGTCGAGTAGGTAGGGCGGTGGGGTTGCACTGGTGAGAGGGTTACTCGACCGAGCAGTAAGTGTGCTCGGACGAGTAGGTCAGAGGGGAGGGGTGCGGACAGATGGCTCGGCCGAGCACTAGTTGTGCTCAGTGGAGTGAATCGGGTGCCCTAGGGCTATGGGGGGGTGTGGGTGGTTTTTTCGATAGGAGGGGGTAGGGGAGGGTGTGTTTCAAGAGGAGAGGAGTGGGTGGGGGCGAGGTTTTGGGGGGCGCCGTCGGCATTGGGTGGTGCTGGTGGCGTTGTTCCGGTGATCACCGGGTTGGAGGGGGTCGGATTTGAACGGGGGAGAGGGAATAGGGGGAGGAAGAATAGGAGAAGGGGGAGATGACAGACCGGAATGGTGGTGCAGCCGGCGGAACGGACGGCGGAGGGGAAGGCATCGACGGCGGTGCGGGTCGAGTAGGGTTGGGTGCTCGAGCAGTTCAGTTTGGGGATAATTGAAAAGGGTTAAGGTATAATAAAAAACGAGTCAGGTTTTAATAAAGCCGACTCAGTCACATCTTGGGCCCCTTATAAATAGGGCTCCCACAACTCGGTCGAGCAGCGTAACTGCTCGATCGAGTCAGAGGGTAAAAAATATCGAAATTGAGGTTTAGAATGCTCCCTCAGCTGCTTGACCGAGTAGAGTCTACTCGGACTGTGTAGGCAGAACGCCATTTTTCCAATATTTCCCTGTGCTTTCCTTCGCTCGGTCGAGCAGGTGGATACTCGGTCAAGTAAGCAGCTACTCGACCGAGTAAGTACTACTCGGGCCGTGTAGGCAGAACACCATTTTTTCATTATTTCCACGTGCTTTCCTTAGCTTGGTCGAGCAGATGGATACTTGGTCGAGTTAGCTGCTACTCGACTGAGTGAGTGCTGCTCGAGCCGCGTAGGCAGAACGCCATTTTTCCAATATTTTCCTATGCTTTCCTTAGCTCGATCGAGCAGGCGGATACTCGATCGAGTAAGCAGCTACTCGACCGAGTGAGTGCTGCTCGGGCCGCGTAGGCAGAACGCCATTTTCCTTTGCTCCTCCTGCATTCTCTTCTACTTGACCGAGTAGGTGCCTACTCGGTCGAGTCACCTGCTACTCTTTTTCCCTAAACTTTTTCTTCTATCAGCTGCTTCTCTCCTCTCCCCTTCCATTCAATACATCGCTTACACGCTCCTCTCAACGTTCAACCTATAGAAAGGAAGAACCTATCAGATTTTTATATTTTTGCATTTTTTTGTGGAATAGAAAGCGTTTTTACTTGGTTTTTCTGGGATAGATAGAGCAAAACAAAAACTGAAGAAAAGAAAATCTAAGGTATAAAAAAGTCGGGTTGCCTCCCGATAAGCGCTCGTTTTGAGTCATGAGCTCGACTCCTTCAAGTTCTTCAATTGTTGTTAGGCGCGTAAGAGATGCACGCATCATACTAGCTAATGATACCGTGCGACGGTATCTGGCATGTTTCATCTCCATTGTTCTCCTCAGCTACATGGTTGATGGCCTCTGGCTCTTGGTGGTGCAAAGAGTCGTCTGTGAACTCCTCATCAAGCACACGTAGATAGGCGATAACCGCCTTGTTGTATATAGAGTCACCATCATCATCAACACTTGTCCATCGGGTCCTTCATGACCCATTCAGCTGTATACTCCTCTATGGCATCATCTTCTAAGAGCTCTAGATAACTCGCTCCTTCATCCCGGACATGATCATTCATAGGCCTTTGCAACCGGAATTGTGCTTCAATATTATCCACGTTCATTGAGAGAGTCCCTTCGTGAACATCTATCAGGATGCCAGCCGTCGCCATGAAAGGACGTCCAAGTATGAGCTGGGAGCTTCCTCTCTCCGGCATATCCATTATAATAAAGTCCACTGGCACACATAATCCGTGCGGTATTTGCAGAATGATGTCCTTGAAAATATCTACCGTATACATGATTGAGTGATCCGCCAGTTGTATGGACATGTTTGTGGGCTCAACTTACTTCCGGTTTGTAGCCTTTCGAATATGGAGAGCGGCATCAAGCTGATGCTCGCTCCTAATTCGATCAAAGCACGGTTGATAGGAGTACCTCCAATAGAACATGATACTGTGAAGCTTCCCAGATCTGGTAATTTCTTCGGTAGATAGTTCTTCATGATGGAGGTAGACTCCTCCAAAAGCTTTACTTCCTCATGTCTCCGTTTTCCGGTAATGAGGTCTTTCAAGAACTTAGCATAGATAATGAGGTCTTTCAAGAACTTAGCATAGATAGGAATTTCCATAATGGCATCCATAAAAGGGATGTTGAGTTGAATGCACTTCAGAAGTTCCGTAAACTTTGCGTACTTCTTCTCCGTTTTCGCTAGAGCGAGCCTCTGTGGATACGGTAGAGGGGGTTGGCTTCCCTTGTCTTTGGCGGAGGCCTTGGGAGATGGCTTACTGGAAGTAGTTGCATTGTCCCTTGGTGCCGGTGTGACGGTGGGCACCGTGGGATGCGAAGCCTCCCTCTTCTTCGTTTATGGTAGGCTCATCCATAGCCTCTTCCCCTTCAATGCCAATAGTGGCATCCTCAACTGTGACTTGTTCTTTGTTCGTAACCGTCACCATAACAATGTTGATCGTCCGTCCTTCTCGCATGTGAACGGAGAGCACGTCATTAGCTTGAGCCCTTGGATTCGGCTCCGGTTGCGAAGGCAACCTTCATTGATGCTTAAGTAATTGAGACATCTGACCCCTTAGCTCATCAAGCGGTGTATTTATGTTCTTGAATTGAGCAGACGTATCTTGGTTGAACTTTGCTTGTTCGCTCATGAACGTCTTCAGGGTATTCTCTAGACTAGAACGTGGTGGCGTTGGTGCATAGTTTTGCTGAGGCTGGCGATTAAATTGGTAGTCCGGTGGTCGATACGGCCCAAATGGTCTAAATCCGCTCTGCTGTTGATGCGGCGGTGGTCCTTGTTGTTGAGGGGAAGGGAGCGGTAGCCTCTGAAACTTTGGAGGTTGCAGCCCTCCACTTGGATTGCCGTAGGACAATCCGGGGTGATTCCTTGCGGCCGGATGTTGCCATTGATTTCGCCTATCTCCTTGTACATACTGCACTTGTTCGGATGATTCAACTCCGTCATAAGGTCCCTTATTGGGAACGTAGCTTTGCTCTCTGTATTCCTCCTGAAGATGGTAGGCTGGAGCGCTAGTAGGTGTTGGAATGGCATCCAACCGTTGCTCGATCCTAGCCACCTGCTTGATCAAAGTTTCAATGTGAGAATCGAGCTGGCCAACAGCTTTTACTTCAGGAGTCTTGGTGATAATGGTGCACTCCTCACTCCACTGTTGGTTATTCACTGCCATATGTTCCAGCAGGTCGATCGCTTCATCTGCTGACTTGTCAAGAAGGGTGCCTTACACGACATCATCGATGATCATCTTTTGTGCTGGGCTGCATCCTGTTGCAGAAGCTTTGTACCAAATCCCAAGATTGGATCCCATGATGCGGGTACTGATGTTGAAGGTCCTTGAACCTTTACCAGGCTTCATAGAGAGACTCTTGCGGCAGTTGCTTAAAGTTGGATATCACTCCTCTGATCCTCACCGTTTTAGACGGTGGGTAAAATTTGTCTACGAAAGTAAGCGCCAGTTGCTCCCAAGAAGTGAAGTGGTTGGATGGGTGGGCCCGCAACCAATATGAAGCCTTATCCCTTAGAGTGAAGGGAAAGAGCCTCAACTTTATCGCGTCTTCGATCACATCCTTAGTCTTGAAGGTATCGCACTTTGCCAGAAAAGTGTCGATATGATGGTTCGGATTCTCGTACGGGTTCCCATGGAAGGGGTCCTCCTGCATCAGATTTATGAGCCCGGTCTTTATTTCGAAGCTACTTGCCGCCAATTGCGGTCTCAGGATGGAGGAATTGTTCCCGAAGCTCGGTTTCATAAGGTCCCAGACAGACCCGGTGCGAGGAGGAGTGGCGGTGTTTTCTGCCATCTGATCGGAGGGGGTCTGTCCCCTAGTAGAGGCTCTGAGGGTTCTTATTGTCTTCTCGATTTCAGGATCAAATAATAGTTCTTTATTACCTGCTCCAAAGTAATCATGCACAAAACAACTCAGAGAGTACCATGAGTAGCAAGATGATAATAGATAAAACAAATAAAAATAAAGGGGTGGAAGGATAAGAAATGATAGGATTCGCCAGCAGATTCTTCAAAATAAAAAATAAACTGAGATACACCGTAACTGTCCCGGCAACGGCGCCAAAAACTTGACGCGCCCAGAACTTACACCTAAAATCCACCTGGCGGTGTCACGGTCGCCAGGCGCAGTATGGCTCCTAGGTGTCAACTCTGGGTTCTATCCACAAGCGGACGGTGTCAAATTATAGTATATAAGATTGTCGAATCTCACAGGGACAGTGACAATGTATTGGAGTCTCAGATTATTTTTAGATCTCAGAATAAGATATCAGTCGATTGGGGGAAATGTTTCTTTGATGATGTTGTTGGTCCAATATAAAGAAACTAGGGCCTTATGGATCGCCGCTAGGACCGTCGGAGGTCGATGTTGGAATAGGATTCCTACGTTGCATTGGGATTATGGGGGTTGGTCTCTCGGCTCATACCACTCTCCTAGGTTAGAGCTTTGAGGTACTTCGGTGGCTCTCATTGACGCAATGGCGGTAGCTGTCAATGTAGTGATATAGTTCGTCGGTGGATCCCCTCAAGGCACGAGCCGGGCATGGTCATGAGCCTTGGTTGGATTCACTAACTCCTTAATTAAATCCCAAGGATGCTCCTTAAGCTAATCAATTCCACCGACTGTGGGCATGTTCTCAGAGTTCTCCTAGGGATTTGGATGGATCGACCGAAATACTCCTCTTGTATTCTCAACTCAACCTAGAAATCCAGATCTACATCTCTTTCCTAGAGTCCTAGGGCTAACCCGTCGGCCCTCGAGAAGACTACTCACACATAGCAATTTTGACAAATAAAAATACGCTTTTTACTATAGAAAACATTGTAACAATTAAATCGAGCAAGAGATAAGGATCTTACGTACCAAAACCGAGAAAGAACGATGCTCAATAGTGAATAAAAGAACTCCAACAGATTCCCCGACGTAAGAGACAAGAAAAATCCAATCTTTAGCAAAAACTGTGCAAATTCAAAATCCTAGATCTAAAACAACCCAAATTCAAATCTCCTCTCTCAAAATTAATTAAAAGCTACTTAGGAGCTGTCTAAAACGTCAAGAAAAATCCCTTAAATACATAGAGGGTGGCCCCCAAGAAAAAGGTCTGAAAATCTAGAAGTTTGGGGCCCACACATCACCGACCGAGTTGGCAGCTCGGTCGAGTAGGCGCCTGCTCGGTCGAGCAGGCACCTTAGCTGCTCCTTGCTTGAAAGAATGGATCCGAGCTACTCGGTCGAGTAGCTTGCCTGCTCGGTCGAGTTGTCAGTAGGTCGGGACTCCCCTTGCAAATTGTCGCTCTGCCTACTCGGCTCGAGTAGGCTCTGCTCGGTCGAGTAGATCCTGCTCGGTCGAGTAGGATGCTAATGGGAGGGGGCTCGAAGACTGGATTGACTCAGGCCGAGTTGTCACTCTGTTCGGTCGAGGAGGATGCGCATATTCTTCCTGCTGGACTCGTGTGTCAGCTCGATCGAGTAGCTAGTGCTACTCGGGTCGAGTCGCCTGGGAAAACTGCATATGCCTGGGGCTTTGACTCAATTCTCTCGCTTGCTTCTTCTCTTCTCCTTCCATATGCTTTTGAACCTCGGTGAACTCCTGTGGAGCCTTGCCAATGGCATCTCGGACGTGCTGGATGTGTCCATGTCCCAAAATGGCTCTGAATCGCTCCAAAATCCCTGAAAATCCACGAAGTTTTACGAAACTAGAATATAGCATTAGAAGTGCATTATCGTATGAAAATGCGGGATTTGGATGCGGATATGACATGAAATGCAATGAAATGATGCTATGAAAAGATAGAAAATATGGACACATCAGGACCCTAAAAATTGGTGTGTACACTTTGAATAATGAAGTTGTATTAAATGTTAATACACGAAAACACAAAGAATCAGGATACAATGAAACCTATCTTTGGCACTGTAGACTAGGCCATATCGGAGAGAAGAGACTTAGCAAGTAACTTATAGATGGGTCCTTGGGCCTCTCGAATTATGAGTCATACGACACTTGCGAGTCTTGCCTCAAAGGTAAGATGAACAAAACTCCCTTTGCAGGTCATGGTGAGAGAGTTGGTTGGTGAACTCTTGGTCTCGTACATTCGGATGTATGTGGACATATGTCTACCTTAGCCAATGGAGGATATTCCTATTTCGTTACGTTTACTAACGATCACTCTAGGTTTGGACACGTGTTCTTGATGAAACATAAGTCCGAAACTCTTGAGCGATTCAAAGAGTATCGTAACGAAGTCAAAAAACAAACCAGCAAACAAATTAAAATTCTTCGATCTGATCGAGGAGGAGAATACTTGAGCCATGAATTTCTTACGTATTTAAAAGAGAATGAGATTCTCTCTCACGTCACGTCTCCTTATACACCTCAGTATAATGGTGTTTCGGAGAGAAGGAATAGCACTATGCCTTAGAAACTATTGTGTACATTCTCAATAAGGTTCCATTGAATTCTGTGTCACAACACCATATCAGATATAGAGTGGCAAGAAACCCAACCTTAAACATTTAAGGGTGTGGGTTGTCCCGCTTATGTCAAAATGCATAATCCAAACAAACTGGAAGATGTCACGCCACGCTTCCCATTATGCTTGGGAGCGAGGATGCGAGCGGGTCCGCATGTGCAAGTAAGGAGGAGGTACTTTTGCTTTTCTTTCCTCATCGACTTAACACAATAAGCGTCTGTGAATTCTTGTAGGTTCTTGCATGCATACTCAAAACAACACAGATAATTTATATTTACAATCTCAATCGTCTCATAAATGGAGTACAATAATAATGAACGGAAGAGAGGCCTTATGGCTCTTACAACACATAATACATAAATTAAACACAATAGAATTCCAAGGAAAAGTAGACTAAGAATATCTTCCTGGGAGGATCCTGCTACTAGTGGGTCACGCTACGCTGCAACTAGGATCTGCAAAAAATGCCCTCAGAACCTGATGGACATTGCATTAAAACACAAATACAATGCCCGTCAGTGAGGGTTACTCATATTGATTCCCAAGCATCAACTTCATTTAAATAATTAAAAGGAATTTAGCCGTGTAATGACATTGTATAATAAACGCATGTTACAAAAGAAATTTAACAAAAGATGTGAGCATACTGAAGGTTAATACATAAAATTACACAACGATGATCACATGATTTGCATTTCAAACAAGGTAAAGGTAGTATGCAAGTTGAATGTTTTTTAGTTATTTGTGCTAGTGATAAGTCTATGTCTGGGTAAGTAAATGTTCTCGATACACCCTATCACCGGGGTTTACAGTGACGCTTCGCCATTCCTAACCTGGAAGATGGCCAAGATGCTTGCTTCCATTAGTGTGGTATGGAGATAGCCGTAAGATGTTCAAGCCACATTTACGGACCCTACTACATGAACCAACCCCACCCAAGTGTATTGTCTAGTCATAGACTAGGTTTCACCCCATCTGTATTCGATGGTTTCACCCCATCTGTATTCGATGGATCCGTATACACCCCCGAGGGCTATGTCTTACCCCCTGTTCAATGTAGTTTAATTTGTCAGCAGGCAGAGAGTAAATTGTTACTAACAAGCAACATTAATATAACATGTCCATTTAAGTCTGAAACAACCAGTATAATAAAATCATGCAGTTCAGCTTCTAAAGTTGGCAAACGCACAAAAATGACATTTTAGCAGTAATGTTAAACAACACATTTTGCAATTCATTTTTGATAGAAGACTTGCGAGTTTAAGAAACCAAGAATGTTAGAACATATAAGGGAGCAAGTGCATAGCAAAAGATAAGAACATGCTGTAATATGAGGACATGAGATTCATACACAATTAGTACATGATTTATTAAGATGGGAGAATAGTATTGACAGACCATAAAAATATTACACATATTAGCTCCAGGGAAATTACTCTAACATATTATTTATTTAGATGAAAGAGATATGGGGGAACCTACTATACGATGTGTAGATCTGAAGAGGAGGTGAGCGTTAGGTGTCCAAGTGATTGTAGCGTAAGACGTGTTTTATCTGCGTCATTAAAATTCATATTATCGGGCTAAAAGATTTTTAACCAATTAAAATAATACTAAAGCTAAATTATATAACTTAATATAGAGCTAACTCTTTAAAACATATACTTTAAACATTTAATTTGAAATTCTATTTAAAACATTTAACATGACATTTAATTTAGATAGCTTAATTAACTTAATAACCCAAAACTTTAACAGATTAATAATTTTAATCTTAACTTTATAACTTAAAACTTAATACTTAAATAACTCTAATAACTTTAAACTTAATATAATTTTAATAACTTTAAAACTTTAAAACTTAATTAATTACTAACTTACTCACTTAAAATAAGTTATATAAATAATTAGTATGAAAACTCTTTTATTCAAACTAATTTATACATATTAATATTTAACCTCAAAAATTAAAGTTATAAATTATAACTTAAACCAGTTAATACAATTTTCTTTTGAAACTTAATAACATATATATATATATATACTTAAATAACTTAAATAACTTCCAACTAAATAACTTTAAGAACTTTCAAACTAGATAATTCTAAATAAATCAAATCCTTCAATTAACTTAAAGAATAACCTAGTAACCAACTTATCCAATGTAAAACCCAATACCCAACAAGCAATTTAATAGTTCAAATGAAACCCAACATGCAATAGCTATAATTTAAATACTCAATAAAAAATAGCTTGCCCATTCCAACCCAATACCCAATATAAACTCATTTGAACCCATACCCAATAAGTGTACTTATACCTAAAACCAAATACCTAATAAGTTTAATACCCAAACCTAATAAGCAACTAAAGCCCATTAACTGTATACCTTACTTCTCATTCCTTTAATTCTCTTTTATTCTTCCCTTCTGCTCTTTCTACTCTCTTCTTCTTTCATTCTTCTTTGCTGCAGGGGCTCAAGAGGAGGAGCCAAGGGGCACGGCGGCTGGGGGCGCACGGTCGGCGGCTGGGGGCTGGCGACGGTGGTCGGCGTGCGCGCAGGTGGCGGCGGTCGGCGTGCGCACAGGTGGCGGCGGTCGGCGAAAGCGCGCATAGGCGACGGCCGGCGGCGTGCGCAGCGGGGCTCCGACAGCCTGCAGCAAGGCAGCGGCCTAGGCGCGGGTGTGAGGCCACGGGAAGAGGAGGAGGAAGATGATGAAGTTTGGGTTGAATGGAGTGTGGATTTTGTGGATTCCAGATTCAATTCCTCTCCAATTTCCACTTCAATTTTGATGTTCTGATTTCAATTGAGGGGTTTCGGTCTTTTGATTTGGAGAATTTGATTTTGGGCTGAATTGAATTTTTTTTGGGGATTTTGATTTGAAATTGTTGGAGATTTTGAGCTGAATTTCATTCTGGCTTATGAATTGGGGAATTTGGGTTGAAATTCAGAGAGATGGGAGGAAGGATTTTGCTTGCTGTTTGGTTGAAGGATGGGGATGATTTGCAGGGAGAAGAGAATTTGTCGTTGTGGTTGCCTGTTGTTGTTTGCTATTGTTGATTTAAAATATTGGATGGAGGGGGTGCCTATTGATGAAGGAAAACTGGAGGGGGGGATGGGAATGAGGAGAGTTGTTGGGGAGATGTTGGAGGGTGGTTGCCGACAGTAGGGGATTAATTAAGTTAGGTAATTAAGGTAAGTTAAATGGTAATTAGTGAAAATAGATATAATAATATCATATGGGAATTACGATTTCGCCCCTAAACTATACATGTCCGAAAAATTAAGAAAAGATACCACAAGATCGTATAGTCGAGGATCACTAATACGAAGTTCGTTTTAAGATTTGAGCGATGATAAGGATATGAAAAATCATTTACTCTGAAATCCTTTTAAAATTGTTTTGAACACAAAAATCGTACACTACGAAAACAGGTCGTTACAATAGATTAGTTTTGTACATTCATTAGGTACCAGAGACATTCGTTAGGGGTACACTTTTTACCACTAGGAGGCACAAAAGGTTGTTGTCTCTAACCATGCCATCTTTTTAGAAAAGGAGTTCCTTATGAAGGAAGCTGTTGGCAAGGTGGTAGATCTGGATGAATGTTCAGAAGGAGAATTAACACAAGAACATGTGTTGGAACCAGTGGGAGAATCAGAAACTGATATTTCCCGACCAGTCGTTAGGAGGTCTGATAGGATTCCTCGAGCCCCAGATAGGTACTACGGTTTTCTCATAGACGGAGGGGTCGAGGATGGCATCATTCTAGATGATGATCCTGTTAGCTTTCAAGAAGTCATTCAGAGTAGAGACTCTGATAAATGGCTGGATTCAGTGAGATCCGAGATGGAATCCATGCACGTAAATGAGGTGTGGACCTTAGAGAACGTGCCCAATGGAAGTGTTCCCATTGGCTGCAAATGGATCTTTAAGAAGAAGATTGGTGCAGATGGGAAGATGGAAACATACAAGGCTAGGCTGGTTGCAAAAGGTTATCCTCAGATTCTAAGATAGATTATGACGAGACTTTCTCATCAGTCGCCATGCACAAGTCAATCTAGATCGCTCTCGCTATTACTGCCCATTATGACTATGAGATCTGGCAAATGGATGTAAAGACTGCGTTTCTAAATGGTGCTTTAGAAGAGCAGATTTACATGACTCAGCCAGAAGGTTTTGAAGTCGGTGGGAGTAAAGGAAAAGCGTGTAGACTACATAGGTCCATTTACGGACCCAAGCAGGCATCCAAAAGTTGGAACATCCGTTTTGACAAGACAGTCAAAGAGTTTGGGTTTGTCAGAACCGAAGATGATACATGCATCTGTAAGAAAACCAGTAAAAATTCTTTAGTCATCCTCGTACTGTACGTGGATGACATTCTTATTTTAGGCAATAACATAGGGCTATTGAAGTCTGTAAAGGAATGGCTATCAATTAACTTCTCCATGAAAGACTTGGGAGAAGCATCCTACATATTAGGTGTAAAGATCTATAGAGATAGATCTAAGTGGATGCTAAGTCTCTCCCAAGTCAGGTACATTGACACCGTGCTAAAATGGTTTAGCATGGAAAATAGTAAGGGTGGTTTTATACCAGCCAATCATGGAATAAACCTTTCCAAGAAGATGTCTCCAAAATCTGACTTGGAAAGGGAACACATGAATAAGATCATATATGCTTCAGTGGTGGGATGTATTATGTATTCCATGATCTGTACCAGACGTGATGTCGCTTTTGCACTAGGTGCAGTAAGTCGATATCACTCTAACCCTGGAGAAGAACACTGGAAAGTCGTTAAGACAATTCTTAAGTACTTACAAGGGACTAAAGATTTGGTCTTGAATTATGGAAGTGAAGAACTCAAGGTTGAAGGCTTCACAGATTCCAGCTTTCAAAGTGACATAGATGATAACAAATCAATCTCTGGATATATTTTTACTCTCAACGGAGGATCAATCAGTTGGAGAAGTTCCAAACAAGACACTGTTACAGACTCCACGATGGAGGCCGAGTACATAGCGGCCAATGATGCAGCAAAGGAAGCTGTCTGGATGAGGAAGTTCATAAACCAGTTGGGGATGGTGCCTACAGTTAAGGATCCAATACCCCAGTATTGCGATAATAATGCAACCATCAGTCTGGTCCAAGAACCAAGATTCCATAGGAGATCCAGACACATTCTTCGAAAGTATCACCTGATACGGGATATTGAGAAGAGAAACGACATAGAACTCCCTAGAGTCTGATAACTTAGCAGATCCATTCACAAAGGCTATGTCACGTGATTGTCTAGAGAGATTAGTGTGTAAAATCGGTACGAGATATCGAAATAAATGGGCCTGAGTGCAAGTGGGAGATGTTGAGAGATGTATGCCCTCGAGGCAATTTATCTATGTAAAATATCTTGTTCATGAATGAAAGTATGCTTTCTGGTATCAATTGTCTAATGTATTTCGGTTATGATATTTTCATTAAATTTCGTAGATAATTTCCTTAGACTCATAGTAAGGTCATTCACATATCTAGATAGAGATCTTGATTATGAGCAGTATTTGACCGATAGGAGCTTCAGTCTTAAAATTGTTCATGGGCATAGATGCGTCGAGAATAGGATATCGGAACATCAGACAGACCATTGTGTCTTTATCTTGATGATCTCATAATCATTTGACCTGGCAAATTCGGAGACAAAACATGGGTGCTCATTGGAGAACGAGTCCACTGAATGACCCAATAAAGAGTTATCAAATGGTTAAACATTTACTAACTGTCATTTATAACTCTCTAGTGGTGATAGGCAAGTTGGTCCTTAAGACTTGGGGTCATTGTACGAACCTGTACATGAACAGTATCACTTAGATCTATGACCTAACCTTGAGTTTTCACTCGCTGAAAGGTCTTAGGTTGGGTGACACTTGAAGTGTACGAGGTAATTAGTGATCCATATAGGATTCTCTCTTCCGTACATGGGAAGTTAATGTTGTTGAGTATTGGTGTTTCATACCAATCTTATTTTGATGATGATCACATCATTATGTTGTTGCTAATGACTCTCATGTTTTAGTCTCTCAGTTTTATTTCAAGAATATCTTTCTTGGAGACTAATCACTTGGTGCAAGGATGGACATCAAGTGGAGAAGAGCCAAAGTTTGGACTCAAGGAGTGCCAAAGCTTGAAGATGATGGAGAGCATTCAAGGCATCAAGATTGAATACTTAGACTCTACGGAAAGCATTGTAATCCATGTAATTTACTTTATTGCTTTCTCTCTTTTTTGAGTCTAGGATTAATGTAATGCCTTGTTAGATGGTTTACTCATTCATGCATATGCATTTAACCATCTTAGTGAGCCTTAGGATTATCATAGAATCCAACCCAATAGGTTCACTCTGTCCAAAGACTCATTTGGAGTCTCTGGCTTTCCATCAGTCGCCTGCTGAAAGAAACACAGTCGACTGGATGATTTCCAGTCGCCTGTAGATCCTTCTACAGTCGCCTGATATGCACAGCTCAAGTCAATATTTCAATTGACTCAAACTTAAGCTTTACGCACAGTTGACTACTGGTCAATTTACAGTCGCATGTATATTTACAGTCGCCTGTAGATTGGTCATCAGTCGCCTGTATAGCGTAAGTACATTCTCTGCATCTCTCTGTTGTTTCTCCATCTTATACAGCAGACGACTGATTAAGGTTTTACAGTCGCCTGACTAATAGATAGTCGACTGTATTATTGACATCAGTCGCCTGTGTGCTTAACTGGAGAAAGAGTGCAGCTCTCTGTTTTATTCCATCCCCTGCAGCAGTCGCCTGCTGAAGGATTAACAGGCGCATGTCATGTTTACAGTCGACTATATCGACTTCATAAGTCGATTGTCCTGGCTTAGAATATAGCCGTTGGATATTTTCTAGCCATTGATCAGTCGACTGTCTTTTGATCTTCAGTCGACTGTTCCTGTCGTTTTCGCCCAGCTTCTAGCCGTTGCAGAATTGATTCTTTGGCTGTTTTCTTGGGTTTTGGGGTTTGATATAGGGTTCATATATATATGAGTGTGATGCCATCTCTTATACTTCTTGATGCTATTGAATATCTCAAGAGATCTATAAGTAACTCTCAAACTCCCTTAATTCCCTCTCAAGAGCTCTCATTCATCTTCATGCATTGAAGTCCAGCTCAAGGGAATTCATCCAAGTGCTCTCAAGCATATCTCAACACTTGGAGATCCTCTTCCATGTCTTGCATCCATTCATAAGTAAGCATATCAAGGCATAGGTAAGAGTATTTACTTTACTTGGTGTAATTTGTGTCTCTAATTCTCTTTGTGGGAGGTTGTCTCTTTGTGGGACTTGGCATATTCTCTTTTTGGGAATAACTCTCTTTGTGGGAGTAACTCTCTTTGTGGGAGTTTAGTGTCCTAGTGTAGGGCTAACCCTAATTCTCTGAGTGGGAGTTAGTGATTCTCTGTGTGGGAGTCTTGATCCTCGTGTAGGATTGGTTGGGTCCTTGTGTAGGACATAAATCCTCTTTGTGGGGTATCTCCTTGTAAGATTTGTATTCACTTCTCTGTGTGGGAATATAGTGGATATTGGTGTGGCTGGATGTACCCAAGTTTGGGGAACCAGGGTAAAACTTTGTGTTTGCGTTTGAATTGATTGTGCCTTTTAATTCCTCTTGCATTTATAATTCTGCATTTGCAAGTTAAATTTTAATTGGACAATTTTATTGCCATTACACTATTCACCCCCTAGTGTGTGTTGTTAGTATTACAAGGGTAAGGCGATCCTTACAAATGTCACGGGCTCAGTACGGTGCTTGGTAAAACCTTGGCCAATGTATGTTGTAGGAAGTACAACATGTATTTATCTAAGACCGAATGATACTGGCCAGTGCTAGCTAGTAGAGTTGATAGTTTACCATACCCTATGCTATGCAATGACACAGTTAAGACGAATGGACTAAAACTGTGGTATTCATCACGGACACAGTCAGAGTGATCCCGACAACACTTTTGTCGATGGGTCAATCATATAATTATGATGCTGAAACAGGGACGCCACCTGCTGCTCGTGGTTACCGTCGTCTAGGAATTTCGAGTCCCAACCTGTAGTAGGGTCAGGCTGTAGGATCTCACACCAAATAGGATTTACGCCTTAGTAATAGGAAGAATGTTAAGAGAGATGCATTTGATGCATTGGAATAATTTAGCTCACAAGTAAGTTGTGAGATTAACGCTAAAGAGTTTAGCATTTGGGACTTTACACATTATGTGTAATTAATACTTGGTATTAAGTTGACAAAGATGCATGGCATCGAAGGGGACTTCCTGATAAAATCATAGGAAGAAGCCACATTCAAATCGGAGCTCAAATGAGTTCGAAAATAAGAAAATGACATTAAAAGGCACAAAGAGGACTTGCGGGTCTGACCCGCCAGTGCTTGGATGGTTAGACCCGCCAGAATTTAGCAGGTTGGACTCGCTTAGTGCGCGAGGCCGCCCCTGCGTGGGGCCCGCGCGGGGCCCTTGCACTGATGCACTCGAAACTAACACCTAAAAGCCACCTGGTAGTGTCACTAATGTCAGGCGATTAATGGTTTCCAAGTATCGGTTCCGGGCTCACGAACGCAAGCAGACGATGTCAAGTTATAGTATAAAAGATATCGACCCACAGGGAAAGTAGCGGTGTATTAATCTCATGTTATTTTTAAATCTCAGAAGGAGGTAGTAGTTGGTTTGAATTATTGTTTGGTTGGTGTTATTTGAATCAATATAAAAAGACTAAGGCATTAGGATTCACCGCTAGGACCGTCGGAGGTCGATGTTGGGTTAGGACTTCTACGTTGCATTGTTTTTATTGGGGATTGTAGCATCTAGGAAATGAATTCATGCGTCAAGGCACCATGAATCTAACATACTGTATTCACCCCGCTCATGTGATAGATGCATACGGTATGTGCGTTAAGGATCTACAATAATCTCACCACTCTCGTGGTTTGAATACTCTCAACTCGTACCACTCTTGTGGGTCCGAGCTTCGAGGTATTTTGGTGGTTCTTATTGACGCAATGGCGGTAGCCGTCAATTAGTGGTATAGTTTGTCAGTAGATCCCATCAAGTAACAAGCCGGACATGGTCACGAGCCTCGGTTGAATCCACTAACTCCCTAATTAAATCCATAAGATACTCCTTATGCTAATCGATTCTACCGACCGTAGGCACGATCTCAATACGAGTTCTCCTAGGGATTTTGCCAGATCAACTAAAATACTCCCCTTTTATTATCCAATGCAACCTAAAAAATCCTAACTTCACATCTTTTTCCTAGAATCCTAAGGCTACTCCATTAGCCCTAGATAAAACTACTCACACATGGTGGGGGAAACAAGGAAAGATTGAATTTTTAGGTTGGAGTTCAACTTAATAATAAAAAACATATAAAAGTTAGGAACACGTACCAAAAGCGATATAGATCGATAGCAAGCCACAAAGGAATAAGATCCAAATGATTCCAATCTAGAAAACGAAATAAAAATCGAACCTTTGCTCAATATCAAAACCTAGATCCAAGTCTCAAGCTTAAACTCAAAACTCTTAACCAAAAGTATCCCTAAAACACTTTATGTCTAAAATATTAAAGAAAAATTGTCTTTATACAGGGGTAGGGACCCCACAGAAAATCCTCAGAAATCTAGAAAGTTGGGCCCATATGTCACTTGGGCGCGTCGGCTACTCGACCGAGCAGGTCGCTGCTCGGTCGAGTCATTTAGATGGCTGCGCTGCTACTCGCTTGTTTCTGATGCAGGCTACTCGGTCAAGTAGCCCTCTACTTGGTCGAGTATCAGAGGATGTCAGCTCGGGTCGAGTCACCTATCTCACTTGGTCAAGTCAGCTCGTATCCGTTTCCTGCTGTATCCGCGTGTCAGCTCGGCCAAGTAGCTATATGCTACTCGGCCCGAGTCGCCTGGGAAAATGAATGGCTAAGGGTTAAATCTGGATTTCTCTCGCTCGCTTCTCCTTTTCTCATCCGATCTTCTTCCAAACTGTGGCGAACTCCCATGGAGCCTTGCTAATGCCGCCCTGGACGCGTTGGATGTGTCCATGTCCCGAATCAGCTCCAATTCGCTCCAAAATCCTTGAAAATCCACAAATCTATGTAAAACTAGAATATGGCGTTATAAGTGCATTAATATCTAAAAATATGGATTTCGAAGGCGAATATAATATAAAATGAGATGAAACGATGCGGTAAAAACATGGAAAATTTGGACACATCAAAATCCCCCAAACTTACCTCTTACTCGTCCTCGAGGAAGACGAATACTAGGCTCACCGGGCGATAAAAATAAGAAATAGAAAAAGGGAATAGAAAACGGGGGGGGTGCTAGATTATTCGATCAAATCTCAAGTCTTAGCTAAATATCACGATGCTTCGAAATAAATCACATGCTAATATGAATTTCATGTCTTTCGCTTAATGTAATACTTGCAGGTATTTAAGATCAACGAAAGGGATTTCTCAGTATTCATGCAGTCAATTCATATCAACATCCTGCGATTCATAGAGTCTAGTTTAAAAAATGTTGGCAATGCACTTTTCAAGCAATAGATATAATCGAAGCATATATGATTCATATCAGGCATGCAAAAGATAATAGAAAGGATCATGACATTCATATATTCATCTCAGCTCCTGAACGATCTCCATAGCTAGCAGTTCTTCATAAAGTTTAAGCATTATCACACATCCCCAATTGTGCACAACTCCACTCTAATGTTGTACTCACTCATATGGTCAAATGGTTCTCCCCCCAAGCTTAGCTCGAGGCGTCGCATCTAAGGAATAGAAATATGGAATTTTGGCTTTTTCCCACGTATATGTGTAGCTCCATGCAAATAGGATGTAAGAAATGATTATTTTTTTTCTATTTTTTTGGAAGCAATAGGATATACATATTGATTTTGGCTCCTTTATTGGCTTTTTCGAGGCTAACTTTTCTTTTGGGATTTTTGGGAGGTGGATGAGGTATAAGTAGCTGTTGGGGGTGAAATCAAATGACATGTAGAGATTTATAAAGATATGTGGAAAAAAATGATGTAACACTCGGTTCACTCATAAGATGTGCTCAATGGTTCAATAAGATAATACTCTAACTAAATTCATAATCAGACATGGATATTTTAATTCATCTCGATAAATAATGAAGACATGCGGTAAAGCATACAATCATGGCAGGCATGCAGTAAGAAGTGAAATAAGACAACATGCAGATGCTTCAAATATTCTAATGATTCATGAAGCTTGGTTCATTTCCAACAAGCATATACTAGATACTACTGCACACATTCAGTTTTAATTTATTTCATGCATTCATACAGAGAAATCGGCAATAGAATATATCTGCAAACATACAGGTAGCAAAAGACCGAAATACACTAACTAGCATGGCAAGAGTAATAAGCATCGTAATAACATACTAAAGGCTATGAGATATATCATCATGAGGAACAAATCTAGCAAAAAGGTGAAGGAAAGGCGGAGAAAGTGAAAAAATAAAAGCAAGCATGGTAAAATATGTAAAACGTGATGCTAAATGAGAAAAAGAAAAAAGGCGGACAAAATGGGTGGAAAATAAAAGTAAAAAGGCGTAAAATAAAAGGAAAATACAAAAAATGAAAATAAAAAGCGATAGAGAGGGGAACTCGGACCGACAGGCAGACCGGCAGGCTACCGAGAGGTTTGATGTGCCCATATTTTCCATGTTTTTATCGCATCGTTTCATCTTATTTCATATTCGCCTCTGAAATCCATATTTTTAGATATTAATGCACTTCTAACGCCATATTCTAGTTTTTGCATAGATTTATGGATTTTCAGGGATTTTGGAGCGAATTGAAGCTGATTCGGGACATGGACACATCCAGCGCGTCCAGGGCGGCATTAGTGAGGCTCCATGGGAGTTCGCCATAGTTTGGAAGAAGATCAGAGGAGAAAAGAAGAAGCGAGCGAGAGAAATCCAGATTTAACCCTCAGCCATTTAGTTTCTCAGGCAACTCGGGTCGAGTAGCTTATAGCTACTCGGCCAAGCTGACAAGAGGATACAGTAGGAAACGAATACGAGCTGACTCGACCGAGTGAGATAGGCGACTCGACCCGAGTTGACATCCTCTGCTACTCGACCGAGTAGCCCGCATCTGAAACAAGCGAGCAGCAGCACAGCCATCGAAGTGACTCGACCGAGCAGCAACGTGCTTGGTCGAGTAGCCGACGCGCCCAAGTGACATATGTGCCCAACTTTCCAGATTTCTGAGGATTTTCTGTGGGG
>CM061132.1:17831707-17878532 GCA_030789695.1 Scilla litardierei
AAGTTATACAATATTGGTGTGTACTTATATATTATGTGATGATATGCGAGTGTAACACGTGGATGAGATTTATATAAATGGATATGTCTTGTGTGTACAAGTGTGTGTGTATATAGATACATATACTGTATTGATATAAACCTTGGGTTATTATTTACACATAGTGTTGTGTGTATATATATACTGCATTGAATATATGTTACGCTGACGACTTGTATGTAAGTGTATTTGTACCGTGTATAGGTGGATAAATATAGACTTACGTGAGTGAATATTTGATATGAATACATATGAATGTATACTTGCATATATAAAGTGAGTGTGTACTAGAAGATTGATATACTATACAAACATACTGCCAGGACTATTTATTATAGTGATACGTATTGTGTGCATACTTGTGTGCGAGCTATTATATATAATTGTCTATATATTTGAAGGTGTTTATACTTGCATGCTTAAGTGATATGTTTGTGTATGATTACCCACTGGATATGTGGTGCATCATATCGGTGTGTAAAGTATTGGTGTATGACTATCTACTATAATTGTATCGATATTTGGATATACTTAATTGTATATGTATGTTAGTAAGGTTGTATGCATATACATACACATTTGGATGTAATGTATATAGTAGTATGAATATGTATAAATCGATGTATATTTGGTTGAATACTTGATCTATACCTTGATGTATCTCAGTATATCAATAAGTATATGTGTGTGATCTATGGTATAGTGTATGTATATATGAGTGTAAAGTATATACATATAGCGTTGTTTGTATTTATTGGGTAGAAAAACCCTTAGACTATTCAATCTCCGGTCAGACCCTTAGCATAAAAAGTCCGAGGGTGGACTTTGTTTTTAAGGTGGGTAGAATGTAATACCCATATCCCTATATACGTATATATGTAGGTATTTTTGGGTGTAGATACGTGCGCATGATTTTTGGGAGTATGCAAGTTTTTTTCTTTAATTATTTGGTGTAGAAATTATTTTTAAATAATTTTAACTCATCATTTGGAATTATTAAATGAAGTATACATGAATGAATACATGTATAATGGATGGTATCTAGTATTATGACATCTATTCTTATTTATAAAAAATTGAAAACCCTAATTTGTCATGTAATGACACCGCTTTAGGCTAGGTGTCATAAGGAGGTTTATTCTTACCTAACTTACATTAGGTGTCATCCCCATGGTACTCTACACCTACCACAAAGCTAGGTGTCTCTTGATGAGGATTTTGAGGGGTGAGGTGGAGGATGGAGAAATTATCAAAAAAAGAAAAAGAAAAGAAAATGGAAAACAAAACCAACGAAACCAAAAATACTCTCTCATTCACTCATCTCTCCCTCTCCCCTCCTCCATTTGCACCACCTCTTGCTTCTCCCATCACCATCATTTGCTCCTCCCACTCCACCACCAAGCTCCCCCACTTTTCCTCATCATTCTAACACCAAAAATATCCCCAAAATACCTCAAGAATCCAAATTTTGAAGGCTAGATAGGAGATTGAAGAAGGAGATTAGGAGGCCCAAGAATTCTTCAAGGAAATAAGAAGGGCCAAAGAAATTATTTGGAGGACTAGCAAGGTAGAAATTCTTATCACCTTAACAGGGTTTAGTTTTAGAACTAAGGGTTTAATTAATTAGCAAGTTCTTTAGATTTTGTGTAGAAATTAAGATTTGAACTTCATGCTGAAATTTACACAGAATTGGCTGATACTTTGGTAGATTGTTGCACTTAATTGGCTACGTAGAAATTCATGAAAAAATATATGTTGTACATATTGAAGTCCTTAACAACTTTCATTTTTAAATTTTGCAAATTCGAACTAAAAAATAGAGTAAAAATCCAGTTTCTAAAACTGATCTGTTTTTAGACAGTTTTGACACCTTTCAGTAAAACGAGTAGAACTCCATGCACACTTTATAAAATATTATGATCTTGATGCCATTGGAAAGCTGACTTCAAGATCTTCAACCCTTATTGTTCTTAGAATTTAATTCTGTCTATAACTTGTAGCAAAATGGACTTGAACTGAACTCAGTTTCTGGTTCAGAATTCTGAAATTATACCTATCAGGAGAAAATCCACCATAAATCACATATGTCAACTGAGTTAATGAAAATTGGTCAGTGAATAGAAAACACACATATCTACAGCTTTCGTGAAGGGACCAAAGACCAATTCTGACTGTAGATAGGATAAAAGTGATGTTCTTTCTGCTGTAACAGTTTTGACAGATTCATATGTTAATTTTGCTTAGTACTTATCATTGTGTAGTTTTGTTTCAAGTTAAGTTTGTTTGTGCTAATCATGTTCTCAATGACATGCTCTTGATACATGTAATTATGCAGATGGTTCATGAAATATTCGTTATGTTAATAATGTTTAAGTTCAATTTGTTTATGCTTTTATGATCACATTAGTATGTTCATAACGATGAGTTTGTGATGATATTCCATGCAATTCTAATTGAGATTGATGATGATGATGATGATATTTGTAAAAAGTTGGTTAAAAGCGGTAGTCGAGACCGCTAGATGATTTGTTGACAAACGATGAAATACTTTAAAAACTGAGAGTGAGGATAAGAGTTTGACATCGGGAGCTCAGTCCATTCTAAAATGGGTGAGACTCCGGATGTGCGTTTGGGGAAACATGGGTAAACTTTAGGAGTTAAGGAGCGGACGTAGGAATTATGATTTCTCGCCCGATGTGTTACCCCCAGAAGGGGAGTTGGAGAGGGCTAGAGAGGCCGCTGGTGTGCTCATGTCGCACCATGACGGTAAATGATGGTTTGCTCTGTTTGTCCGACAGAAAAATCGAGATGAGTCTCGTTCTAGTACATTGCCCCGTTTTGGTACGGAGTTACAAGAGGCCCCTCCAGTGCTTGTGTCGCTGGTTGAGGTACCATTTTTCACCCACCTTGGGTGAAGTCCGACTCCTTAGCGTCCTGTGGTTTACATGAGTTTCCAAATATGTGAATCAACGACTTAAAGTAATTGTCTTTAATTTATAAATGTTGTTATCTCATGTCTCCTTACTTTTGTTTACTTTAATGCTACTATCCCATGGTAACATGTTCTTATGCTTCCTTTCAATATCTGCATTTCATAATATGGTTTCATATGCATGTTTTACAAGTTCTTATTACTAAGTTCGCATGTTGGAATGTAATCACTTTTATGCAACATGAACCTTACTTGTTAGACCACCCTCCCCTAGATAGACAGACCAAGTTCTAAAACTGGGCTCTACTAGAGTGTTAGGGGTTTCTACTGGGTCATGTGTTGACGTGTCCCCATTGACTTTTCAGGTTGTGTGAAGTTGAGGATGGTGATAGAAGCTAGAGCTTTGGAGTTTGGTGAACAGTTGTAGTTTTGGGTGGCGAGGGGTACGTTGAGAGACTTGTACTTTTGGTGTTTCTTTTACGGGTGGACCTTCGTACTTAGGGTTGAGAGAAGGATTATAATGTTGTTGTATAAGTTGAGCCAGGACTCGGAGTTGTATAAGAATATACTCGTCACAATGTAGCTTCCATCTTTTGTACCCTCTTTTGTACAGACGGTGTTGTAAAGATGTATAATTGTATTAATGAAATGAAATATTGTACATTTACTTATTTCTCAGTATTGTATGTGTGATGGAGCTTTATTTGTACTTCCCAGCACGTGCGTAGTGACCTGCAGCGTTCTTTTGCTATCTTTCTTTCTCTCTTTCTCCGTAACACTCGTTGATTTAAGAATACTTGGGACGGATTCTTATTTCCTAGGTATCCTGGAGAGCGGGTCGTTACAGTTTCATAGTCTTTATTTTACTTTATTTGGCGAATCTCTTGTTGAAGAGATTGTACAAGTTTGCAATACGGGGATTGTTGGCATCTTTGTAGTTGCGGGGAGCAAGTGTTTTAGTGGATTGAAATCTCTACGGGGTAGAGGACTGGACGTATGATCACAAGGATCCGAACCAGGATAAATCTCTTTGTTTACGTTTGGAATATTCTGGATTGTGTTCTTTTATTTACGCATTCTTATTGCGATTTTTTATTAACTTTTAATTTTGCAATATCATCATGATTTACACTATTCACCCCCCTTGGTATGCCAGGAGATCCAACATTTGGTATCAGAGCTACATGGTTAAGATGGCCTACACCTATCTAACGAACACTTCAACGTCTTCATCACAATTTCCAGAAGGGCACTCTACTACAAGGCCTCCACTATTCAATGGTTCCAACTACTCCTATTGGAAGACAAGGATTACGATCTATCTTCAAAGCATCGACTATGAACTTTTGAACATGTTGGAAACTCAATACAAGAAGCCTACAACTCCATATGCCCAATGGACCACTAATGACAATTCTGCTGCATCCCGCAACTCTAAAGCAATGAATGCACTATTCTGCGCCATGGACAAGAATGGGTTCAACCGTGTCTCCCAGGCCAAAACATCATATGACATCAGGCATACACTCCTGGTAACACATGAAGGAACTAATAAAGTTAAGGAAACTAAAATCTCTGTTCTTGTTTACAGGTTTGAGTTAGTCAGATTCTCAGAATGAAGGAGAATGAACCAATTGGAGAAATGATCACTCGTTTCACCGACATTGTTAACTCCTTAATAGCCCTTGGCAAGACCTATACTCAAACGGAACAAGTAAGGAAGATTCTTCGAGCCTTAACATTAGAATCGGAGAAGAATACTACAGCTATAAAAGAAGCCAATGACATGTCAACTCTCACCGTTGAAAATTTGGTTTGTAACCTGATGGCCTATGAAGTACAACTTCAAGATCGCAAAGAACAAGTAGATACAAAGAAGAAAACTCTTGCCTTCGCCGCTTCATCAGACACCGATAGTTCAGACATGGACGATGAAGACATGTCACTAATAACTAGAAACTTTAAGAAGTTTCTAAGAAAAGGTAAGTTTAAAATTTTTAAACCCAAAACTACTGATGCTTCTTTATGTTTTCAATGTAACAGACCAGGACATATGAAAATGGATTGTCCACTTCTTAAGACTAAAGAAAGGACATTCAACAACTTCAGAAAGGATAAGAAGTTTGAAAAGAGAAAGAAGGCACTAACAGCAACATGGGACTCTTCATCTTTAGATGAAGAAGAAGAAGTCAACGATCAATCTAATGAAGAGAATGCTCAGATGTGCTTTATGGCACAAAGTGATAATGAGGTAAGTAGTTTAGATAATGACGAATTACTTGATGCTTTTAATGAATTATATATGAGATTCAAGAAATTGAATTCTCAACATAAGGCATTAGTTCTTTCTCATCAAGAACTAACCTCTTCTTCTTCCTCATTAGATAGTCTAAAAATTGAGAAGGAAACATTATCCTCTCAAAATGATAAAATATTTCATGAAAATGAGATTCTCAAATCTGAGAATCATATCATGATTTCACGCATTTCTATTTTAGATAAAGATATCTTTTCTCTAAAGTTGAAATATGATGATATGTCTTCTAACATTAGTAAGTTTAATAAAGGAAAGAATAATCTTGATGATTTACTTAGAATACAACATCCTGCTAATCATAGACACGGTTTAGGGTATAAGAATACTCACAAATCTAATATTCTTGGTAATGTTATTTTAAAAAATAAAAAGCATGTATTTATTGTAATGCCCTGTGAAGCTACTGCACATGTACTAGAGGGGGGGTGAATAGTACTTTAAAATAATCAAGAAGATAATTCCTAATTATTGTGCAAACATACACACAACAATGCGTAATTAGACTACAAACAACAATTGACAAGAATTAACAAACGCAAACAAAGAATGTAACGGGTTCGGATCCACCCAAGTCTCCCCGACTTGTTCACGGTGATCCTACGTCCCAACCACCCGGATCCCCTCCGGATACTTGAGTTAGAAACCTCTAACCCAAGATTTAGCACTATGAAATTCTTGTGAAAAACCTTCACAAGACCAAATCAAACACAAAGTAAATGTGACTCCCACAACCCGGGATCACACACTTTCTCACAACCGAGAGACAAACACCTACAATATCAATTGAAATGAAATATGAAATACTTACCACAAAATCCTATGCCTTGAGTATAACTTACCAAATTAGGGCAAGAAGGATTTTGAGGAGAGAATGTCACCAAACCGAAGCTCCACCAATAAGATCAGCGATCGAAGGCTAGGATGGAGGATGGTGACTTTGGATCAAGCTCTTGGCTTGGAAGGCTCACAATGGAGAGAATCTCTCTTGAGGAAAATGGCTCAAAGAGTTGAGGGAGAGATTCTTGTGAGGAAGAGAAAGCTTTAGAATGGAGTTGAATAGCTTCTCTTTGATTTCTTTAAACCTCTAAAATGGCAGCCTTGAATACTAGGAAAGAACCCCTCCAAGTATATATAGGATAGAGGAAAGAGAGAGGAAAAATCGTTTCAATTAAAGCTCCAACGGCTCTATTTCTGAAGCAGTTAATCGGTCTAAGAAGGATCACTGACCGACTAGATTGCCACCTAGTCAGTCGGTGATTCTTCATGAACCGACTAACAGGCTTACAGCCAAACAAGAAAGTTCCAGGCAATATGAACTAGTCGGTCTAAGAAGACTTGCCAATCGACTAGTTTCACAACTAGTCGGTCGGTGAGTGTTCTTTGACCGACTAACAGATGAAATCGAATAGGCTGGATACAAGTTGATTTAGTGGTTTAAGAACAAATGCTGACCGACTAGTTTCTCAACTAATTGGTCGACAAACGTTCTTTGACCGACTAACGATAAACAGTAACTATGACTGTACAGAGAGAGCTCAACTAGTCGGTCTAAGAAGGATTCCTAACCGACTAGATCGTCATCTAGTCGGTCGGTGACTCTTCTTTGACCGACTAATTGATCAACAAATCTGGGCAGAAATGAGCAAGGCATTCTAGTCGGTTCAAGAGGAATTGACGACAGACTAGATCATCATCTAGTCGGTTGGTTCTTCTACTTGAACCAACTAACATGCACTAGAAGCCGAGGGAAGAAGCGATAGGCTTCAGGAAAGTTTCTATTGGCTTCTATGATAATCCTAGCTCTAAGATATGAGCGAAATGAAAATTATAATGTAAGTCCTACTCAAGGCTTAACATTCTAAACTATGAAGCTAGAAGATAATAAATAATACATGACGAACCGTCTTCATAAGCTTCAATCTTCGCTCTTGACTTCAATAAAACTCCTTAGGCTTCAACGAAGCTTTAGGCACACGATCACGCGTATTGAGAAGTCTTGAGACGTCGCTTTTGATGTATGTATTCTTTTGGCCACGATCTCCATAACTGCTCACAAATAGTTAGCATACGATATTTATGTTTGCTCATCATCCAAAACCGAATCTGGGGAATCAATACTCAACATTTATGAATGCTAAGAAAATTGATTCTTCTAATAGTATGAAAAATGATACTATTCATATTCCAAAGAAGACCAATTTTCTTACATCTTCTAAGAAACAATTATGCATAATATTTGGGCTCCCAAAGATATTTGTTTATATGACAAGTATATATATTTCTAACTTTATGAAAAATGTTATTCTTTCTCCAAATTATTTAAAGAAACCAAATTCCACTTGGGTTTGGTTTTCTAAGGACTAATCCTAAGGACCCATATAAAAAGGGTACCAATATTTATTGTTTATCTTTCAGGTACCCATAAAAGAAAGATGGATACTAGATAGTGGATGTTCTAAACACACATCTGATTTTGGTTTATATTATCCAAAATCAAATTCATTTGATTTAGTTTCATATAGTGACACAGATTTTGCTGGTTGCAAAACTGATCGTAAAAGTACAATTGGAACTTGTCACTTTTTAGAATATGCATTAGTATCATAGTTTAGTAAGAAACAAAATTCTGTTTCTTTATCAACTACTGAAGCGGAATATATTGCCGCTGGGTTAGCATGCGCACATATTTTATGGATGAAACAACGATACTAGATTATGACATTAAATGTAACACATGTACAATCATGTGTGACAACACTAGTGATATAAATTTATCCAAAAATTCGGGACATCATGCACGTTATCAGCACGCTCTGAAGCATGGCATTGTGCCATGGTTACTCTTTCTTTTGAGTTCCAACACGTTATCAGCACGCTCTGAAGCTGAGCCGAATCCCTGCTGACGGACGAACTGCGAGGACGCGGACATGGCTTCCTTCTCCGAATTTCGCTAGATCCGAAGGATATGATCTAGAGGTAAATTTTGAGAAACCCCTAGATAAAAAATCTTTACATGCGCATGTTGTTAAATCTATGATTCTTCTTTTTGAAGAATTCTATAGCATAATCTATAGTAAGAAAATCCATTTTCAACAAAGATTTACTGTTATTTTTTGACCAAGTATTATTAATAATGATCGTTATAGCTGATGTAGTTTGTATTATTTGCAAGCTACACTTTAACAGGTCCAAAAACAATGTAATTGAAAATGGCAGTATCAAGATGCATTGAATTTGTTTGGCTAGATTGCTTAAGTGAAGTATCTCTCCTTAATAATTAAGTACTAGCTCATGACATGAAATTTCAGTGCATGGGATTAATGCATGACCTGTGATGTAAATAAGCAGGGGAATATTTATGCCTTTGTTAGTCATCTGTAGAGAAGACTATATGCTTGTGTGCCATACTGTCTAACTTGCAAGGCTACAATGAAATTAAGATCGCATAATTGGGGGAGACAAAGGCAATTTTGCCTAGAGAAAGACGTTGGGCTACGTACACCATCTGATCTCTAAGTCTTCTGAAGTGCCATATCGAGCACAATCAATTTTAATCGCATTGAGTGTCTGCACACTCAAACGACAGTGTTTGTGGGCTTTGAATCTTCCTACCCCCGTTCGAACAACCCCCGGACCGGGGTCTTCGGATGGCCACCACCCTCCCTGTGGAGATAGGGGACTCGATCTAATAATGTCGGCTGCACCTTCCCACCCTCTCTCCTTACTCTCCTACCCCTAGGGTAAAGGAGAGAAGAGGCATGGGCCTCTCCTGATGGGCCAGAAGCCTAAGTTTTAACAAGATTGATAATAAAAATGGGTATTTTTTAGCTAACGGGTCTGCAGCCCGCAGCCAGCTCGCGGGCCTCTGGCCTGCAGGCTAAATTAATTTAAATTCAGAAATTAATATATAATGTTGAACCCTATTAAACCCTAAAAATTCCAGAAAATTCTGGAAATATCGGAATAAATCCGAAAAAAATCATGGAAAAATCAGGAAAAATCAGGGTGAGGATATTGGGTTTGATTAACTCCTCTCGGGGTATTCGTGACAATTAATAAATTTGTAACTTGAATTTGATGTGTAATTAATTTCTACTCGCCTTATTTTCAATTGGATAAAAAAATAAAATAAAATTACGTTTTAATAAATTACGAGGATCCTAAGACCGCTCTGTCGTTAGGTTAGTTATCTAATCTAATGGGTAATGACGTTTTCTCCGTGGTCCAAGTAACTATAAAATGTAAATTTAATATATTTATCCAATATAATTGCCTACGATGTTGAAAAAAATTGTATTATTTATGCCTGTGATGTTGCATAATTATATTATTAATAATGCCTGGAATGTTAGTAAGACTGTGTTGTGGTTTTTGGATCGGCCGTTATTAGTCACCACCATTTATTTTTCCACACATTTTATTTTTTTCTTTTTGAGTGAAAATGTAGTGAGAAACTTAATGTAAAAGCCAATGCTCGGAGAAACTTCGCCTGAAGACGGAGGAAAATTGCTAATGCTGGGACCCCAAAGGGTTTCCAAATTGTAATTTCTATTTTCTCGTAATTCAAAATGTATAAGGGACTTTGAACTTTTATTATTTTTGATGGTGACCAGCCGATCCCCACAACAGTCTTAATTTTACTACTATGCATGTCTTAATTTTTGACTAATATTTAATTCATGCTTATTCCATGCTTTAATAAATGGCAAAATAAGCGAGCATTGATTTTGATGTGCTGGATACGACAGGAAAGAACTATCTGAGCTGGCGGGTGAACCTGAAGTTCCACCTCCGCTTAATGGCTCTTATGAGTACGATTCTGGCTCCTACCACTGTGCCTGCGGCCCCAGCAGCGGCCTAGGCTATTCAACCGCGACCCCTGAAGCGACGCAGTCATCTGTCTCTGATATAGATAAGGCAAAATCCATTATCTACATTAGGAGGCACATAGATCGGACCTTAAAAGACGAATATCTAACAGTAGAGGATCCACTTGAGTTATGGACGAAACTGGAGGCACGTTTTAAACATCAGATTGATGTTATACTGCCCCGTGCTAGTTCTGAGTGGGAAAACCTCCGACTTCAGGACTTCAATTCCGTGTCTGACTATAACTCAGCACTCCATAATATCACCTCACGCCTGAAGCTGTGCGGTGAAGAAGTCTTGGACCAACACATGTTGGAAAAGAATTTCACGTCTTTCCATGAAAAGGATGCAATCCTTATGCAACATTACCGTGAAAGAAATTTCACGAAATTCTATGACTTACTCTCCTGCCTCCTAAGGGCGGAGCAGAACAGAGTCTTGTTACTGGCCACTCACAACCTTCGCCCTTCTGGGACTGCTCCACTACCTGAAGCCCATCTTGTTTTTTCCCAGAAGACGAAGAACAAGAAGAAGGCCAAAAATTACAAGAGTAAAGCTGTGATGAAACCGGCTAGAGGACCTCCACAAAACAATAACTACCACTAGTTGAATAAAAAGAATACGTGGAAGAGTAACAATAATGGCCAACCGTCTATTTCCAAGAAGAACTGGGTGGACAAATGCCATAGATGTGGCATGACTGGACATCGGTCCAGGAACTGCCTCACTCCACGTAATCTCCAGGATCTTTATCAGGTGAGCCTGCAGCCTCGTCCTGAAACAAATCTAGTTGAATTTCATCCTTCAACCAAGCTGACAGCAAAAGACTTCCATCACGATGACTTGCTCGACTTAGCCTTATCTTAGTTTGATTTTATCTTTGAATTTTAAACTCTAGTTTCCTTCATCTGTATTTCCTTTTTGGAATTTTTTTAATGCATATTTATCTTTATTTTATAAAGTCTATTTATTCTGATATGTAGATGTAGTTTGATATATTTTGGACAGTGCATCGATGCACTGGTGAAGCATTAAAATTGCTCCCACATACAACGAGACTAAAAGATGCATATTTCTCTCCTAAATCATAGAGTAATCTCCCAAGTTTCAAGTATATTTCGTTTAAACGAACATAACTTGGAAACTATGGATAATAAATAGTGAATATCTTTATGTAACTCGTCAAGAGGATGGCCAGAAGACCATCTACACACGATTCGTTGGAGCCCCGTCGGGACCCTATCATTACAGATATTCATCCTATATAAAGCCAACTTGACTGAGCACTAGAAGTGCCTTTCATTGCCAGAGTTTTCAACTCTGGTACAATAGACTTGGTCATCCTGGATCAGTGATGATGGACGCATCATCAAATGAGTCCATTGGAGAACCTGAAGATTCTTCAAAAGGTTGAGTTTCCTTGTTCCCCTTGTCAAAGGGAAAACTTATAGAGAGACCTTCCCTCCTGAAAGTGGGATTAGAGTCTCCTGGCTTCATTAAGAGAATACATGGTGACCTTTGCGGGCCTATTCACCCCGTAAATGGCCTATTTCGGTACTTCATTGTACTGATAGATGCATCTACTAGATTGTCTTATATGTGCCTTTTTGTCCATCCATAACCTAGCTTTCTTAAAAGCTGATAATGTGGGTGAATTCACTACAAATGTCTTTCAAGACTACTGCCAAGCAACTGACATTGAAATTGAACATCCTGTAGCATGTTCATACTCAGAATGGGTTATAAGAGTCACTGATAAAGAGACTCCAATGGATTTCACGTCCATTGTTAAATCCCAGTTGCCCGTGGATGTTTAGGGATGCTCCATACTGCATTCTGCATCACTTATCACGATACGTCCCTCTTGTGGCCATATCTTATTGTTGATGCCGCTTGCTTATGGTTCACCACCAAACATATCTCATTTGAGAGTGTTTGGATGTGCTAATATTGTTGGATATTGAACTCTCTGGATTTGGTTTTGGATGATGAACAAACATAAATATATCGTAAACTAACTCTTTGTGAGCGCAGTTATAGAGATCGTCGCCAAATTCATGTGAACATCCAAAGCGACGTCTCGAGACTTCTCAAAGCATGTGATCGTATGCCTAAAGCTTCGTTGAAGCTTTTGGACCATTTTAGAAGTCATGAAGATTCGGATCGAAGCTTTCCAAGACGGTTCGTTAAGTTTTATTTATAGTCTTTTAGCTTTGTTCCGTAGAATGTTAAGCCTTGAGTAGGTCTTACGTTTTAATCTTCATAACGCTCCTATCTTAGAGCTAGGAACTTGTAAGAAGTCCATACTAACTTTCCCGAAGCATCGCGCTTCGTTTCACGACGTCTTGTGCATGTTAGTTGGTTCAAGAAGAAGAACCAACCGACTAGATGGTGATCTAGTCGGTCGGCAATGCTTCTTGGACCGACTAGTTTGCCTTCTCAATTCTAAGCTCTTTACTGTTTACAGTTAGTCGGTCTACGTTGACTCATCGACCGACTAGTTTATGAACTAGTCGGTCTGTGATGCTTCTTAGACCGACTAGTTGAGCTTTCCCTGTACATGCCAAGTTACTGTTTATCGTTAGTCGGTCTATGTTCATTTAGCGACCGACTAGTTGATGAACTAGTCGGTCAACTTTTGTTCTTGGACCGACTAAATCAATTTGTACTCAGACTATTTGTTTTATCTCTTAGTCGGTCTAAGTTGACTCACCGACCGACTAGTTGTGAAACTAGTCGGTTAGCAAGTGTTCTTTGACCGACTAGTTCTGTTAGTCTGAAACTTCTTTTATTCACTGTTCACCAGTTAGTCGGTTCATGCTGTTTGACCGACCGACTAGTTGATGAACTAGTCGATCAGTGGTTGTTCTTTGACCGACTAGTTTGGTTCAGAATAGAGCCGTTGGAGCTTTAATTGAAATGTTTTTCTCTCTCTCTTTCCTCTAACCTATATATACTTAGAGTGCTGCATTCATTGCACTCAAACCTGATATTAAGAGAAGTTTAGTGATCAAAGAGAAATCATTCCATCTCATTAAAGCTCATTCATTTTCAATCTTGAATCTCTTCTCACTCTTATTTTAAAAGAGAGATTCATTGATTGTGAGCCTTCCAAGCCAAGTGCTTGATCCTAGGTCACCAACAACCTCATAGCTTTCCATCGCTGATCTACATCTTGGAGCTAGGGTTTGGTGCCTCTTCATCTTCCTCAAAATCCGTTTTGCCCTAAATCGTAAGTTATACTCAAGGCATAGGATTTTGTCGGTAAGAATTTCTATTTCATTTACTTTCATATAGTAAGTGTTTCACTCTCGGTTGTGAGAGTGTGTTTGTGATCCCGGGTTGTGGGAGTCACAATTTCCTTTGTGTATGATTTGACTTGGTGAAGGTTCTTCACAAGTATTTCATAGTGGAAATCTTGAGTTAGGGTTTCTAACTCAAGTATCCGGAGGGGATCCGGGTGGTTGGGACGTAGGATCACCGGGAACAAGTCGGGGAGACTTGGGTGGATCCGAACCCAGTAATATTGCTTGTTTGCGTTTGTCTTATTTGTTGTCGATTATTTACTATTGCGCATTTCCGCATTAATTGGTAGAGATTGCAAGATAATTAGGAATTATCCTCTTAATTATTTTAAAGTACTATTCACCCCCCTCTAGTACTTGTGCAGTAGCTTAGCAGGGCATTACATTTGGTATCAGAGCCAAGTCTATAGCTATGTCTGCCAACGACAACAAGACCGTTCGTCCACCTTCCGACTACAACACCTTCAGGAACCGTGAAGGAGCGTCCTCGGTGATGGAAGGACACTCCTTGACGAGGCCTCCTTTCTTCAACGGTACCAACTACGGGTACTGGAAATGCCGGATGGAAACTTTCCTCCTGAGTGCTTCACTATGGAGGGCCACGATGAAGGAGTATGTCGAGCCCGCCGAAGAAGATTTCGAGAAGTGGACTACTGCGGAGGTCGCCGCGGAAGTAAGCAATGCCAAGGCAATGAACGCCTTGTAATGCGCTTTGGAGCTCGAGGATTTCAATAAGATATACACATGTAAGAGTGCGTATCAAATATGGAACTCCCTCCTCATCTTGCATGAAGGAACGAGTAGGGTAAGAGACTCTAAACTCGTTGTAGTTAATAAAGATTACGAGTTATTTCATATGCTACAGGGTGAGAAGATGAAGGAGTATTATGCTCTCTTCGTCGACATCACAAACGAGTTGGAGGCTCTCGGTAAGACGTACACCCAAAAGGAGAAAGTCTCAAAGATTATCGATGGACTTTCTTCTTGTTGGGAGAAACGGACCTTCGCCATCGAGGAAGGTAATGATATGAAAACCTATACGGTTGTTCAACTAATGGGTACCTTGATGTCTTATGAGGTACGCAAAGATAGCAAGATGAAGTTGCAGGACAAGATGAAGTCCTACCTAAAGCAAGACGAGCCAAAGGAGAAGGCTATTGCTTTCAAGGCCGCTCCGTCAACTTCCACATAGACCGATGATGAAAACTCGGAAGACGAGTTGGGCTTGGAGTCCATGGCACTCATGGAGAAGAAGTTCAATCGGTTCTTCCAGAAAGGTAACTTCAAAAACAAATCGAAGTTTAATTCTTCTAACGCCCCCTCTCCTTTGTGTTTTCAATGCAACAAGACCGGACACATGAAAGCGGAGTGTCCTCAAAACAAGCACAAGGAGAAGTGGAAGGTGCCGACGTTCGACAAGTCCAAGAAGTACAAGAAAGGGTACAGAAAGGGGCTTGTCAGGACATTCATCGACTCCGAGGATTCCTCAAGCGGAGAGTCAGATGATGAGCAAGTGAAGCAAGCACACATGTGCTTCATGGCTAGAGAGGAAAATGAACAAGGATCTTCCTCCGATGATAGCGACAATGAAGGCGATGAGGTAACCATGGATGACCTTAGAAATGCTAATGAGCAATTATGGTCTAAATACACTAAGCTAGTAAATAGATATACTAAAGTAAAAGATGATTTAGCTAGCATCCAAACCTCGCCTAAAACTATCATCACCAACAACGACACCGTTGTTGAAGAGTTGAAGAATGAGATTGTAAATCTCAAGTCTCAACTTGAACATGTTAGCATTGAGGATCCAGAGGAACACAAGATAGCGGATTTGACTTCTCAAAACTCGACTTTGAGTATTGAGAATGAAAATCTCAAATCTCGTGTTTATGTGCTCACATCGCAAGTATCCACTTTGGATGCTTCTTTGCATTCTCTCACCGAGAAATATGAGAGCACATTAGGCCGAATTAACAAATTCAATAAGGGTAAGGACCATTTGGATAATATCCTAAATGACTTACTTCCGGCCAACCACCACATTGGCTTGGGGTATAAGATGGAAAGTTCATCCAAATTGGCCACTACCTTTGTTAGGCCTACTTCCGGTGACTCAACGAGTGATAGCAAACACTCTATTGGTAGTTCATCTACCAATGGTGCTTCCACCTCGTTCATACCCTCTTTCGGAAAGAAACCCACTTTGGGTGGACCTCTAAAGAAGGGTCATGCTTATATGTACACAAATACTATGCCACGTAAGAACACACTGTTGGATATTGGACTCCCCGGATTTGGTTTTGGATGATTAACAAACATAAATATAACGTGAACTAACACTTTGTGAGCGCATTTATGGAGATCGTCGCCAATTTCATAAGAATATCAATTACGACGTCTCAAGACTTCTCAAAGCACGTGATCGTATGCCTAAAGCTTCGTTGAAGCTTATGGACCAATTTAGAAGTCATGAAGATTCGATTGAAGCTATTGAAGACGGTATCGTCAAGTTTAATTTATAGTCTTTAAGCTTCTTTCGTTGAATGTTAAGCCTTGAGTAGGTCTTACGGTTTAAATCTTCATAACGCTCATATCTTAGCTCTAGGATCTTAGTAGAAGTCCATACAATCCTTCCCGAAGCTTCGCGCTTCGATTCGCGACTTCTTGTGCATGTTAGTTGGTTCAAGAAGAAGAACTGACCGACTAGATGGTGATCTAGTCGGTCGGCAAAGCTTCTTGGACCGACTAGTTCTTCTCAGTTAATTCATAGCTCTTTACTGTTTACAGTTAGTCGGTCTAAGTTGACTCACCGACCGACTAGTTTGTGAACTAGTCGGTCAGTGATGCTTCTGTGACCGACTAGTTGAGCTTTCCATGTACATGCACATTTGAGCCTATGCTACTGTTTATCATTAGTCGGTCTGTGTTCTTTGATCGACCGACTAGTTGATGAACTAGTCGGTCAACTTTCCTTCTTAGACCGACTAGTTTAGTTTACTGTACATACCAAATTTTCACCTATCTTACTGTTTATTGTTAGTCGGTCTATGTTCATTTGGTGACCGACTAGTTGGCGAATTAGTCGGTCAACATTTGTTCTTGGACCGACTAAGTCTATTTTTAGCTCAGACTTCAGTTTTATCTGTTAGTCGGTCTACGTTGAGTAACCGACCGACTAGTTGTGAAACCAGTCGGTCAGCTACTCTTCTTGGACCGACTAGTTCCTTTTGTCTGTGCTTTGATCTTTTCTCTGTTCTCTCATTAGTCGGTTTGCGTTAATTGACCGACCGACTAGTTGATGAACTAGTCGGTCGGTGGTTGTTCTTTGACCGACTAGTTGGGTTCAGAAAAGAGCCGTTGGAGCATTTATTGACTCGAATTTCTCTCTCTCTCTCTCTCTCTCTCTCTCTCCTCTAACCTATATATACTTGATGGGCTGCATTCATTGCTGCCAAGGCTGATATTATTGCAAGTTTAGATATCAAGAGAAATCATTCCAAGCTCATTCAAAGCTCATTCTTTCCATTCAATAATCTCTCCTAATTCTTACTTCCAAAGAGAGATTCATTGAGTGTGAAGTCTTCCAAGCCAAGTGCTTGATTCTAGGTCACCAACATCCCCAAAGCTCTCCATCGCTGATCTACATCTTGGAGCTAGGGTTTGGTGCCACTTCTTCCTCAAAATCATCATTGCCCTAATTCGTAAGCAATACTCAAGGCATATGTATTTTGTTCGGTAAGAAGTTTTCTTATTTCATTTCATATTTGAATTGTAAGTTTCACTCTCGGTTGTGAGAGTGTGGTTGTGATCCCGGGTTGTGGGAGTCACAAATTGCATTTTGTATGATTTGACTTGTGGAGGATTTTCACAAGTATTTCATAGTGGAAATCTTGAGTTAGGGTTTCTAACTCAAGTATCCGGAGGGGATCCGGGTGGTTGGGACGTAGGATCACCGGGAACAAGTCGGAGAGACTTGGGTGGATCCGAACCCAGTAACATCTATTGTTAGCATTGTTAATTTTGTTGTTGTCTTCAATTTAAGCTTCCGCAAATTGATTTGGTAGTTGTTTGCATTATAATTAGGAATTATACTCCTCGTTATTTTTAAAGTACTATTCACCCCCCCTCTAGTACTTGTGCAGTAGCTTGTAGGGCATTACATTTGGTATCAGAGCCAGATACTTAGCTATGTCTGCCAACGACAACAAGACCGTGCGTCCACCTTCCGACTATGGCACCTTCAAGAACCGTGAAGGAGCATCTTCGGTGATGGAAGGACATTCCTCAACGAGGCCTCCATTCTTCAACGGTACCAACTACGGGTACTGGAAATGCCGGATGGAAACCTTCCTCCGGAGTGCATCTCAATGGAGGACCACGATGAAGGAATAAGTCGAGCCCGAAGAAGAAGACTTTGAGAAATGGACAACCGCGGAGGTCGCCGCGGAGGTAAGCAATGCCAAGGCAATGAACGCCTTGCAATGCGCATTGGAGCCCGAGGACTTCAATAAGATATGCACATGTAAGAGTGCATATCAAATTTGGAACTCCCTCCTCATTCTACATGAAGGGACGAGTAGGGTAAGAGACTCTAAACTCGTAGTTGTTAACAAAGATTACGAAATGTTTCATATGCAACAGGGCGAGAAGATGAAGGAGTATTATGCTCGCTTCGTTGACATCATAAACGAGTTAGAGGCTCTCGGCAAATCCTACACCCAAAAGGAGAAGTGTTCGAAGCTTATCGAAGGACTTCCTTCTTCTTGGGAAAAGCGTACCTTCGCCATCGAGGAAGGTAATGATATGAATAAGTACACTGTGGTTCAACTAATGGGTACTTTAATGTCATACGAGGTACGCAAGGATAGCAAGCTAAAATTGCAGGAAAAGATGAAGTCCTACCTAAAGCAAGACGAGCCAAAGAAGAAGGCTATTGCTTTCAAGGCCGCTCCATCCACATCCACATCAACCGATGATGAAGACTCGGAAAACGAGTTGGACTTGGAGTCCATGGCACTCATGGCCAAGAAGTTCAACCGTTTCTTCCGAAAAGGTAACTATAAGAACAAAGCTAAATTTGGTTCTTCTAACGCCTCTTCCTCTCCTTTGTGTTTCAAGTGCAATAAGCCATGACACATGAAAGCGGAGTGTCCTCTCAACAAGCAAAAGGAGAAGTGGAAGGCGCCGAAATTCGATAAGTCCAAGAAGTACAAGAAAGGAAACAAAAAGGGACTTGTCGGAGCAACGTTCACCGACTCCGAGGATTCCTCAAGCGGAGAGTCGGACGATGAGCAAGTGGAGCAAGCGCACATGTGCTTCATGGCAAGAGAGGAGCATGATCAAGAATCCTCCTCTTCCGATGATAGTGACGACGAAGGCGATGAGGTAACTATGGATGACCTCAGGAATGCTAATTCTCAATTATGGTCTAAATACACTAAATTAGTAAATAGATATACTAAAGTAAAAGATGACCTAGCTAGCATTCAAACCTCGCCTAAGACTATCATCACCAACAACGACACCGTTGTTGAAGAGTTAAGAAATGAGATTGTTAATCTCAAATCTAAACTTGAACATGTTTGCATTGAAGATCCGGAAGAACATAAGATAGCGGATTTAACTTCTCAAAACTCGACTTTGAGTATTGAGAATGAGAATCTTAAATCTCGTGTTTATGTGCTCACATCGCAAGTATCCAACTTGGATACTTCTATGCGTTCTCTCAAAGAGAAATATGAGAACACATTAGGCCGAATTAATAAATTTAATAAGGGTAAGGACCATTTGGATAAAATCCTAAGTGACTTACTTCCGGCCAATCACCACATTGGCTTGGGGTATACGATGGGATGTCCATCCAAATCGGCCACTACTTTTGTTAGGCCAACTTCCGGTGACTCTACGAGTGGTAGCAAACACTCTATTGGTAGTTCTTCTACCAATGGTGCTTCCACCTCGTCCACACCCTCTTTCGGAAAGAAACGCACTTTGGGTGGACCTCCAAAGAAGGGGCATGCTTATATGTACACCAATACCATGTCACATAGGAACACACGTCCTACTCCACCGGCTCACACATATGATGATTTTTATGCAACACATTCTCGGGCACGTGCACACCATGTGAGACACCCACATGCACGTGTTCCCTCTAATGCATATGTTCACCCACAACATCATATGAATAATTATCTGCATGCACCATTCCATCATGTTCCTTATGCCTATCCACGACATGCATCACGTAGAAACCAACAACGCATGCATGCACCCAATAGGATGAGGGCTCCCAAGATTTTCACTATTTGGAGCCCAAAGGACACAAGCATGGATGAAAAATAAGTGTATATGAATGCTTATTTTTCGGATGTTGTGCATAGTAGAAATTATGTGGGGAAGTCTAAGTCCAATTGGACTTGGCTTCCAAAGGTCTAATCTTTTGGACCCAATGACCTTGGGTACCATGATATGAAATTCTCTATCTTTAGGTACTCAAGGAAAAGAAAAAGAAAAGGAGCAACAAATTTAAATTTAGCTCCAAAGGGAATTGCATACTCGATAGCGGGTGTTCAAAACACATGACGGGCGATGCTCAATTGCTTTCCGGAGTGGTGCCCATTGCTAATGGGAACCGGTAGTCTTTGGAGGCAATGAGATCGGAACCATTGTCGGTGTTGGTAAAGTGGGTAACCCATCTAAACCCTTAATTAGTGATGTTTATCTAGTTAATGGTTTAAATCATAATCTTATTTCAATAAGCCAACTTTGTGACAAAGGTTACAAAGTTAGATTTGCGAAAGGATTATGTCATATTTCAAATGATAATAATAAGTTATTATTTTCCGGCACACGTCATAAAGATATTTATATTTTGGATCTTCCTAAGTCTTATGAACAATGTCTCGTTGCCAACACAAGTGAACAACACTTATGGCATCGACGCTTTGGACATGTGAACTTTGGAACACTTTATAAGCTTTCAAAATTAAATTCCATTAAAGGTTTTCCGAAGCTCGTTTTTGAAAAGAAAAGTTTTTGTGATTGTTGTCAACGTGGCAAGCTTCCTAAATCTTCATTTAAACCTAAGAAAAGCATTTCTACTAAACGGCCACTAGAGCTATTACATCTAGACTTATTTGGGCCAACTAGAGTTGCTTCCTTAGGAAATGCAAGATATGGACTTGTCATCGTAGATGATTATTCGAGATTTACATGGGTGTTTTCATTATGTAATAAAAATGAAGCTTTTGAAAACTTCACAATTTTTGTTAAGAAAGTACAAAATCTCTTAGGAACCACCATTGTCACTATTCGTAGTGATCATGGAGGTGAATTTGAGAATGAGTCTTTTGAGACATTTTGTGATGAAGTTGGTATTACACACACCTTTTCATTCCCTCGTGCACCTCCTCAAAATGGTGTAGTTGAGAGAAAGAATAGGACGCTAGTGGAGTGTGCTCGCACTATGCTTGATGATAGCCAACTTGGCCATCAATTTTGGGTGGAAGCGGTACACACCGCTTGCTATGTGTTTAATAGAATACTTTTGAGGCCCGGCACTAAACAAACTTGTTATGAATTATTGTTTGGTAGGTTGCCTCAAGTTAAACATTTTCGTGTTTTTGGTTCGAAATGTTTTATTAAGAACACGTATGGTAGTTTGGACAAATTCGATCCAAGATCCGATGATGGGATTTTTGTTGGATATTCTTCGCGTAGCAAAGCCTACCGGATATTCAACAAACGAACCTCAACGATCGAGGAGTCGCTTCATGTCTCATTTAATGAAGGATTTGTTCCAACTAGAATTTCAAATGATAATGATTCTATGGATGTTTTATGTGATTCGTTTGATAATTCTAAGTCTAATGATTCTATTGATTCTATTGAGACTAACCCATCTAATGAAGTTGTTGAGAATGTTCCTAGTGACCAAGGTATTCCCAAACGGCTTCATACCGTTCGTGATCATCCTCATGAGCAAGTCATTGGTAATATCCTTGATAGTGTCAAGATGAGATCGCAAGTGAACTACTTCGCTCATTGTGCCTTTGCCTCCTCGATAGAGCCAAAGAATGTTAATGAAGCATGCGAAGATAGCGCTTGGATCTTAGCCATGGAGGAGGAACTCATTCAATTCGAGAGGAATGAAGTTTGGGAGCTTGTTCCATTGCCATCGAAGAACCACACCGTCATAGGGACAAAGTGGATCTTCAAGAACAAAACCGACGAAAACCAAGTCGTCGTCCGGAACAAAGCTCGGTTAGTTGCTCAAGGCTATCGACAAGAGGAAGGTATTGATTTCGAAGAATCCTTCGCTCCGGTAGCTAGATTAGAATCAATTAGATTATTATTGTCTTTTGCATGCCATAAGGATTTTAAATTATTTCAAATGGATGTTAAAAGTGCATTTTTAAATGGAGATGTTGTTGAGAAAGTTTACGTTTCTCAACCTCCGGGTTTCATAAATGAAAAGTTTCCAAATCATGTTTTTAAACTAAAGAAAGCACTTTACGGTTTGAGACAAGCTCCTCGAGCTTGGTATGATCGCCTAAAGAATTTTCTTTTGGATTTGAATTTTAAAATGGGAGAAGCCGATTCTACACTTTTTGTTAAGCATTCGAATAATGATATAATTTTAGTTCAAATATATGTTGATGATATTATTTTCGGTGCTACTAACTTTGCTCTTTGCGAAGAGTTTTCTAATGTTATGAAGGAACAATTTGAGATGAGCCACATGGGTGAGCTCAAATATTTCTTAGGTCTCCAAATTCGCCAAATGGACGATGCAATCTTCATCCACCAAACGAAGTATACGGTGGAGTTGCTAAAGCGATTTGGAATGGAGAATGCCTCCAGGAAAAAGACTCCAATGAGCACGACTACGCATCTTGACAAGGATACGGGCGGTAAGGATGTAGACATTCGTCTATATCGAGGTATGATAGGTAGTTTACTTTATCTTACCGCAAGTAGGCCCGATATTATGTTTGCCGTATGCGTATGTGCTCGTTATCAGTCTCAACCTAAGGAGTCTCACTTAGTAGCGGTAAAACGTATTTTTCGCTATCTAAGTTACACTTTAGATTTTGGATTACTTTATCCGAAATCTAGCACATATGAGTTAATCTCATATAGTGATGCCGATTATGCGGGATGCAAATCCGACAGGAAAAGTACTAGTGGCACTTACCATTTTATAGAAAATTCCCTTGTCTCTTGCTTTTCCAAGAAGCAAAATTCCGTATCACTTTCAACCACCGAGGCGGAATACATTGCCGCCGGTGCCGCGTGTGCTCAAGTTCTTTGGATGAGACACACACTTAAAGACTTTGGTATAAATTGTGATACTTGCCCTATCATGGTTGACAACCAAAGTGCAATATGTCTTTCCAAGAACCCGGTACACCATTTCCGTTCGAAACACATAGATGTCCGACACCACTTTTTAGATGATCATGTTGCTAAAAAGGACATCATTTTAGTGTACGTTGAAACCCAAAAGCAAATCGCCGATATTTTCACGAAACCCCTAAAGGAGGACTCCTTTGTGCGGTTGCGTCGAGAATTGGGGATTATGGGTGAATCCGAGATATAGGATTCATGTTTCATTCAATAATCTTGCATGCTATTATATTTCCAAATATTTCGTTCATGCTAGACTTATTGGATTTATCGGGAATTTATGTGATATTCTGAATTTTTGCTCGAATTCATGTTTTGAATGTCGTATTTGAGATTTCGATGTTTAATGGGGTATGTAGATGATTATTGAGAGTATTGCGATATATCGTCCAAGTGTATTGAGGAGAGAACTTGATTATCAACTTTTGGACTCATTTAGTCGGTTTCAGTTCAACCACCAACCGACTAGATTCCCATCTAGTCGGTTAGTAGAAGAACTTAGACCGACTAACTCAAGCTTTTTGAGCTTCCTCTCCTGATTAGCTCTTTAGTCGGTTCATGTTCAGTGATCGACCGACTAGATTGAGATCTAGTCGGTCAGTAAATGAACACAGACCGACTAATTCTTGTCAGTTAACTTGGATTCAGCCACTGTTTGTAACTAGTCGGTTCAAGCTCATTGACCGACCGACTAGATCGTGATCTAGTCGGTCAGTGCTTGAACTGTGACCGACTAGTTGTGCCAGGGACTGTTTGGTCTTTTGCGCTTTCGACCGACTTATACTCGATCTAACCGGTTAATTTTCATTTTAGTCGGTTGTCTTTTCTATCTCCAGCTCGAAAACCCCCGACCTCCCTCGTGACCCTTCGACTTCCGGCCACTTTCCGATCATCTCCGCCGTCGCCGGCCGTCGCTCTTCCTCCTAGGGTAACCCTCTCTCCTCCCTCTCATGTCTAGGGTTCATTTCCTTGTTTAGGGTTAGGTTTTCTCTCTAGTTTTCAGCTTCTAGGGTTTCAGAATTCCTAGGGTTTCTAGGGTTTCATTCATTTTCGGCTAGGGTTCTTAGATTTGATCTTCCTTGCGTCGTGCCGTGCCTCAATTATGGCCCGTACACGTATCCCGATCACTCCCTCTAGCCCCTCACCGATGACCGTTGGCCAAACCCCTACGGATCCCGTTCAACCTACTAGAACCCCTCCGAAACGCCGTGCCAAAACCACCCAACCCTCTTCGTCTTCGCCTCCTCTTAAGCGTAAGAGGACGGCGACTGCGAAACCCCGATCCAAATCTCAGCCCAAGACCAAGCCTATAGTTTTTCGTGCTCCTACTCCTCCCGGTGCTTCGGATTCCAACACCGAGTATTTCCCCGAGACTGAGACTCCTAGGGAACCCACTCCTCCTACCCATCCTGAGTCTAGCTCCCACCCTCGTACGTCTACCCGTAAGCCTAAGGGAAAGGGTCCGATGCCGGTGGGCGGTGTCGATATCTCGTTGTGTCGCGACGACCCTATGTGTCTTGCGGCTTACAACCGTATCAAACATTGCCCACTGCTCCTGGAGCATTTCGTCCAGTTCAGTGACTTCATAGGGTTAGCTGATCTTCTTTCGTCGTCGGGTCTTCTCGATTATCTTCGATATGACCCGAAGGCGAATCCTCACCCGTACCCTCGATTAGTTAAGCTTTTCTACGCCAATAGGATCTGGGGTCAGTACGATGAGACCCACTCTGTTGAGACGACTGTTTTGGGGACTCCTATAGTCCTCACAGTAGAAATCTTAGGAGAGATTTTGGGTATCTCTTCGTCTGGCCTCCTCCCCTCTGATATCTCTGTTGACGATATTTCTTCCCTTGATCAGACCGTCCTTTCTGAGATTTTCCATCAGATTCCTCCTGCCATGATTAGCGTGCCATCTAAATCTTTCAAGCCGAATGCATGGGTCCTAAACTTGATTCTGAAGTCGTGCTTGCTTCCCAAGTACGGCTCCTCATCTCTACCGTCCCAGCCCTTTCTGAAGCTGATCTTTGCTATCTTCATGGGGAGCTCGATTAATTGGGCTCGCATTGTACTCGATAAGATTGATTCTTTCGAGTGTATTCGCAAGTCCTCTAAATCGGCTCATATCCCATTTCCTTGCTTGTTGACCCTTGTGTTCCGTCACTTCCGTGTCCCCTTGCCTCGTGACGATGAGCGTCCCCTTGGTCCTCCCCTGAACGCGACGGTCGTCAAGAAATCTCTTGCGGCGCTTCGTCACGTTCAGAGGACGACACCTTCAGCGTTTGCCTCTGCCCCTGCCTCTGCCTCAGCTGCTCCCTCTGCCACCCTTGATGATGTCGTACGGTTACTTCGTCGTCACGAGTCTCGCTTGGCTCGTACCGAGGAGGTAGTTTGCCGTATGGCTCGTCTGATGGGTGTTGAGCTTCCTCCTTCTGTTTCTGAGGATGAGGAGTTGGATGAGTTGGCCGAGGAGGACATTGAGGAGCTTTGTCGTTCTTCCACTCGTGCCCCCGAGGGCCCTTCTGGTACTGCTGCTGGTGCTTCCTCTTCTGGTGCTGCTGTTGCTGCTTCGTCTGCTGGTGCCCCCGAGAGCACACCTGTTGCCATCGCTCCTGCGGTGGATACTCTGACTGGTGCTCCCGAGGCCACTACGGTTACTGCTCCAGAGATTGCCACTTCTTCCGTCGCTCCTGCTGATATTCCAGATGTTCCTGCTGATCTAGTCACCACCTCTGCTCCTGCTGAGCCTGCAGTTGCTTCTGATCCTCCCGCTACCTCTTGAGTTTCTTTGAGGCCTCTCCCGATACTCATTGGATGACATATCTAGTTGTGAGAGATGTTGGGTAGGATAGTGTGGGTGGCTATGTATTTTGGATCGTTTTGATGTACTTTGATGATATGTTTGATGTATTTAGATGTCGTTTGATGATGGTGTATTTTTTTGACACTCCGATATCTGTGATATGATGATGTATTTCTGTGCCCCGATCAGTCGATCGATGTTTTGTATGTCGGTGATGTACTCTGGTTCACATTATATATATATATACATCGCAGTTGACATTTCATTCTATTGTGCACAATTAATATTTTTTTTATGTCTCTGATGTTTGATTTCGTCGCTCGCCGATAATACCTTGGTTTAATAGAAATTTCTTCTATGGAAACATAGAATTATTTTCCATGCACTAAATTAACCATCAATGTTGATATTGGAGAGTATATTCCTTAACTCAATCCGTAATTTTGATTTGAGTTGTTGATGATTTTGTTTTACGATTTTCGACTATGGTATCATTGACACACCTTGATTCTCTTCGTATTTTTCTCTTTGGTGTCACTTGTACCGTTGTCGTATTCCACGACTCCCGTGCTTTTTATTTGAGGCCATTGTTGTTGTCGTTGTTATCCTCCTGCTCTTTTTGCTTATGCCAAAGGGGGAGAGATATAATAATAACGATGTGCTAAATGAAAATTTAGAGCACTATTCCACGAATCTAATTTGATATGTTAGATTTAGGGGGAGTTAAGATATATAAATGGATTTTCAAATCCGATATTTCAATAACCTACGTTTGGTATTTCAATAATTCAATAATCGATTCTCATTTAATATACTTCACTCGTCTGCTTGATGCGTATTATTTTTGTTTAAATTGGAATTAACGTGTCATCAATGCAGGGGGAGTAAGTAAATTTCATTTGAATTATTATTTTTGATTATTATTTATGTTGGGTTGTCATCACCAAAAAAGGGGAGAATGTTAGATATTGGACTCCCCGGATTTGGTTTTGGATGATTAACAAACATAAATATAACGTGAACTAACACTTTGTGAGCGCAGTTATGGAGATCGTCGCCAATTTCATAAGAATATCAATTACGACGTCTCAAGACTTCTCAAAGCACGTGATCGTATGCCTAAAGCTTCGTTGAAGCTTATGGACCAATTTAGAAGTCATGAAGATTCGATTGAAGCTATTGAAGACGGTATCGTCAAGTTTAATTTATAGTCTTTAAGCTTCTTTCGTAGAATGTTAAGCCTTGAGTAGGTGTTACGGTTTAAATCTTCATAACGCTCATATCTTAGCTCTAGGATCTTAGTAGAAGTCCATACAATCCTTCCCGAAGCTTCGCGCTTCGATTCGCGACTTCTTGTGCATGTTAGTTGGTTCAAGAAGAAGAACTGACCGACTAGATGGTGATCTAGTCGGTCGGCAAAGCTTCTTGGACCGACTAGTTCTTCTCAGTTAATTCATAGCTCTTTACTGTTTACAGTTAGTCGGTCTAAGTTGACTCACCGACCGACTAGTTTGTGAACTAGTCGGTCAGTGATGCTTCTGTGACCGACTAGTTGAGCTTTCCCTGTACATGCACATTTGAGCCTATGCTACTGTTTATCATTAGTCGGTCTGTGTTCTTTGATCGACCGACTAGTTGATGAACTAGTCGGTCAACTTTCCTTCTTAGACCGACTAGTTTAGTTTACTGTACATACCAAATTTTCACCTATCTTACTGTTTATTGTTAGTCGGTCTATGTTCATTTGGTGACCGACTAGTTGGCGAATTAGTCGGTCAACATTTGTTCTTGGACCGACTAAGTCTATTTTTAGCTCAGACTTCAGTTTTATCTGTTAGTCGGTCTACGTTGAGTAACCGACCGACTAGTTGTGAAACCAGTCGGTCAGCTACTCTTCTTGGACCGACTAGTTCCTTTTGTCTGTGCTTTGATCTTTTCTCTGTTCTCTCATTAGTCGGTTTGCGTTAATTGACCGACCGACTAGTTGATGAACTAGTCGGTCGGTGGTTGTTCTTTGACCGACTAGTTGGGTTCAGAAAAGAGCCGTTGGAGCATTTATTGACTCGAATTTCTTTCTCTCTCTCCTCTAACCTATATATACTTGATGGGCTCCATTCATTGCTGCCAAGGCTGATATTATTGCAAGTTTAGAGATCAAGAGAAATCATTCCAAGCTCATTCAAAGCTCATTCTTTCCATTCAATAATCTCTCCTAACTCTTACTTCCAAAGAGAGATTCATTGAGTGTGAAGCCTTCCAAGCCAAGTGCTTGATTCTAGGTCACCAACATCCCCAAAGCTCTCCATCGCTGATCTACATCTTGGAGCTAGGGTTTGGTGCCACTTCTTCCTCAAAATCATCCTTGCCCTAATTCGTAAGCAATACTCAAGGCATATGTATTTTGTTCGGTAAGAAGTTTTCTTATTTCATTTCATATTTGAATTGTAAGTTTCACTCTCGGTTGTGAGAGTGTGGTTGTGATCCCAGGTTGTGGGAGTCACAAATTGCATTTTGTATGATTTGACTTGTGGAGGATTTTCACAAGTATTTCATAGTGGAAATCTTGAGTTAGGGTTTCTAACTCAAGTATCCGGAGGGGATCCGGGTGGTTGGGACGTAGGATCACCGGGAACAAGTCGGAGAGACTTGGGTGGATCCGAACCCAATAACATCTATTGTTAGCATTGTTAATTTTGATGTTGTCTTCAATTTAAGCTTCCGCAAATTGATTTTGTAGTTGTTTGCATTATAATTAGGAATTATACTCCTCGTTATTTTTAAAGTACTATTCACCCCCCCTCTAGTACTTGTGCAGTAGCTTGTAGGGCATTACACACACGTCCTACTCCACCGGCTCACACATATGATGATTTGTATGCTACACGTTCACGGGCACGTGCACACCATGTGAGACACCCTCATGCACATGTTCCTCCACATGCATATGTACACCCACATCATCGTATGAATAATTCTCATAATGCACCATTCCATCATGTTCCTTATGCCTATCCACGTCATGCATCACGTAGAAATCAACAACGCATGCATGCATCCAATAGGATGAGGGCTCTCAAAATCTTCACAATTTGGAGCCCGAAGGACACAACTATGGATGAAAAACAAATTTATATGAACTCGTATTTCATGAATGTTGTGCATAGTAATAATTATGTGGGGAAGTCTAAGTCCAGTTGGACTTGGCTTCCAAAGGTCTAATCTTTTGGACCCAATGACCTTGGGTACCATGATACGATATTTTCTATCTTTAGGTACTCAAGAAAAAGAAACGGAGCAACAAATTTAAATTTAGCTCCAAGGGGAATTGGATACTTGATAGCGGGTGTTCAAAACACATGACGGGTGACGCTCAATTGCTCTCCGGAGTGGTGCCCATTGCAAATGGAAACCGCGTCGTCTTTGGAGGCAACGAGAGCGGAACCATCATAGGTGTTGGTAAAGTGGGTAATCCTTCTAAACCCCTAATATGTGATGTTTACCTTGTTAAAGGATTAAACCACAATCTCATTTCAATAAGCCAACTTTGTGACAAAGGTTACAAAGTTAGCTTTGCGAAAGGAATGTGACATATTTTGAAGAAAAATACTAATGATGTATTGTTTTCCGGCACACGCCATAAGGATATATATATCCTAGATCTTCCAAGATCACATGAACAATGTCTCATTGCCAACACAAGTGAACAACACTTATGGCATCGGCGTTTTGGTCATGTGAACTTTGGAACACTATTTAAGCTTTCCAAGTTAAATTCTATTAGAGGCTTCCCTAAGCTTGTCTTTCAAAAGAAAAGCTTTTGTGACTCGTGTCAACGAGGCAAGCTTCCAAAATCGTCTTTTAAACCTAAGAAAAGCATTTCTTCTAAGCGGCCACTAGAGCTATTACATCTAGATTTATTTGGGCCAACTAGAGTTGCTTCATTTGGAAATACACGATATGGACTTGTCATCGTTGATGACTTTTCTAGCTTTACTTGGTATTTTCATTAAGTAATAAAAATGATGCTTTTGAAAACTTCACAATTTTTGTTAAGAAAGTACAAAATCTCATTGGAACCACCATTGTCACTATTCGTAGTGATCATGGAGGAGAATTTGAGAATGAGGCTTTCTCGACTTTTTGTGATGAAGTTGGTATTATACACACCTTTTCATTCCCTCGTGCACCTCCTCAAAATGGTGTTGTTGAGAGAAAGAATAGGCCGCTAGTGGAATGTGCTCGCACTATGCTTGATGATAGCCAACTTGGCCATCAATTTTGGGCGGAAGCGGTACATACCGCTTGCTATGTGTTTAATAGGATACTTTTGAGGCCCGGCACTAAACAAACTTATTATGAATTGTTGTTTGGTAGGTTGCCTCAAGTTAAACATTTTCGTGTTTTCGGTTCGAAATGTTTTATTAAGAACACGTATGGTAGTTTGGACAAATTCGATCCAAGATCCGATGAGGGGATTTTTGTTGGATATTCCTCCCGTAGCAAAGCCTACCGGATATACAACAAACAAACTCAACGATCGAGGAATCACTTCATGTTTCATTTAATGAAGGATTTGTTCCAACTACAATTACTAATGATGATGACTCTATAGATGTCTTATGTGATTCAATTGGTAATTCTAATTCTATTGATTCTATTGATACTAACCCGACTAATGAAGTTTTTGAGAATGTTCCTAGTGATCAGGGAATTCCCAAATGGCTTCATACCGTTCGTGACCATCCTCATGAGAAAGTCATTGGCAATATCCATGATAGTGTCAAGACGAGATCGCAAATCAACTACTTCGCTCATTGTGCCTTTGCCTCCTCGATTGAGCCAAAGAATGTTAATGAAGCGTGCGAAGATGGTGCTTGGATCTTAGCCATGGAGGAGGAACTCATTCAATTCGAGAGGAATGAGGTTTGGGAGCTTGTTCCATTGCCATCGAAGAACCACACCGTCATAGGGACAAAGTGGATCTTCAAGAACAAGACCGACGAAAACCAAATCGTCGTCCGGAACAAAGCTCGGTTAGTAGCTCAAGGCTATCGGCAAGAGGAAGGTATCGATTTCGAAGAATCCTTTGCTCTGGTAGCTAGATTAGAATCAATTAGATTATTGTTATCTTTTGCATGCCATAAAGATTTTAAACTTTTTCAAATGGATGTTAAAAGTGCGTTTTTAAACGGAGATGTTGTTGAGGAAGTTTATGTTTCTCAACCTCTGGGTTTTATAAATGAAAAATTTACAAATCATGTTTTTAAACTTAAGAAAGCACTTTACGGTTTGAGACAAGCTCCTCGAGCTTGGTATGACCGTTTAAAGAATTTTCTTTTGGATTTGGGTTTTAAAATGGGAGAAGTTGATTCCACATTATTTGTTAAGTATTCGAATAATGATATAATTTTAGTTCAAATTTAAGTTGATGATATCATTTTCGGTGCTACTAACGTTGCTCTTTGCGAAGAGTTTTCTAATGTGATGAAGGATCAATTTGAGATGAGCCACATGGGTGAGCTCAAATATTTCTTAGGTCTCCAAATTCGCCAAATGAACGATGCAATCTTCATCCACCAAACGAAGTTCATGGTGGAGTTGCTAAAGCGATTTGGAATGGAGAATGCCTCCGGGAAGAAGACTCCAATGAGCACGACTACACATCTTGATAAAGATACGGGCGGAAAAGATGTAGACATTCGTCTATATCGAGGTATGATAGGTAGTTTACTATATCTTACCGCAAGTAGGCCTGATATTATGTTTGCCGTATGTGTATGTGCTCGTTATCAGTCTCAACCTAAGGAATCTCACTTAGTAGCGGTAAAACGTATTTTCCGTTATCTAAGTTACACACTTGATTTTGGATTACTTTATCTAAAATCTAGCACATATGAGTTAATCTCATATAGTGACGCAGATTATGCGGGATGCAAATCCGACAGGAAAAGTACTAGTGGCACTTGCCATTTTATAGGAAATTCTCTTGTCTCTTGGTTTTCCAAGAAGCAGAATTCCATATCACTTTCAACCACCGAGGCGGAATATATTGCCACCGGTGCCGCGTGTGCTCAAGTTCTTTGGATGAGACACACACTTACAGACGTTGGTATAAACTGTGATACTTGCCCTATCATGGTGGATAACCAAAGTGCAATATGTCTCTCTAAGAACCCGGTACACCATTCCCGTTCGAAACACATAGATGTCCGTCACCATTTCTTGGATGATCATGTTGCTAAAAAGGACATCATATTAGTGTACGTTGAAACCCAGAAGCAAATCGCCGATATTTTCACGAAACCCATAAAGGAAGACTCCTTTGTGCGGTTACGTCGAGAATTGGGGATTATGGGTGAATCCGAGATTTAGAATTCATTTTTATTCAATAATCTTGCATGCTATTCAATTTCATCATATTTGCACATGCTAGATTTATTGAAATTTTCTGGATTTTTCGTTGAATTTTCGGAATTTTCGCTCGATTTGTTCGTAAACGTGAAATTTCAGATTTTCGATGTTTAATGGGGTAGTATAATGATTAATGAGAGTATTTCGATGTTTCGTCCAAGTGCGATTAGGAGAGAAATCAAAATTTTAAATTCTAAATTTTTTGGACTCTCTTAGTCGGTCCAAGTTCATTGGCCGACCGACTAGATTAAGTTCTAGTCGGTCAGTGAATGAACTTAGACCGACTAATTCTTGTCAGGATTTTTGGCTTCAGTTACTGTTTGCACTTAGTCGGTTCAAGCTCATTGACCGACCGACTAGATGGTCATCTAGTCGGTCAGCGCTTGAACTCTGACCGACTAAGTGCTCAGGGACTGACTTGTCTTTAGCTTTTCCAATCGACTTAAAACTCAATCTATCCGACTAGAATCATTACTAGTCGGTTCTTTTTCCTCTCACCAGCTCAAAAACCCCCCGTAACCCCCGAGCCCGTTCGTCTTCTCCGTCGATCCCATCGATTTCCAGCCATCTCTCCGACCAACTCCGGTCGTTTTTCCGTCGATCTCCCCTAGGGTATCTTCCTATCATCTCTTTCAGCTCCTAGGGTTAGGGTTTTGCTCCAGGGTTAGGGTTATCTCTTTTCGGTTCGGCTAGGGTTCTTTAGGGTTCTAGTTTTAGATTTCTCGTTTGATTGTGTCGTGTCTTGCTTCGCTTATGGCAAGAACACGTATTCCGATCGATCCCTCTGGTCCATCACCCATGACCATCGATTCGCCACCCTCGGACCCCCCGCAATCCAAACGAACCCCACCTAAACGCCGATCGAAGACCACCCAACCTTCTTCGTCTTCACCTCCTCTTAAGCGTAAGAGGACGGCGACAGCGAAGCCCTGAGCTCAATCTCAGCCCAATCCCAAGCCAGTGTCTTTTCGTGCTCCCACTCCACCCAGTGCTTCGGATTCCGACACCGAGTACATACCCGAGACCGAGACCCATAGGGATCCCTCACCCCCTCCTAGGGAACCTACGTATAGCTCTTGACCTCGTACTTCCACACGTCAGCCTAAGGGAAAGGGTCCGATGCCAGTTGGCGGTGTCGATATCTCATTATGTCGCGACGACCCGTTGTGTCTCGTGGCATATAACCGTCAAACACTGTCCGCTGCTTCTGGAGCATTTCGTACAGTTTTCTGACTTCCCAGGCCTAGCGGATCTTCTGTCGTCTTCCGGTCTTATCAATTATCTTCGATATGACCCTAAGGCGAACCCACACCCTTACCCCCGTCTGGTCAAACTCTTCTACGCCAACCGTGTCCGGGGTCAATACGACGAGACCCACTCGATTGAGACTACTGTCTTGGGGACACTGATTGTCCTCACGGCAAAAGTCTTAGGAGAGTTGATCGGTTGCTCGTCGTCTGGCCTCCTCCCTTCCGATATCTTCGTCGATGACATCTCTTCCCTCGATCAGGTCATTCCTTCTGAGATTTTCCATGAGATTCCTCCTGCCATGATTGACATGCCATCGAAGTCTTTCAAGCCTAATGGCTGGGTTCTAAACTTGATTCTGAAGTCGTGCTTACTTCCTAAGTACGGCTCCTCTTCTTTGCCTTCCCAGCCATTTCTGAAGTTGATCTATGCCATTTTCATATTGAGCGAGATTAACTGGGCTCGGATCATACTCGATAAGATGGATTCTTTCGAGTGTATCCGGAAGTCCACGAAGTCTGTGCATATCCCATATCCGTGCTTGTTGACTCTTGTTTTTCGACACTTCCGAGTCCCCTTGCCCCCTGATGATGAGCGTCCTCTCGGTCCCCCTCTGAATGCGACTGCCGTCAAGAAGTCTCTTACGGCACTCCGTCACGTTCAGAGGACGATCCCCTCTGCTTCAGCGTCTGCTTCTGCATCAGCTTCTCCTGTTGCCTCTACCACTCTTGACGAGCTCGCGCGTTCAGTGAGACGTATGGAGTCTCGTTATGCTCGGACTGAGGAGATACTTGCTCGTATCGCCTCTCGTTTGGGTATTGAGATCCCTCCGGCAGTCTTTGACGAGGAGGAGTTGGACGAGGAAGAGATTGAGGAGCCTGTTCGTGTTTCTACTCGTGCCCCCGAGGGCACTTCTGGAGCTGCTGCCTCTTCTGCTGGTGACCCCGAGAGCACACCTGTTGCCACCGTTCCTGCGGTGGATACTACGACTGGTGCTCCCGAGGCCACTACCGTCGCTCCCGTGGACACTTCAGCTGATCCGGTGACCACCTCCACTCCTGCAGAGCCTGCTGCTGCTGCAGATCCTCCATCTTCCTCCTGAGCTTCTTTGAGGACTCTCCCGATGCACCTTGGATGATAGATCTAGTGTGAGAGAGTTTGGGTAGGATAGTGTGTGGTTCTGGATAATTTTTGATATTTTTGATGTATCTTGATGTATCTCTGATGATATTTTGGATATTTTGATGTAGTGTGATACTCTGATGTCCGGTGTGACATATGTTATATGTTGTGATATGTTGATGTATTTTGTGCCCCGATCGTTGGATCGATGTTTTGTATGTCGACGATGTATCTTTTTGTTGTACTCATGCTTCATTTATATATATATATATACATCGATGTTGATATTTCATTATGTTGTGCACATTTAATATTCTATATGTCTCTGATGTTTGATTTCGTCGCTCGACGATAATACTTGGTTAAATAGAATTCATTTTATGGAAACATAGAATTGTTTTCCATGCACTAAATTAACCAAGAATGTTGATATTGGAGAGTATATTCCATAACTCAATTCGTAAAATTAATTTGAGTTTTGATGATTTTATTTATCGATTATCGACTTTGGTCTCATTGACACGCTTTGATTTAATTCGTATTTCCCTTTGGTGTCATTTTGACCGTAGTCGTATTCTACGACTCCCATGCTTTTATTTGAAGCCATTGTTGTTGTCGTTGATCACCTCCCACTCGTTTTGCTAATGCCAAAGGGGGAGAGATATAATAATGACATGTGCTAAATGATAATTTAAGCATTTTTCCAAGAATCTAATTTGATATGTTAGATTCAGGGGGAGTTAAGATATAAAAATTGGATTTCAAATCCGATATTTCAATAATGGATTCTCATTTTTATATTTTACTCGTATGCTTGATGCGTATTATTATTATTCATTTTGGAATTAACGTGTCATCAATGCAGAGGGAGTAAGTAAATTACATTTGAATCATTATTTTTTATTATTATTTATGTTGGTTTGTCATCACCAAAAAGATGGAGAATGTTGGATATTGGACTCCCCGGATTTGGTTTTGGATGATGAACAAACATAAATATATCGTGAACTAACTCTTTGTGAGCGCAGTTATGGAGATCGTCGCCAAATTCATGTGAACATCCAAAGCGACGTCTCGAGACTTCTCAAAGCACGTGATCGTATGCCTAAAGCTTCGTTGAAGCTTTTGGACCATTTTAGAAGTCATGAAGATTCGGATCGAAGCTTTCCAAGACGGTTCGTTAAGTTTTATTTATAGTCTTTTAGCTTCGTTCCGTAGAATGTTAAGACTTGAGTAGGTCTTACATTTTAATCTTCATAACGCTCATATCTTAGAGCTAGGAACTTGTAAGAAGTCCATACTAACTTTCCCGAAAGTGCGCTTCATTTCGCGACTTCTTGTGCATGTTAGTTGGTTCAAGAAGAAGAACCAACCGACTAGATGGTGATCTAGTCGGTCGGTAATGCTTCTTGGACCGACTAGTTTACCTTCTCAATTCTAAACTCTTTACTGTTTACAGTTAGTCGGTCTACGTTGACTCACCGACCGACTAGTTTGTGAACTAGTCGGTCTGTGATGCTTCTTAGACCGACTAGTTGAGCTTTCCCTGTACATGCCAAGTTACTGTTTATCGTTAGTCGGTCTATGTTCATTTAGCGACCGACTAGTTGATGAACTAGTCGGTCAACTTTTGTTCTTGGACCGACTAAATCAATTTGTACTCAGACTATTTGTTTTATCTCTTTGTCGGTCTAAGTTGACTCACCGACCGACTAGTTGTGAAACTAGTCGGTTAGCAAGTGTTCTTTGACCGACTAGTTCTGTTAGTCTGAAACTTCTTTTATTCACTGTTCACCAGTTAGTCGATTCATGCTGTTTGACCGACCGACTAGATGATGAACTAATCGATCAGTGGTTGTTCTTTGACCGACTAGTTTGGTTCAGAATAGAGCCGTTGGAGCTTTAATTGAAACGTTTTTCTCTCTATCTTTCCTCTAACCTATATATACTTGGAGTGTTGCATTCATTGCACTCAAGGCTGATATTAAGAGAAGTTTAGAGATCAAAGAGAAATCATTCCATCTCATTAAAGCTCATTCATTTCCAATCTTGAATCTCTTCTCACTCTTATTTCAAAAGAGAGATTCATTGATTGTGAGCCTTCCAAGCCAAGTGCTTGATCCTAGGTCACCAACAACCTCATAGCTTTCCATCGCTGATCTACATCTTGGAGATAGGGTTTGGTGCCTCTTCATCTTCCTCAAAATCCGTTTTGCCATAAATCGTAAGTTATACTCAAGGCATAGGATTTTGTCGGTAAGAATTTCTATTTCATTTACTTTCATATAGTAAGTGTTTCACTCTCGGTTGTGAGAGTGTGTTTGTGATCCCGGGTTGTGGGAGTCACAATTTCCTTTGTGTATGATTTGACTTGGTGAAGGTTCTTCACAAGTATTTCATAGTGGAAATCTTGAGTTAGGGTTTCTAACTCAAGTATCCGGAGGGGATCCGGGTGGTTGGGACGTAGGATCACCGGGAACAAGTCGGGGAGACTTGGGTGGATCCGAACCCAGTAATATTGCTTGTTTGCGTTTGTCTTATTTGTTGTCGATTATTTACTATTCCGCATTTCCGCATTAATTGGTAGAGATTGCAAGATAATTAGGAATTATCCTCTTAATTATTTTAAAGTACTATTCACCCCCCTCTAGTACTTGTGCAGTAGCTTAGCAGGGCATTACAAATATATGTCCTAATAGCATCACCTCAGAGGACCAAAATGGGTCCTCGTCAAAACTAGTTATCTTTATATGGTTTGGTTCGCCGTGTATTATTAGATACATAGAACCCCTGACAAGCGATGCATTAAAGGCACTTCTTGATAACTGTGAATTTAATGAGCAAAGTCTCATTAAAATTGGCACGCAGTCTAAAGAAGCCTGAAGCTTCCGAGACCATATCATGGGACACAAAAGTCCTAATCTCGTTATGATCCACATAATTTTTCTGTGTGAAGATGAGATCCCGAAGATCCTTCACATTCAGACTAAAGTACATCAATTACCGGATAAATTCACGGACAATCCATAAGATTGTTCGTTCGCACGTCCATGCTGCCAACACGCCAGCTAGGATTAACATTCCCAAAGATGGATGTAATCCACCGGCAGCAGAATTGGTTGTATCTCAATTGAAAAGAGGATGCCAGACAGATTCAAAAGCTAAAGTTCCTCGAAAGAGGAAGATTCCTGGAGATATTAAAATGATCCCTCCACAGGATGCTGAGCTCAGACCAGCGACCTCTCCCCTCCTGATTTCCCTTGTAGAGGAAACAATAGGAGAAACATCATTATATTACGTACGTACTGGAGAGGTACTGGACAGATATAGCACAGTCGTCGACAATGATTTTGCATTCTCTATTGCCATTCACGTCGCTGAATACGACGATGCCGTCAACCCACTTTTTTATAGTGTAAATGTATAGATTGGCCAAAGTGGGACGATGCAATAAGAATAGAGCTGGACTCACTCTTGAAACCCAAAGTCTTTGGACCAGTAGTCCAAACAACTGAATGTGTAAAACATGTGGAATATAAGTTGGTTTTCTTAAGAAAAAGGAATGAAGGAAATGTGATCATTTTCCTATTTTATACTAAGCCTAACCGTCTCTGGAAAAGCCAAGAAATGCAGCTCATGGACGTTGTGACTGCATATCTATACGACAATATAGATATAGAGATCTATATGAAACTTCCAGAAGGGTATACTCTACCCCCAGAGATGAAAGAGAGACATAGGAACGTCTTCTCTATAAAGGCTTCAAAGATCATTATATGATTTTAAGCAATCAAGAAAAATGTGGTATACCAGATTTATCGAATTCCTTGCGGAACAAGGATTCACTAAAAATGAAGTCTGCCCATGTATATTTATCAAAAGAACGTGGACAGGATTTGTGATAGTCATCATATCTGTGGACGACTTAAATCTAATAGGATCTCCTGCAGAGACCATTGAGATATCTGATAGCCATAAGCATACCTTCGTAATGAAGTAATGAAATACCTAAACATAACAAGGTATTGTCTCGGCTTACGGATTAAACACCTAAGTTGTGGAATCCTTTTATACCTATCATATTCTTCATACACCAGGAGTTTATGAAGAAAGATGTCCATTTGCAATCTATTAAAATGGATGCTTATTTATGATGCCTTCCAGTCGCTGGAAGAGAGGGATGACATCCTAGGTCCTGAAGAACCTAGCTCTAGTGTACTAGTTACACTCTTTTATCTGGCCAATTGCACGTGTCTCTAATAGAACGTCTGCAGTAAAGCTGTTAGCCAGATACAGTGCTGCCCTGGAGAGCACCACTGGACCAAGGATAAGCTGCTTATGTGCAACTTCCAAGGGTCAAGGATCATCATCCAAGCAATATATATCGCATATGTAGGTTTACAGATCATTGCGATGACTAAGCACAAATGTCCGGCCACCTCCTAAAGATCTATACATCATCCTCCAAAGTATACATCTTCGGAGAAGCTCATCATCCAAGAAGCAAGTATAGATTATGCTCAGCCAGGTCCAGCAGTACCTTGCAGACACAGTGAAGACTGAGTAAAAGAATACATACGTGGAGTCATCTACCAACTTCGAAAAGCGTACCACTCCAGAGCGCCACTATTTTCCAGTAGCCGCTAGATATGAGTGAAACTTGTATAGATGAGTAATGATTGTATTTGCTTTCAGAACATGATGAATGTATAGACGAATAGGAAATGATTGTATAGATACATAGGAAATCTGTAAGCCTTAAGCTTGTACAGATCAGGGGGAGTTGATCGTAGAGTTGTACTCTTTTCCCTTAGCTATGGGTTTTTTCACCAGGTTTTCCATATCCAAAGGTTTTTAATGAGGCAATCGCATTTAACTCTGGACCCTGAAGTGTCCACCCCTAATGAAAGCTGAAAGACCTACAAGCATAAGGCTTGTACGGATCAGGGGGAGTAACCTGTGGGTTGCACTCTTTTTTCTTAAGCTGGTGGTTTTTCCCACTGGGGTTTCCACAGCTAAGCTTTTAACGAGGCAAACACGATTACTCTGGATCTATAAGTATCCACCCTCTTAGCTTTATACGCTAAGACCAAAGTAATGGATAGATAAGTGGAAGTGTTATGAGTGAGTGAGGCATTTGGCCTCCCCATCACTTATATCCCTCCATTAATCCCTCATTTAGTAAGGATAATGGGGACCTTTAGGATCCATACCCTTTGGTATTCCACATTGTTGAATAAATAGAGGACCATGGCCTTGTGACATGTTTACTCTTTCTTTTGAGTTCCAACAAATATAGAATTTTTCTGGAATTTTCAGAATTATTTTATATTTTTATTAGTCGACTAACAGATAGCTCTGGTCGACTAACCCGCGAGATATTCCTATATCTTAGATATATATATATAATCTTATTGTTATATTTTAATTAATTTGATCGGTCAACACTATTTTGAAATCACTATTCAAAGCTCCTTGGAAATACAACTTGTCAAGTACACATCACTTTGGAAAGTGGCTTTGCCATGTCAAACTCAAGTACACCATATCCCTATGCCTTGGACAGAAGTCAGGTCCTCTTGTACTCTTGTTTGATTGGGTATATTAGTAAACAATCCACAGTTTTCACGTCTTTCCATTACAATATTCCCCGAGTCTCGATTAGTCGACTAGAAGTTTCGACTAGTCGACCAAAAAATTACAGTTTTCAGAAAAACTGCGATTTTGACCGTTTTCTTCCACCGTTTTTTGCACTAATCGGTTCTTCAACGTCTAGAGAAGTTAAGTGAAGTTATCAATTGGTTCCAAATCAGTTTTTACTTTCGAATTTCGAAATTCCCTCTATTTTTTTCTCTATTTAAATCAATGGATTCCTCCTCTTTTCTACCATGCAAAACCCACTCTCTTCTTGGTCCAAACGTTCCTCAATCTTTCGACACCGATCTCAGATGGCCTCTTCCTCTTCCTGTCGCCCAAACCCTTCCGATCACCGTCCCTTGATCTTCAACTCCACCGAAGCCCGCGCAAAATTCGATTCAATGGCCAATACCCCAGTTTATCCCGGGAGGTTCATCGACTTCAACGATTTCGAAATCCCTAACTACGATATTTTCAATCTTATTCATGATGCCACCCTCCTCAATCTTTGGAGTTATGTCGAGTTTGTTCCCTACTATCTAAGTCTTGTTAAGGAGTTTTACGCAAATATGGAAGTAACCAAGATGATGGCAATGTCTACTTCGATTCCATCGTCAAAGGCTGTGAGATTCATCTCGACTACACCTCTCTTGCCGATTGTTTAGGTATACCTCGTTTTCATGTCTCTGACCTTAGTTTTCCCTTGGATAACACCAATGTTCTTGCCCGATTAAGCCCAAATTTCCGTGTGGGGATGAGCGCAATTGACTTGCTTCTTACTCCACGCCTCATCTTCAAAATCCTCATCTACAATCTCCTCCCCAAATCCGGTTCCCTAAACTATGTTAGCAACCACCTTGCTCTTTGTCTTTACGTCATTGTTGACGGATTAAAGGTGAATTGGGCTTACGCTATCATGTGTATACTCGTCAAGCCCGTTACAACACACATCTACCTCCCATGCACCATCACCTGGATTTTCAAATATTTCGAATTTCCACTTGTTGGTGAAGTCTCTGTGTTACCCACAATAAATTTTGATCGTTCGGTCCTTAACCGCATGACCTTACCTCCTCCTCCTCCTAGAAACGAAGAAGAAGATCGCACCGCTGAACCTCCTCTACGTCGTCGTCGTTTTTGTGTTGGTCCCATTAATCCTCCTCACCGCGCCACTCTCCAAATGCAGATTGACAACATGCGCGAGGATGTTAACAAAGGTTTTGCTGGTGTCCAGGAACACTTGAGTGGGTTTGAAACACGTCTAGAGAACATCACCGCCGCCATGAACAAGGGCTTCGAGACTACCCACAACAGTCAGGCCGAGATCCTCATCCTCCTTGAACACTGGTCCCCCTATTCCCCCATCAACGTCGCAACAACCTCCTCCACCGTTTTGAGCGAATTCTGGAAAAATTTCGGTTATTAGTCGACTAGGACAATCAGTTAGTCGACTAATCATCGTTATCCATGTTTCAGTTATCTGGTTTGGTTGCTTTGTTTCAATGGTTATGTTTAGGCATTAGTTGTTTAGTTGCATTCGGTTGTTTGTGTGGTTTGGTTGTTCTATCTTCATGTCAATATGTTCGATGTTAGTTTGACTTAGGATTTTTTTTTTGTTTGTTGACTTATCCGTCCTCAGTCCTATGTACAACCTTATCGATGTATTACTTCAGCAGTATTAATGAAGTTTCAGTTTGTTTGGTTAAATTTCTTCCCTGTTTTTCAGAATTCTGCACTGATTAGTTGACCAGAATATTTCATTAGTCGACCAATTCCCTACTTTACTGACATTCATGAAATTCATACCATTTTTGATAATTTCAAAGGGGGAGAAAAATATGAAATGCAATGAATAAACATTTTTATAACATTATTAAAAATGCACACATATATATTTTTGTCACATATACAATTTTCACTACAAGACAATTTTATTATGATATATGCATTTGCTAAATTGATATTATATTGTTACACAATCATTCACATTTGGCAAATAGATTGTTCATTTTATTAAGTATATATTCAGGGGGAGCTTTACAATTACAAGTATTTTGTTACAAACACATATATTTCATATTATCTTAAGATATATTGTAATCATCAAAAAAGGGGGAGAACGTTGGAAACATAAAGTTTCTCTTCCCATAAAGTTTTTGATGATACATTCATATATATATGTGTGTGTGTATATATGGATGCAGATTATCAAGCTCAAACTCTCACATATGACAATCATCAAAGTTACGTTGCAAGAAAAAGTATCAAAATGCACGATGAAGCTCAAGCAATGAATTCTTATAGCTTGAGAAAGATGATGTAATTTTATCTTTTATTCTTGCAAAAATTTAGAGTGTTAAAGCCTTGATAATACTCTATCTTAGTTCTTTAGGACTCAGCCTCAAAATCCAAACTTCAAAAAATTAGCAGACCAGTACTTTCCCCTAGTCGACTAATAGACTTTTTCTTATTTTATTAAGAAAAACAAAATAATTTTTGGTCAAAATATATTTTCCAATCATAAAGATCAATTTCTGAAATTTTCTCAAAATTTTGTTCCTAGTCGACTAATAGATTTCCCTGGTCTACCAGACAGTTTTTTAAATAGTTATAATGTCAGTTATTATTACTGATTTCTATTAAATAATTTTCTAATTATTTAATGGCAGTTATCATAGTGTCAGTTTCTAGCCATTTTTGGCACTTTATGGAAGTTTAGATCCGTTCTCCTTAAAGGACACTTCAACATCCATTTTTAGTCTAGTAGACTAGATAGTCGACTAATACTTTTGACTAGTCGACTAATTTTTGGAGAAACGGCTCAGAATTTTTGAAACTTTAGGCAGTTGCCCAACATTCAAAAACTATCTTTTTGGCCTATAAATAGACCCCCAGACCTCTGCCTAAAACAGACGAAAATTCTCTCGCTTTCTATTTTCTTAAGTTTTCTTTCTCTCTCTAGAAAGTGTGTGATTTTCAGATTTCCATAGGGAAACCTCTGCAGAAATTCTGCCACGTTAGAAAGTACAATTTCCAAGAGTGTTCTACCACAATTCATATCTTGAACCTTGGAGATTCCATCACCAACCTTACGCTATAATTCTGATATTATCAATGCTATATGTGATATTGTTTCATACTCTTTCTTTTACTTTATTTGGTGAATCTCTTGTTGAAGAGATTGTACAAGTTTGCAACACGGAGAGTGTTGGCATCTTTGTATGTTGATTTCTTGCGGGGAGCAAGTGTTTTAGTGGATTGAAATCTCTACGGGGTAAAGGACTGGACGTAGGATCACAAGGATCCGAACCAAGATAAATCTCTGTGTTTGCGTTTGGAATATTCTGGATTGTGTTCTTTTATTTCCGCATTCTTATTACAATTTTTTTATTAACTTTTAATTTTGCAATATCATCGTGATTTACACTATTCACCCCCTCTAGTGTATTTTGTGTGTCAGGAGATCCAACAAGGGGGGTGTTGAGCCTGGTGTAATGTACCACCTTCGGCGCTCTTTCTGGCCCACCTCTCGGAGCAGGGTTTCTGGGCGCGAAGAACCCTCTCAGAGGTCCGGGGCAATCTTGCACTCAGGAACCCCCTGGTCACGCCCTCGAGGGCGATCTTGGTCACGCCCCCTGTTGCGATCTTGGTCGCGCCCTTGGGGGCGTTCATCCTGCCTCGTCCGCTCACTGGGCCTTGCTTCAACACATGGAGCTACGACATGTGGGGCTTTCTTCACCGGTCCCAGGGCCTCCTCGCTCAACATAAACTTCTCTGCCCAAGCGAAGAGTGCGGGGAGATCATTGGACGGATCTCTGAGCAGCGACATATGAAGACTTCTGTTAGTCAGTCCCTTTTAGAAGGCCGCCATGAGGAGCTCGTCACACTGAGTCGCTCTTCGTTAAAGCGCTGCAGGAAGTTGCAGATAGTCTCCCCCTCCTTCTGGACCACTAGTAACAGATAGTCCTACGCTTTCTTCTTTCTCCGCCCCGCCAGGGATTGGTGGCAAAACTTCCGTGAGAGGTTGCCAAACGAATCAACGGAGCCACTGGGCAAGCCGTTGTACCACTGCACCGCCGCCTTCTTCAAGGTCATCTAGAAAGCTCGGTAAAGGAGGGAGTCACTTGCCCCATGGATCTCCATAACTCCCTGGTACAGCTGCACATGCTCCATGGGATCGCCCGAACCATCATACAGTTCAATCTGAGGTAGCTTGAACCTATGGGATACCGGGGTTGAGATCACCCTTTGGGTCAGCAGATTGGCTTCTTCAGGGCCGGGGGAGGTGGCGACGACCTCCGAGGAATGTTCATGTTGCTCTGATGCTTCCGCCACTGGTTGGAACCACCGGATTAGCCACCTCAGCACTCAGAGGCATTCCTCCCTCTCTCATGAGGGGTAGGACTGTGACCACGGCTCCTCCTCTGCCCGTCTCCATGCCTAGGAGAGCGGCAATCAGCTGGGGGGCTCCCAGTATGAAATTCGCACCCTCCTCCATAAGGCTAAGTGATCTCCCACGACGATAGCTTTCCATAGGGTGGTCCATGAGGGCGTTCCTCCGCACCATCGAGGCCGATGCCAGGGGGACTCCTCGGCTCCCCTCTTGAAGCCTCTCCCTTTCAGCATCGAGGAGGCAAATCCGTCGACTTGACGCTTCCTCCTGTAGTCGCCTCTGATGAGCATCCTCCTCCTCCCTACTGATCTCCCTCTGTAGAGCGGCTGCTTCCGCTTCTTCAAAACACCTCTGCTGTGCTGCTGCTTCCTCATCAAATTGGGGGAGGAGGTCTCTCCTCGCATTGCGGTGCTCGAAGGGTCCTTCTGCCCAAGGTGGTTCCACTTGCCGGGCAACAGTCCACTCCTCAATCATCTTGGTAAAGCTCTGAAAGCTCTTGTAGATGCCGAGGGCCGCGTCCTGAATGGCCGTGGACGATCGCTCAAGGGGTTGATTCACTGGGGGAGTCCTTCGGGGAGAATGGGACTCTTCGACCAAGGACGGCCTCAGAGTTTCATCGATGATAATCTCAAGTCGACCCGGCCTCCTCAGAGGTGGAGGGAGCGTGCAGTCGGGTGACTTGTCATGGCAAGGATTACGGTGAGGACGTGTGGAGCCTGACATGGGTGTAACCCTTTTTCACACAGACGGCGCCAATTTTTGTGGGTCAGATCTGCTAACAATGAGATTTATTTGTTACTGGGAATTACGGGTACAATGATTACAAGTTTTTGGCTAACTACGAGGTTTGCACGGCTCAGAACTCGCTTCGAAGATGAAGGGTTCAAGGTCGCTGGAGGTCGTCGAAGATCGCCGTCTCCCGGTAGCTGAGGCGAGCTTCCTGCGAGAATAGCAACTCGTCAGAAAGGTGGGGCTGGCTGTCAGCCCACAGCCTCTCCGATGCTTAAGTCAGCTAATGATGTAAAATGTATGTGTTGGGCACGCTTGGCGATCTTAAGACTGATCGGCGAGACATAGCGAGCTTATGAGGAAGGCACAGATATGTGGAAGATATCTGACCTTTAATATGAGAATAAATTAGAGGTTTTAACTGACCAACCCCCTCTATGGAGGCATGAGGGGGTATTAATAGGGCTGAGGGGTGGTTGATCGCCATCTTGTAAGTTGTCGAATGAACCCTGCGGGCACTCGAGTGGTGAAGCGAAAGGTCAGCGAGCTGTGTCAGGAAAATTTTCTGCATTAATGGTGTCAGATGATGTCAGTTGCATTAATGAGACGTGAGGGATAGCCATCAGTTCTTGTCCTTAACCTCTGGTATTAATGGATGGGAGGTGAGCCTACGTCACCATGTTAGAGATATTTATGCCTGGCCGCCCTCGGGGGTGAGCCAAGCTCGGCGACTAAGCTCGGTTCCTTCGAACGGTGCTTCTTGTTGGCGGGTAGGCGAGCTTATCCTTGGCACAGCAAGCTTGACGGTCAGACGGGCGAGCCTATCTGGTTTACCTTGGAGGCGAGCTAGTGGCAGGGAGAGGTGAACTTCCCTGAATTGAGGCGATCTTCCCCTCGGGCTAGTGCCCCATCCGGGGTTCGGTGAGGTGTTTATGTGGGCCCTTAGTGCATACGGGCCTCAATTTCATGGGGCACCTTAAGGTCGTAATATATATAATTATGTATATCGTTTTCTATGCCTTAGACGATGTTCGATTCTAAGATGATTTAATATTTTATATGCTTCATGTTGTTATTAGTTTTTCTATCAAGTGTACCCATATGAAATGATATCGAAATAGAAGCTTTAGTGATGTTTCCTATTTACTGCTCGTGCTACATGAGTAAGCAAACCCGAGTTCTGAGAAAATGATCTAGCACTTCACTTCTTCATTTTCTTTTTCATCTTTTTGATTTTTCTTTATTTTATTCGTCAAGTTCACTTTTTACTTATCTTCCTCGAGGACGAGTAAGAGGTAAGCTTGTGGGATTTTGATAGGCTCATATTTTACACTTTATTTCTGCATTTTTCCATCCCATAATGATTGCTCATATCGCGATTTCAAAGATTATACGATGCTTTTACGATATATTTCACTATTCCTTTGTTTCGTCTGATTTCAGGAAATATGGAGCAATTGAGAGCAATTTGGAGCCACGGGGGCTTACACGCATGTCGGAGCATCATTGATGATGATATCGGAGAGCTAACAGTGCTGGCGGATGAGTAGAAGAAGAAGGAAGGAAGGAAACGATGAGGAAGCGAGAAGAAGGAGAAAAGAGTACTGAA